>JAUMHP010000040.1:20968405-21020300 GCA_032361065.1 Enteromius trimaculatus
ATCCAGTGCTGGGGGTGGTTTTAACGCTGCTGTTTATAACTCTTATCATTATGCTGTTAGTCAAGAAGAACAACTCAGAAATGAAGAAGAAAGTTCACAAGATGTTCCGGTCTTACTTTGTAAGTTGCTTTTTGACCTGTTCTTGATATTTATGTGCATCTTTTTTAGTAAAACATAGAAACTGAATGCAACATTATGTAACATAACATTGAAATATCAGATGAAAATCTGATTGATTTTGAGGTTGAACTAAAAATATCCTTGGAATTATTTTTAGCATTTTACTAGAAAAACTAGAAGATAAAAAACAATAACTAATATTTAGAAAATTCAAGTACTATAATTACTATAAAATGAAACAATAAATTAAATGAAAATCTTAAACTGCGAAAAACAAAGTGTGAATTAGAAATGTTGACTTGACAGAAGCAAAATTAATTGCATGTACTAAAATTATTAAACTAAAGCACATATTGTTTTTTATTACTTATTATTTTATTATAAGGGGTAGTTCACCCATCAGCAAACTTGGGTCATTAATTACTCAATCGTTCATCTTCAGAACATGAATTAAGCCATCTGTCCCCCTCCTCAGACAGCAACACAGCTGAAATGATCCCAGAAACGTGGTAAAAACACTGTTTAAAAAAAGCCAATGTGACATCGGTGGATCAACTTCAGTTCTGAAGTTCTGCTTTTTTTTGCGCAAAGAAAACAAAACTAACATCATATACCAGGCTTCATCAAATCTCACCCCGGAGGTCCAATGCACTGCAGAGTTTAGCTCCAACCCGGATAGTTTCTAAGGATCCTCATACACTGATTAACATGCTCGGGTGAGTTTGATTCGGGTTAGATCCAAACTCTGCAGTGCATTGGGAGTGCATCCAGGGTAAGATTGGATGAAGCCAAAAAAAGTATTCTTATAGCATTGCGAAAGTGAGGTTGATCCACTGATGTGACACAGACTGTTTTACCGGTGTTTCTGGACCTGAGATTATTTCAGTTGTGTTGCTGTCTATAGAGGGTCTGATATCATCAAAAATATCTTAATTTGTGTCCCGAAGATGAACGAAGGGCTTATGGGTTTGGAACGAGACATTGGCAAGTAATTTATGACAGAATTTTCATTTTTGGGTGAACGAACCCTTTAAGCCAAAATGTATTAAAAGCTAAATAAAAGGAATGAATGTGCAGCATTGGATTGTCTAATGTTGTTTGGTTTTCAGTGTTCTTTTGTAACGAAACTCACACTTGTTTTGGTCAACCATGCGTTTGATTTCTTGTCTTGCCGTGTTTTACGTGTTACCCAGCAGCATTCCTGCATGGGGACGGGTTACTGTAAACTGTCTCTTTCTGGTTTGGTAGGAGTTCAATAAAAAAACACCACACCAGACAGAAACGCTGGATCCCAAGAAGGAAGTTGTGCAAGATGTGAGGATAGATGAGGCCGAGCCGTATGAGGAGCCTGAAGAGCAAAGCACGCTGATACCATTGACTGATGACGACAGTTCTGGAAGCAGCAAGTCAGAAGATAAAAGCTACGGGCCTAATGGCCTTGTTGAAGATGAGCAAAGCAGCGAGTCCGATTTTTACGACTGTCCACATGCTCCCAGACAAAGACAGGAGATGAGTCCCGGAGATACGGTAGATGGTTATGGACCGAAACTGAATGGAAGGAAAGTACCATAAAGGCAGCAAAATCCCCAGCACCTGTCGCCACGCCGTGTTTTGGGAAGATGACATGGGACGGGACTGTTCGTACAAATACAAGCCCTCACATGACATGAATGGAATTCCCCTGGGTTTTCCGGTTTGTGGCACAATGGAAAACGCGTTTGGCAATCGTCCTCATCACGCCTCACCTTTTGTATGAAACTCCTCCAGCGCTATTTCAGGGAATTATTTGACTCTTTTTCTTATTTTGAGCATTACATGTTCACGACTACTTCTATTATGCTACATAGTATCATTTTATCTCACATGCGGACAGTCTTACCTTGTGCCCTTTGAACAAAGTTTTACAACATCTTTTTTACAAGCACCGCTCAGGTCACGTGACTTTATTTATTCAGCAAGGATGCATTAATCAATAGTACGTTACTAAAATTAATGCGGTTCTGTTGCACCTTCTGTGTTCATTTAAAGCTACAGTATCCTGATGTCTGTACAAATGTGAAGCAGCGCATTGATAATAATAATCAGAAATGTTTCTTGAGTAGCAAATCTGCATATTAGGGTGATTTCTGAAGGATCATAACTGGAGTAACGATGCTGAAAGTTCAGAAATAAATTACATTTTATACTATCATCAAATAGATGTTATTTTTAATTGTAATAACATTTGGCAATATCGCTGTTTTTTTATTTCTGATCAAATAAATGCAGCCTTAGGTGAGCAAAAGAGACTTTCAAAAAATGAAACGGATCTAAAATCTGTAATTTGGTTGTTTTTGTATGATGCCAGAGCTTTTCTAAAACACGTACATCTTGCAATTACCAAAAAAAAAAAAAAAAAGGTGTGAACATTTTTGCCAAGTCAAACTCGTACTCGATGTAAATCTAACACGGCGTGAACACAGAGCGTGGTCAGGTAGCCGATCTTCAACATGCTCAGTCCACCATGAAAACAGGAACATCTGAGGTCAAAGTCATTTACTGTTCAATTCTATGAATGGTATTTATGCACAATGCATAACAATGATGGGAGAGGACAAGAGATTTCCATTATGATGAACTGACAAGCCCTTTTAAAAGCCATCATACAGCTAGCTGATCATTTGCATTCTAAAAAAAAAACAAAAAAAACATTTTTGTTTTTGTTCCTTGTTGTGTTTTTATTAAAACTGGATTGGGGAAGAACAGTCCTTCTATTTTTATTTTGAATATATAACTGATTGAATGCCTTTGAATATGATGTTTAATTACATTTTGTACGTAATGAAGCCCGCTGTAACTCCTGCTGACTGTTCAAACAATCAAACGTAAATAGAAGCGTTTCTGAACATTCCATTTGTTATGCTGTCTCCACGGCAACACTATTCAAAAGCATCTTTCAGAACTGCGTACTCTCTGTGTGAGTCAAGTTGTGGTAAGGTGCCATCATCTTCTGCCACAGTGTAAACTGTGAGCTGAGGTCTTCAGTGAGGTCCTGTAGTCTCTGTTGGTGTTGGAAACATTGCAGCGGTGTCGAGTCTCTGGAGCGTCTCTGCCGTCCTACGAGAGCTTCAGGCCCTGAACGTTTGCTCTTAAATTAACCATCTGCTTCTCCTGCATCTGCTTCTCCTGTTTGAACGCCAGTTTGTTTGCTTTCTTCTCCGACCTTCTCTCCTAAAACAACATAAAGGTGGTTTTAAGTAGTTATACTGCCGGGCATTGGGCAGTATCGTGATGATAGCATAGATATATACAGTGTCTATGGATAAAAGCCTATGCTTGCCAGTTGCATGACATGAAGGAATATTTAGGTTGTTTTTTGGGGTTTTTTTTTTTACAACAACAACAAAGAAATCTGAATCAGGAAATCAGTCATTTGCATGCAAGCTATCTGGAAGCCCTGGCTTGCTTCTAAAATCATAGTAAAACCACTTTGAATAGTAAATGTTACGTTTATTACAGAAATGAATGAGAAACTGTTTGGCTTGGTCGACTGGCTTGGTTTGGCCCCCGTCCAAGCTCAAACGCCAAGCTACGCCTATGCTGCCAAGTGCTTAACACAGAGCTAACTTCCTCTTCCAGTGGGAGAGTTTTCCTCTAACTTATAAAATAAGTACAAAGTCCCGAGTCTGACAACTTTTAGCAGCAGCTCACTTCTCCTCAACTAGCTTATAATGTCTGTCAGGCCGTAACACAGAGATAACAGGTCACAACATAAACGGTTAAAGGGTAAGTTCACCCAAAAAATCGTATTCTTTTATTAATTATTCAAGTTGTTTAAACCCATAAGACATTGTTCATCTTCAGAACACAAATGAAAGTATTTTTGATGATATCATAGTCATCTGACCCTCCATAAACAGCAGTACATCTGAAACGACCCCAGATCCAATAACCTTTTGCGAGGCTATGAGAACAATTTACTCAACCATTCTTCTCCTTTGACTCAAGGGTGAGTAACTAATGATTAAGTATTTTTCATTTTGGGGTGAACATTATTTCCAGCATGACGCATCAGGAGAGACAAAGGCGTCGCTGCCGTACGCACCTTCCTCTCTGTCTTGATGGCCTGTTTCCTCGCTCTCCTCTCCTCTGCGCTCTCCTCCCGTGAGCGGGGCTGTGTGGAGGCTCGGGGCAGGTCTGAGTCGTTGATCCTCTCCATCCTCTCCACCTGTTTGGCCGTTAGCCCTCTTTTTGGCAGAACGTCCAGAGGAATCCCTGACTTACAGGACACTCGGATCTGCTTGGGCTGCATACACAGATTTACATTTATGCATCTGGCACACTTGCATTGCATTTAAGACAGAGATAATCAGTCCGTGCAGGATTCAAACCCATGACCCAGTTGCTGAAAGCACCATGCTGTACTGTTTGCATCAAGTGTCACGTCTCTTGGTGTTTGTGTGTTTTTAATAATGATTATGTAACCTCCTCCATCCCCATTAACAAACATGTTCTCCTCTGAATTGTGTTTTGGTCTTGACATTGCGTGCAAACAAATATAAAGTATTCAAAACAGGCCTGTGTGCTTTATTAGTCACATATATTGTGTTAGTTTGATGAATAAACGTTACTCATACGGTAGGTATTATTCTTTAAGATCAATATTAATTCAAGCTCAATTCACTACAATTGGTCTATTTGTTTACTAATTTATTTCATAGCCTTATTGTTATAAATGCAGCATGCTTGCTTGTGTCTCTGTATTACAGTGTATGGTTTTCCCCTAGAACACAGAGACACAAACCATGTCTGAAATTTGGTTGACATGCAAAATGAATGCAGAATTTGAATTGGAAATGTAACTCAAAGTGAATCTGATCAGTGCCTTTCCTGCTTTATCGGTCTACGAAATGTTTATTTTTATAACACCGCCAAAATGTTTACATAAAAAAAACAAGGCAGAGCTATTATTCCATCTTTAGTGTTGCTGGAGACGCTGAGAGTAAAAACTACTTCCTTTTCTTTGATAATCAGTTATTATGCCTTGTTTAAGAGGGGTTTTTAGTGCTTTTGCACAATCATGCTGGGACACAGCATCATGTTATGGTAAGGGGCGTAACATTTCACCATCACACGCTTAAGGAATTCGGCCAATCACGATGCACAGGATAGCTGGCCAATCAGAGCTCACTTGTACAAATTGACCCGTTTAAGGCGGCGGTGCATAGAGGAGAAACAATAATGTATAGTATGTGAAAAATAATGTGCTTTTTGAACCTTACACTACATAAATACATTGCACTACACTTTATACATAAAATAACGTTTTTAGCAACATCATATAACCCCTTTAAATATGCAACAAGCAGGTTTCTTCACCTTTGGGGGGTCCTGGATCAGTTTGGGCCGGTTGTAGAGGTTGGAGTAAGTACCTGGGAGAGAAAGATAAAAATGATCATAAAAATAGTCAGGATATCAATATTTTGATAACCGAATACCTGATAAAAAAACTGTAACATTGTAAAATATTATTACACTTTAAAATAAGTGCTTTCTATTTTAATACACTTTAAGATATCATTTGTTGGATTTCCAGCATCATGACTCCAGTCTGCAGTGTCACATGATCATTCAGACTCACTGATGATGGTCTCACAGTCCCAGCGCTCTGTGGGCGGCTCAATCACCATCGTCTCGATCTCCACCTCTTCGTCGTCGTCCTCATCCTCTTCTTCATCTTCCTCTTTCACAGAGGGCAGCTCTGCAGGACCCAGCTGATCTGGTTTCTGACATCTACACACACACACACACAGTGATGAGCTCTTCTGCTGTGATCTCACACACACACAGATCCGTGACAGTCGCACACACTCACTCTTTCTCTTTCTGTATGAAGTAGTCTTTGATGACCTCCTCCAGTCGCTTGCTGTCCGGTTCGATGTAGCCCTCCAGCTCTGCGTTATCCAGCGCGCCGATCTCGTCATCGTCAAACTGCTCGTAAAACTAGTCAACAAACAGACAACTACTGAGAACTGGTGCCTCCTCTGCTCACCCAGGACACATTTAGTTGATATAAAGTAAAAACAGCGTTATGATTTGAAATTAACACCTGCCAAATGTGGTGAGTAATGCTGTCAAATCACTAGTCAATTTAATGGGTTACTTGTAATAAATTATGTTGTCCAGCTGACTTGAGCTTAATGCATCTTTCTGTGTGTGGAAGATCTGCTGGCTGACCTTCTCGAAGCGGTCGTCCAGGAGCGTGAGCTGCTCGTTCCTCCTCATGACGGAAGACGTCAGCGAATACTCCGTGAAGCGGCTCTTGGTCTCACAGTCGGCAAACATGAACTCTCCTCGACCGCCTTCCTCATCCTCTGACAGACCACCTTCTGAATCATAATCCTGCTCCTCATCTTCATCATCTTCCTCATCCGTGTCCTCCCATTCATCATCATCGCCACTAAGGTCAAAAACGCAAATGAACGCAGATTCAAGCATTCACCCCATTGGTTAACTCGCTCATTTCAGGCTCATGCTAATCTTTTGTCAGCTTTACCCCATGCCGTCGCCCATGACGTCATTGGCTTTGATGATGAAGTCATCTTCCAGCATGTTCTCTGGGTCGTCAAAATCAAAGTCCTCATCAAGGGCAGCGACAATGTCAGGATCCATATCCAACCGTGGCCCTGGAAAGCAAGACGCAAGTCATTTGCATTTGGCTCTTTCTTTTGACTAAAGGCATTTTGCCTAATCTTTTTTTTATGGAAATATGTTTATTTTTGTGAATCAAGGTCACATTACCCTTTACTATTGTTTGGTTGTGCCACTTACATTAATATATTACAAAATGTAATTAATTTCTGTGATCAAAGCTGAACTGTCAGCATCAATACTCCATTACTTCAGTGTCACATGATCCTCCAGAAATCACTCTAATATACTGCTTTTAACATCAGTGTTGCTTCATCTATGATAGATTTTTATCATAGAATGTTTTAAATGCGTTTATGGACACTTTTTATATTGACTTACTGCATCCTTGGTGAATAAAAATATTAATAAAAACCCAAACCTTTGAACAGTACAAAATAAATAATAACTATAATAAAATGGAGTAGTTATCCAACATGAGCCGTCCCTGTCTGAGGCCGCCTTTTGGTTTTCTTCATGAAGCAACCAAACAATCAAGACAGCCAATGAGGAATGATATTAAAGTAAGTGTTTGTGAAAGCAGCCACATGACCAGGGCTGATCTGATCTCACCTGAAACAGGAGCTGCTTTGTTTAATAAACCCACTTCCTCTTCAAACTCAGACGCGAATACAGACGAGGGCAGTTTGATGGAGGCCACCTGCGTGTATGACAAGTATTAACATAAAACATCAGCATGTCAGCAAAACACAAACCCATCAACTGCAGGAGACACAACGGGACCGTAACGCGGTTTGTTGTCACCCTCATCACTCTAGCAGCACGCATATTTTTAGTGAAAATAACCGCAAGACCATCTAATAACACATTTAATGTTCTTTTGCTTCATGAAATATGGACCAAAATATTGATGAAATCAGGGACATGTACACATTTTTGTTGCCTAATATCACCTACTTTTAAATTAGTAAGGAACAAAACCTAAATTAACACATGTGATGTAAACTTGAAGCTGATAGCTTGGCTATTAATAGGAACTTCCTCAATGTCAAGTTTTCGTGGGAAATATGTCAACACAAAAGAACAAACCCCTGTGCTGAAATTCCCAATTTTGGAGTTTTTGTCTGGCCTTATCAGTGCTTCCCACAAGATTTTAGTTATGCTCATGTGATTGTTGCATTAAATGACAGGAAACAACAGAGGTTGTGTGTCAGAACAAGCATTACGAAGGTTTAGTATTTTGTTGTAAAACATAAGCCTTATTAATTTGTGCTTATGTACCTAGTTTTTTTTGTTTATATATATATATATATATATAATTTTGTCAATGTTTACTTTAAGATGGTGCACAAGATGCATAAACTTGAATGATTTTAACAAAAGGAGTTGATAAAAAGATTGAATCCAATATTTGGTGATAATGTATATTATGCCATTTTTGACCAGCATAGCAAGTGTGGGTAGCGCAGAGGAGCTGCTGGCCAATGGCCTTACAGGGAGGTCGGCGTCCTCTTCCTCCATGTCCTCTTCATCTTGTGCAGGTTTTGGCTGTGTGTCTCTGCGGGAGCGAGGAGCAGAGACCAGCTCTGCAGGCTGGGCCGCCTCTCTCAGGTGCTGCAGGTAATCGTAGTCGTCATCGAAAAACACTCCAAACTTGCGCTGCTCCTCTCTTCTCTTCTCCACCTCCACCTGCAGGCACAGATGCCAACTTCAGTGACGCGGTCAGGGGGGTGATATTTGAGCGTAAACCTGTTTGGTGTGTTGGCTTTACCTTGGCAGCGGGCAGAAGGACATGTTGAGGTGCAGTCTCGTCTGCAGCGAGCGGATCTTTCTGACTTCTGTGCACCAGGTGGAAAGACACAGAGTTCGTCTTACTGATGAAGGATTTCTTCTTTCTGTGAGGCTGGAGAGAGACAGATCACAACTATAATGCGACATGTACTCTGACCGTAGAACCATTTTACTCACTTTTGGGTTTATTTTAATTAATCTTTGTGTGTTTGGACCAAATGTTTTACAATAAACACGCAGTCAATATTCTAATAAGACTGCTTGCTGTCTTGTTTAAACATAACACAAATATATTTATAATCAAAACTAAAGCATAAACCTTAACTGAAACTAGAACACAGACACTGTACTTCGTGTTTAAATGACTATGTTATTTAATAACCAAAAGTGTAACGTTAACATGTGATTTAACGTTAACGTACACATTTACTGGATTCACTAGCCTGGCAGCTAAATATATAAACAACACTTAAGTGACTTACCATTCTTACAAATTAATGTATTATCCGAACGTTTGTATTCCAGGTATGAAGTGACCTTAATAATATTACTGTTATGAAAAGTGAACAACGAAGAATCAAATAATAGAAATTCTTCTGTCAGCTCGAAACACATGGACAACAGCGGACATCTTTGGACTACACCATCCCGACTGACTAAAGGAGGAGCGATTAAAATCTCTGAATTAAAAATCGATCATAAACAACAAGTTATTCTTTACATATAGTGCTATTTGTGTAAATATGATTTAAAATTATATACTGAAACGATCGGATAAATGACAGCGCTGCCAGGCGCAGCTGTTGTAGTTGATGAAACACCCCTGAATCAATTTTGGTTCAGTCTAAACGAGGGACGTGACGTACTTATGACGAAGCTGCCTGCGTTGCTGAGAAGTTATAGCCTAACTTTATATTCTAACACATTACATAAGCTTTTCTCTCTACAAGTATTAATGTTTTCCTCTATTCGAGTTTGAGTATTCTTATTGTTTCTGTTGCAATGCCGGTTGTTTTAATTATTCAATATTTGATATGTCATTAGAATTTGTTCTAAAGTCTTCGTTTGTTTTTTGGGGTTTTATTTCGTTCATCTTAGGTCAGACAGAATGTAACAATAAGGTAAATGTGTTAATATAATAGGCCTATATTATAGGCCTATTATATTAGGCTGCTGGTCTGTCAAATAGGGGAAGCTCATTTTCGGCCTACATCATAAAATTGTCTATCTTTTTAAAAGTAAATTCTGCCCTACGTTCCTTTTCAAGAAAATGGTCTGTGACCCTGTCGTACCAACTAGGCATCTTTTCCAGTGACTTGACCAGTGTCCTCTCAATGGCCAGCAGAGCTAGGCTGCTTAAATGGCCTTGGCCCATTGTGTTTCGGGTGTAGGACTTGAGCCGCTTTAAACAGGAGAATCTCCTTTCTACACCTGCAGATGTAGCTCCAACTGTTGCCACTAATGAGAACAGTTTGTAAAGCTGAGGCATTGCACTGTCCAACTCCTTGTCTTTAAGGAACACCAAGTAATCACACAGCTTTATGTTTATTTATTTAAAGCACACAGCTTATGAATGAATGGTCTAAAAAAAAAATATTAAACTCTGTAAAAGTGAAACAAGGAATGTGGTGTATAATTGTGTGAAAAGTATGATGAAAATCAGGCAATTTCGCCAAGCAAATATAAAGAAATAGGTTGCAGCAGGCACGTGCAGAAGGGGGGGCGGAGGGTGCTTGAGCACCGCCCCTTTCCTCCTGGATGCCTCAAGTGCCCTTTTCTTGGGCTTTCTTGTTTTTTTTTGTTTTTTGTTTTTTTCTTCAATGTGTATGGAACCCTGTCTTTGCCCCACAACAATAAAATGTAACTATTAATCTCAACGGATCTGGCTCACATTAGTCACATGACTGCCATTAACCAATGCCTGCTCGTGAAGGCAGAGTGCGCTCGTTATGAGGCGGTTCTGTACCTGGTTCATCATGAGTATTTCTTTAGAGTTTATTGTGTTATTTAAGCAAAACAGTTGCGTTTTTGTATTAGTGATGTTATGTGTGTTTATGTTCAAGTTAGATTGGGGGGGGGTTGGTTTATTTGCAGCCCTTTTATTTAAAAGTGTACCGTTACCATCATGGAGAGAGGTGTGTAGGGGAGTGACTTGTTGATACTGCCCTTCATTACAAGTAGGGGTGATTGGTTCCGGTAAGTTTGAAGTAGACTCCAACAATCGACTCTTAAATTTGAAGTCAGTGGAATCGACTTCTTTGACTCCATTTACTTTTAATTAAAATAGAAATACATTAGTGCTTAGAAAATCACATTAACCTCCTGCTGTAAGCATAAACTTAATATTTACACGCGAAGTGTATTCTAGGAACGAGTGTGTAGTGGCTGTAAATAGGCTGAGTCACCTAGAACGTGTTTTATGTGCTGACCCTGCATCAGTGAAAACACATGTTCATATAGAGACATAACATCACGTTTATGTAAACATGCATCCTTTTAGGGGCGAACAGATTTTTTAACGTTTTACCGAAAATAAGTTTACATGGGATTAATTTAACAAGGAATTTGTATTAATATTAGTGTAAATACACAGTGTTGAACTTGAAAAAAACACTCGACACTAGGAGTCGATTCCTGACCTGGAGTCGATTCCGACACTAGGGCTAGTGAGAGTCGAGGAATCGACTCTTTTGGAGTCGACTCCCCATCTCTAATTATAGGAGTGTTGCTTATTCGAATCGTCATCAATGTAAGTAGCTGTTGTCAACTTACTATCTGTCTGCTAAATTTTAATTTGATTACCCGCCTCCTTAAACATTTCAGCAGGCCATGAATTCCTATATACACAATACAATGGAGTTATCTGTCATGTGCGTAATGTTACTATCCTGCCTGGTGTTGTGCATAAACATAATAAAAAGATAATTATGCTTATGAGTGGCTTGCGGACTTTTTACAGGAAATGTGCACACATAAAGTTTTTGCTTTAAGAAACTGACTCAGGATCAGGATACTGACAGTATTATAAACAAATAACAATGTGGAAATAACAGTTTTGACTTAATAGGTTTGGCAAAAAGCCACCTCGTTTGAGGAAATATGTCTTTGCTGGGAAAACCTGCAGTTGTTTGGAATTTTCTGCAAGTATATACTATACCATACTATATTATGTAAGTATATACTCACAATAAATTCAAAAATACAAAACTTCATAATGGAAGCTAAGTATAGGTGTTACTACAAAATTATTTTTAATATCAGAAATAACATTTAATAGTTCTGAATCCAGGGCTAACAATATTGCAGGATAACTTTTCTTACTAGAGTCATGAAATTATTGTTGCACAGATTTTTGTTCAAATACACTTCATATTTCATAAAAGGGCTGTTATCAGTCACAGAAACACAGGTCTCCTCAGAGGCAAGTTTTTTCCTGGATGTCTCAAGTGCCCTTTTCTTGAGTTTCTTGTTTATTTCTCAATGTGTATGTGTGTATGGAGCCCTGTCTTTGCCCCATAACAATGAAATGTAACTATTAATCTCAATTTTGCTAAATAAAAGGATCTGGCTCAATAAAAGTCAATAAAATGTTAATACAATAGTACATAATTTGACCATTAATTTTGTGACATTATAGGGGAAGCTGAGCTTCCCTTGCAGTCTTAAAGACATCGCCACTGGCCTATAAATAATACTGATATACACATTGCATATAGAGCTTATATATATAACATTGATTAGTTTTTGTTAATTAATTTCTTGCTTGATTTGTTATAAATGCTTCATTTCATTACCAAGAAACACGCTGCCCATTTAATTAATTTTGAAGGGGTGATAAATGACTGACAAAATGCTTGGACCTTGTTCAATATTAAACAAAGATATTTTATTAAACATATTTCAGTTATTGGACGCTCTATCACAGCTTCTCAATAACAATAGCCACAGTAATTGATTGTAATTTTTATTCATTCATACACACCTGATTTTGTTCATTTGTGCATGATTTGTGCATCATTTAGCAGCTCTGTGAATAATACATCTTGCAATTATTTCAAATTCTTTGCATAAAGGGTGAACATGCCTCAAATCACAGAAAAATTAAGAGTAAATGTGTCATCAAGAACACAACACTGGAGATTTTTCCACAAAATAATCATAGAAAAACTTTCAGGTAAACACGCAGTCAGTAGCAATGGGAAAAACAAACAAAAACGTGTGGAAAAACTGTTCGGCACAACAGAGAAAATCAAAAGTTGCACAGCTGACTCCATCACATTCTTCCTGCTAGATTTAGTTGATTAATCATATGTTCATGGACAGCATCAGAAACTGTGAAGAAATGAAGATTTGTTTATAACTTTGACATCACCACATGTTAAAATTATTATATAGTAGTAACGCTACTTACTAAAACGCATGAAAGCAGCTCAAAATGCATTCATTTGAATTTTGAAAGCAATATATGCCTTACAATTTTGCCTAAAGTTGTTAAATAAGGAAACCACTAAGAACTACTTTATATTCAAAAAATAAAAATAATAATGTTTTACCTGCATCATGTTCAGACTGATCACTCCTGTCTTTTTCTTATCTAAGGCCATGAAAACTCCTGTAACATAAGTCAAAATCTAGATTTTATTTATACTCCATATGTTTTGGAACATACTTTATAAAAGATTAATGCAGTCCAACTCAGAAGTAGAGATGAGTCTTTTAGGTAAAGCATCGTCATAACGTACTGAACATGTTCTCCAGACGCACGATGCATGTCAGGTAGTCATCAAAATCAATCTCAAAATTTTCATCTGCAAACCGCAGACCCACCAACTGCAACAGCTTATTGTTCAAAGTCATGCCTGAATGAAGAAAACACAAACAAGGTCAGAAAAAAAACACAGATTTCTAAATGATTGTGCTGTACTGATTCGTTATGTTTACCTGCAGCATTAAGAGCAGTGCGCAGCTCGTAGGAGGACATGCGTCCGGAGCGATCCGTATCGTAAGACAGGAACAGCATCTACACAAGCACACGACACAACTTTACTGTTTCGTTCTGAGAAATGTGGTGACATTCTGGAAGATGAAGATAATAAGTAAATGTGTGATTCTGTGACTTACGATCCATTTCTTCAGCTTATCCCAGAAGACTTTGAACTCCTCGAATTCCAGCATGCCAGTGTTATCCACCTGCGCTCGGTTCAGGAAAACTCAACATAATGTTCGCTTATCAAAGATGTAAAACTCACACCATAGGGTTTATGTGTTTGATTTATAATGAAACCCGAGGCAGCAGTGGGTTAGTTTAGATTAATCACACACGAATGGCTGAGAGGATACATCCATCAGGTTTATGATGCTGTGGCAGGTATTGAGGGTCAAACCGTCAAACTTCACCTCTTTCCCTGCAGAGAGACACTTACATGTTGAATTTTTGTGGTATTACTGGTGTTGGGGTAAAATGTTTGTAAACCGACTCACTTCTGCTCAGAACATTGTTCAGCACATGCTGCAGTTCTCTGGCACTGATGGCTTTATCCTACACAGAGACATAAGGAGCAGGGTAAAACATGCTGCAATGTACAATTACACCAGATGAGGGCGGGCTCGGACTGTTTTTGGGATTCACAAACTTTTCCCAGCCTAACTGCTTTGTTCATGTTTTAATCATGCTGTAATACATTCTGGGGCAGTTTCCCGAGCAGGGTTTAAGACTAGTCCTAGATTAAAATAAATGTTAAGCGCCGTCTAAACTGGAAAAGGCTTGCACTGAGATATCGTAAAATACATGATTGCCATTGTTTGGTCTTAAAATGCTCACAGATAATGCATTTTTGTAAGACATGTTTCTAAATATTCTTAAATGCCCTAAATTAGCAAAGGTCTAGTCCTGGCTTAATCTAAGCCCTATCCGGGAAACCGGCCCATTATGTTCATGGATCTCTAATGCCGATAACGTGCATGTTATTTATTTTTTATTGCTTTAATTTTCAAAATTATATTACTTAAAGTGCCCCCTTAAGATTTAAGTAAATATTTCCGACACAATTGCACATTGCTTATAATGTGACCGTACATCTTAACTACTTCTCAGTGTTCTTTATTTTAGTTTATGAAATGTATATTTAATATATGTATTATATACAATTAATATTTTGAGTGATCTCCTCGTACTAATTACTATTTGTGCAATAATTAATAACGGCTTAAAATATTGTTTTTAGAACGCCATCAATGCTTCGTCAACCTCCTGCAGTTCGCTTTGGGAAACCCAGCAATAAACGGTTGAGTGGAGTTCTGGGTTTCTTACCGATCCGGCGATCTGTTCAAACAGCCTCCTCAGGCCCTTCTCCTCATCGGTCTCCTCCTCAGGTGGGTTAGGCTTCGGTGGCTTCGCAAAAGCAAACAGAAACGCACACACACACACTTTTAGCATACAACAACAGTGTATGTCGACCTATTTATGTCCAGTCTTTCCCAGCTCACAGTGAAACTATAAATAAACCGGCTTACCTCTGGAAGATCTGCTTTAATGGTGTTTCCCATCTCACTGCAAACACAAAATACATCACATTCATTCATTTGAGGAACTCCCTTAATGATCACCATCTAAAAACGCAGTTATTTATATATATATGATTATATATTTAAAGGCCTGCCATTGAAATGCATACACACATGCGCACACTAAGATTATTTGTGGCTTTCATATACTAAGTTATATGACTTATAGTGCAATATACTGCTTTAAGTAGTGTTTTTTTTTTTTTTTTTGGAATTGCATCAACATGTTCGCAATGAAAAGAGTTGCATGTAGAGTCAAAATTTTTTTTGTGATCATAGAAAAATAATAGCATATGAGTTTTGAGCTTCATGCTTGGCTGAAGTGTATTTGCATGGACATACATGGCTCCAGCTTTGTTCTCGGAGAAGATCCGGATGAGGAAATCAGCCTCGTGGTGCGGCTGGAAGGTGGTGGGCACCAGAAGGTAGTTACCAGGCGGCAGTCTGAAGCGCTCAGACACCTCCCTCACGTTGATGTAAGTGCGGCTCCGTGCTTTAGAGCCATTGTAGCGGAAAAAGTCCTTCCCCTGGTGGTCTTGCTCATCAGGAGCCTAAAAGTGACGGTAAGTGAGCAGGTCAGACTGCATTGGAGCAATAGGCACTACATGAAATTCTTCCAACACAGTATTACATCTCCCTCACCTCATAAATGGCAAAGCCAATGGTCTCCATGTCAAGCCCCTCTTTCCTGAGCCGACGGCGGTTCTTCTGCATCAGGGCCACGATGACGCTGCATAGCTTGTCACCATCATCTGGATCCTTCAGATTAAGCTTAAACTGCGGGTTTGTCCAGAATGTGTCTGAGAAGTAAACACGGATATAAGTCTAAGCAACTGTAAATAGTAAGAATTCTGGGACTCTATTGTAAAAACAATAGCATGGATAATCAATGAGGGGTTTGTCACATGATGGGACCGACCGATGTAGTTCCTGCAGCCGCCAGCAGTGGAGCCCCTGATCCAGTTGCCCTCAAACTGATTCACTACCCACTTCTTGCTGATGTCGTCTGACAGAGAATCTGCCGTCAGGTTACAGATCTCGATTTTATCATAGTTGGCTTTGAAATCCCCGAACTCCATCCTGCGACACAAGTCATGTTAGTTCACACATGTGAATGACCTTGCTTGTTTCACATGAAGTGAATCGGTTTCCTGTCATCTGATGGGTCATACGAACCAGAACTCTCCATCATCCAGGGCGTTTTGCAGCAGTCGTTTCTTCTCTGAACTGTCTATGACGTTCCATTCCCTGGAGCTGAAAGACAGACGGTATAACTCATTGAATAATATACATTACACGGACGAAATGCAACAACGAACCCTGTCCTGCTCTCTTGCGTTTGGGGGGGCGGAGGCTTAATGTTTGGGAATGCAATGCAATAATACCAGCTGAGGCAAAGTTTCCATCATAGTTTATGAGCTTGATTTCTTAAAACGTGAGTTTATTATTATATCGTGCAATACATAAAATAATTGGTTGGAAAGATACAGGTCAAAATTGTACATACATTGTGCAGAATCTGCTAAATTAAGCGGGATGATACAAAATGCATCTTATTGCTTAGTACTAACCTAAAAAAGATAATTCACGTAAAAGACGTTTACATATAGTCCACAGGATAAAATAATAGTTGAATTTATAAAAAAACACCCTGTTCAAATGTTTACACCCCCTTGATTCTTAACACCGTGTTGTTACTTGAATCATCCACAGCTATGTTTTTTAGTTCAGTGATAGTTGCTCATGAGTCCCTTGTTTTTCCTAAACAGTTCGACTGTCTGCAGTTCTTCAGAAAAATCCTCCAGGTCCCAAAAATTATTTGTTTTTACAGCATTTTTGTGTAGTTTAACCCTGTATGATTTTAAGATTTTGTCACACTGAGTACAACTGAGGGACTCATATGCATCTATTAAAGAAGGTTCAAACACTCACTGATGCTCTAGAAGAAAAAAAACATGCATTAGGTTCCTGGAGGTGGACTATACGTAGACATCTTGTGTTTTGAATGTTATTCAGATCAGTATTAAATAAAAAATAACATGCATTTTGTATGACTCCTCTTATTTTGGTGAAGTAATTAACATTTTGAAGATTCTGTGTTTGTAAGTTCATTTTTAATAAATGGACTTCATTCAGGTGTCACCATTAGTGGAAGCTTACTTGTCGCTCCAGGGTCCGTTCCACTCCACCTGACCCCAGGGGTTACGAACACGTATCAGCTGGACCTTTGCTCCTCTGTAGTTGACCTGAGAAGACAAGATGAAAGAGATAATAATTATAACAAAATAATTAGTGAATCTATGCAAAAACAAAATAAAATTAGATTGACAGATGAAACTGCTGTAATTACCTCCTCCACTCCAGTGATGGAGTAAGCGTGGCCTTTCACCAGACCAGTAGTGGTTTGTGCTTCAGATTCAGCTGAACTTGTGATCTAAAGATACAAAAACACAAGCATCTGGAATTTAGGAACGGCAGAATTTGATATTGATCTGGATTTGAATCCACCAAAGCTTACATCTATGGAGCATCCGAGCATCGATCCTCTCTCCACAGCTTTCCTGAGGATGAGGAAGAGGTTTGCGGGGGCGTTCTTCGTCTCGTACATCTCGCCCACGCCGCCAGTGAAGTCCTCCATCGCCTCCATGGTGCTTCCTCCTTTCAGGGACTCATAGCTGCCATTCAACCTAAGAGAGACGCACAGGAGATGACTGACTCACACAAACAGGTCTGACATCTCGAAACCAGATATGACAAGACGTCAAGGCGTATCTTGTTTTGTAAACTCGAGTGCATACTTGGCATAGGCCTTCTCCAGAAGTGCACTCCAGAACTCAGTATTGTCAGCGGAGTGGAGAAACACCAGGTTCTTCCTCACACACGGGAGTCGGTCGTCCACCACCACATCCATCCATTTATTATGCTGCCAGAACTGCACGATAAGGTGGGTTTGGTTAGTGTTCCAGGTCATTGGGAAACTGAGAGAGTTCAGAGAGTGGGACTCACCTGGAAATGGAAGATTCCAGCATAGCCGTGATCAAAGTCCTGGTCATGTGGCACGACCCTCTTTAGCGTTTCCTCTTGAAGGGTCAGGGAGGCAATTGCTGCCAACAACCAGCAGTCTCCTACAGGCCAGGATGCATAGAGACCATAATATGATCAGTGTCAATGCATCAGTGTTAAAAGTAATGCATACAACTACTAATGCAAGTAACCAGATTACTTTTCCAGGTAACTACTGTAGTAAAGAAATGCAAAATATCTGAACACTCTTAGAAACAAGTAAAGCAAGGTACTTTGTTTTCCCATTCAGTTGGTAAAAATATTTTTAGGTAAGCAAGCCCAGCCCGTGTGACAAAAAGTAATGCAAAAGCGGCTCATGCAATGCACTGCATTACTTTCCAAATGAGGTAACTAAGTAAAGCAACTAGTTAATGTTTTATAGAGTAATGCTATACTGTAATGCATCACTTTTATAAGTAACCTTCCCCAGCACTGATCCTTTATTGTATTCTTTGGCCACTGGACTTGTTTTGCTCAGATTGGGGTTTGATTTAGTCATAAAACACTTTAGTAACCTTAAACGACAGGAAAACATACCCAGCTGCCCCTGACAGATGTCTGTCCTGGTGGCTCCTCCTGTGATGAATTTTGGATCTTTGCAGATTTCCTGAAGTCCAACAAATCGGAGAAAAACATCAGTCAGTCAAATTAAATAACATGTATCATCCATCTTGCAGATTTGCTGAATTTAAAGAAATCAGAGAAGAATATCAGTCGATCAAATAACATGACATTTTAGGATATGTTCCGAAAGCAATATGACAGGAGACCTGGATATGATTGGTTATTCATACCACAGTGAATTTGAACTATTTTATTCCAGACATTTCCAGAAGACATCACATGACCCGCGGTTACTTCAGATCTAATGAAGCGTTTGATTAGAGAACGCCTAGGATGCCTGCGCGAGGTGTGTTCGCATTTTAACGCAAGCCCACGCGCTTCACGCGCCGCATATCTAAAGGTCGCTCTGCAGGAACGCCCTGGAATGAAATGCAGTTGAAGTTTCATTCAGAGGTCCTTAAAGTTTTACAAGCATGACGGAGGGGTGTGGAGCACCTTAGATCATTTTCACAATCACTCGCAACTTGTTCTTTAACTCAACCCAGTACTCTATTTCCAACTAGAATGAAACCTGCATCCAGTCATTCAGTCACTCAATGCTAAATAAACACTGCGTTCCGTGCATTCCAGACCGCTGCATGGCATGCGTCTCCAGTGGCTTCACTACTACATTAATGTCCTTGATATCAAATATGACCTCTGTTGTTACATCACACATTGACACTCTAAAAAATGCGACATTTTAGGGAATAAAGTTCATATGGCAGCATCGTACCCAATGAAGCTATGATTTAGGCTTACGATGCTTTTGGGAAACCTGGTTGATTCAATGCATAAATTATTCTGCAAACTTGCACGACGGGTTTTTAAAGTGCCACAATTGCATTCTAAAACATGCATAAGTTTGAAGTCGTGTGCCATAAAGGTCAAAAACGATGTTGATGTTTTGGAAACGTGCGTAAACCATTGGTAATTTAAATACACTTCCAATTAATCGGTAACACTTTAGAATTTATTGGTAACATTTACTCGCTAGGACTACGACTTTTCCCTCAATTAATTACTAATTTGCTGCTTATTAATAGTTAGTAAATGTAGGTATTGGGTAGGATTAAGGATTTAGAAAAAGGTCATGTAGAACTACCGTTATAAAACAGCTAGATGCATTCCTGGATTCTGATTGGTCAGCAGCTGTGGTTTATTCATGATATAGCATGGCTATGACGCTTCACCCAATGGTTCTGTGCATCACTAAGCAACACCCTCAGCAACCACCCTTAACAACATAAACAATCAATGATACAGCATAAAGCTGTTCCGTGTATTATGTATTTCGGCAAAATTAAATGTATTTTAATTATTTATTGAAGTATGGGTGACCCCTGCTGGCGTTATATTGCATCTTTAATTTCAAGACCACGCCCTTTCCTGTCTGATAAACTTTTTTCATGCAGATGCGCGCGTCTTTTTGTGTTTCTGATATGTGGAGGGAGTATTACTGTAAGATTTCTGTTTCAGATACGGCTTTGTTGTGCCCATATGTCCATCAGTTTAGATTGTAATAATGCTTGCAATAGGTCTGTTTTAAAACTAAAGGATGGAAAACAGATGTTTTCTCATGCTGAGGGATAAGCAGATGTATGTGTGCGAGTAAATATTATATTGTGTTAAAATATAAATGTGTAGCGAACCATCTCTGTTTTTATTTAAGCTCCATTAGATGAGAGGCATTTTTGGAGCAATCTCTTGCTCTTGTTACGGTCAGGAACTATATTTTAGCAGAAGGACTACTTTTAACAAAAAAGTAACATTTCAATACATATATTTTTGTTTTTTATATGTTTTATTGTGTGCCTAGCATTTTATAAAAGCAATAAGGTACTCAAGGCAGTGCTGTATTGTAAATAAATCACAGCTGAAGGGGTCGCAGCCCTTAGCAACGCCCTTCAGCTGTGATTTATTCAGGATACAACACAGGCTCTCATACCTTATTGCTTATCTAATAAATGGTTAATATGAGTAATATGCATGAAAATAATCAACTAGTTAAGAGACCCTTAAATTAAGTGTTGCCCATTCATCTAACATGCATGCATACATGAACAGCAAGAGCAACAGAGAACAAAACGCTTCTAGACAGAGTTACTGTTTACATTAGACCACATCAAGATCACCCACAATTCCCTCTGCTATGTCATATAAACATTTAGGGTTATCTGCTACAAGGAGATCTTGCTCCATCAAATCCAGGTGATTGTAGTCTTGTGTTTGGGTGATCAAGTGCTGGTTGATATTTCAGTAAGTTCAGTAAAATTGGTGTCAATTACCTTATTTATCCTACTCTACTTACTGTATGCACCTTATCCAGGTGCTAAAAATGTAATCTTGCAGCCTCATGCATACTGCTGGTCACTTACCCCCGGCCTCTTCCATTCAAAGTTAACCGGGACCCTCTGGCTGAAGAAGAGCGAGTCATCCCTGGCTGGGAAATCTGGATCCTCAAACAGCTTCCCCTTCTGCAAACACTCCAGACGGAGCTGCTCAAACGTCTTCCCGTCCGCCTGTGTGCTCTCCACTAGGGCCGCCTGGCCCGAGCCACTCGGAATAGTCACGCTGTAGGGCATCTTCAAACCAAGCTCCAAAACCTCAGACAGGACACTGGCGACTCTCGTCTGGAGCAGTGAGCTGGTGTCGGAGTGTGTGTGCGAGATGAATCCAGCCACTGCGGCCGACGGACAGGCTCGTCAGGTTGGCGTCACGCCCATCAGGAGCAGAACTGGTTTGGGTGAAAGCTGCCACGCCTGTGTGTGAGGAGGTGGATCGGATCCTGCTTGAGAACTTTACTACGGTATTACTGTACGGTATTATCCGCTTCACCACAAATGAGATCCAGACAGCCATGAAACGTTACAAAAATATATTTACAAGCATCGGAACGGTGCAAAAACATTTCGTTTGAAGGAACCAAACAACACAAAGGTCTTTTTTTTTTCCCTCTTCACTGTAAAAGACAAACATCTCATGATTGTGTGGCTGACAACTAGGAACACAAAAAGGAAACTTTAAACAGACAAACGTAACTTGCTTCACACAAAACTAAGTGCAGGGTTCTAAGATTCGAGGGAACTCATCATTCAAACTGTGGTGTCTAAATTAATCATGTTTTTTTCCTTGAGCTGTCCTGCGGAGGTTTGTTTATTGTTGCAGTAATACTAAACTCAATCCCTAGTGTTTGGGAGAACAAAAACCAAGATGATGACAGCTCCATCAGGACTTTTTCTTTTGCCTAAAGTAGGATGAACCTATTTTATCTGGCTTCCTGGAGAACAGCGCTGGATGTGCTTATAAACAAACAACAGAAACTAGCCAAACTGAAGAACACAGACAGAACTTTTTACAGACAAATGTGTCTAATATTTACATTTTCATGAAAACAGCAGGCTGCACCTCTAATGAGGCATTGACACACATCATAATAAAAACATCAACACTCTCACTTTACAAAACACAACGGGTGAATCTCACCAAAAACAGTCAAGAAAGCATCCCGACCAGATTTCACAAACAAACTAGAAATATATTTGCTCAAAGAAAATAAACCCTATTAACATGCCATTATGACAACTGTCACCCAAATTCTTAAAGCAATGCCAATAATAGTAATACTGAAGATGATGATGATGATAATCAAGGTAGTATTTGTTGTCATTCCTTTAACAAAACAAAAATGCTGTAAATTATGACTGAATAAATAACACATGTTGAACTACTATCATTTAAACAGGATTAATTGCAAAACTTAAATCCCAAATTATTTAGTTGAATCAACATAAATTATGGGAAATACAACAAATACCACCCTGATGAATACATCACCATTCAAATAGTAGCTTTGTTTTTTCTTTTGCATTACAGTAATGATAAATTGGGTATAAATTTGTCATAAGGAGTTAAATGGCTTGGTTTTATTTGTAGGGGGAATTCAGATAAACTGGACGCATTTCACCATTGAGATTACTGGGGGGTGAAAACGAACCCTCACTATTTTATTAGATTTTGGGAGTGAAATATGATCCAGGCCTGTTTTTGCAAGTCATAACGTCACCATGGCAAAAAAAAAAAAAATAACAGTGCTAAATGGCTTCATCATACTTGAATTCAGATCAACTGGAACACATTTCGTCATTGAGATTACAGGGGAGGGGGTTAAAATGACCCATTATCCTGAATTAACCCTAACCACATGAGCCAGGTGTGTTTTGTTGAGACGGACCCCCACGCGCTGTCACTGCTCCTGTTTCTCCAGCGCAGTGCCCGTCACCAGCAGCAGGTTACAGGCCATGAACTGCACGTTGAGGATGTTGCTGGTGCTGCCTGTGTACTGTCCGATCAGCTCGCTGCTGGAGCCGTCACTGGGAGCGCCGCCGTGGGCGCTGCGTATGTCCCACACCCGCACAGAGTTGTCCATGGAGGCGGAGGCCACCAGACTGCTGTCCTGACTGAAGGAGAGGCTGGTGATGCTGTCGCTGTGACCCCGCAGGTCCTTGAACAGGCTGCCGGACGCCAGGTCCCACAGCTTCAGTCTCTGGTCCTCTCCGGCCGAGGCCAGGTACTTGCCGTTGGGCGAGAAGGCGAGCGACAGCACGGGCCCGCGGTGGCCCGTGAACAGCCTCACGGACGCCCCCTGCTGCGTGCTCCACAGCCGCACGGTTTTATCGGTGGAGCCGGTGGCCACGTAGTTGGAGTTGGGGTGGAACTTGACGCAGTCGACGTCGGAGAGGTGCCCGGCGTATAGACGCAGCGGGTAGGTGCGGGCGAAGTTCCAGAGGCGCGCGGTGCGGTCGTGGGACGCCGTGGAGAAGTAGAGCCCACAGGGACTGACGTCCACGTCCCAGACGGGGTGGGCATGGCCGCGGTACAGGACGGTGTTAGTGAAGCTGCTCAGGTCCCAGAGGCGCACGGTGGAGTCCTCTGAACAGGACAGCAGGCCCGAGCCGTCCGTCAGGAACGCTGTGCGGTACACAGGGCCGCTGTGAGCCCGCAGGGTCTTTATCTCACTGCCCGAGGCGTCCTCGTCATCTGCCTGATGACAAACAAAGACACACAAATTAAAAAAAGGTTATATTTACAAAAGAAAAATAAAAAAATATCTTCATGGAACATGATCTTTAGTTAATATCCTAACGATTTTTGGCTGCAAAAGAAAAATTGGTCATTTCGACTCATACAATGTATTGTAGGCTATTGCTACAAATATATTTTTATGTGTTATTTATGACTGGCTTTGTACTCCAGGGTCATATATAGTAGAAGAGTATTATTGATATTGCCCTACAATTCATCTGATTTTTGGCCAATATTATTTACAGTATATTTGAATTTATGTTGATATAAAAACAACATCAAATAGCTTTTAAAATTCAAATATTTGTCAGTAACTCAAATATTCTTTGGTTTTACTCAAAAAATTCTGCGCCTTCATCCAAGGTTTAAAATCGTACATTTGTACATATGGTTATTTATTAGCATTTATATCTTTTTTATTAATTTCTAAAAGTATTTAGTAAATTATTTAGTCATTTAGTAAAGAGTGATTTGTTTTTTTATTTACTGTAAATTATACTGTATTTTATTGTAACATGACAATGAATCTCCTGGACAAAGACTGTTTGGTTAAAATAAGGGTTTATTAGGAAAAAAAGAAAAAAAAAGTTAAATTAAAAACATTATTTTATTGATTAATTTAATATATAAATATAAATAATATAAGCAGTTTTTAATATAAATTAAAAACAATAAACAAATACTACCATGATAAAAAAAAAACCCACTACCATTTAAATATCTAAATGTATGTTTTGCATTATAGTACTGAGAGTTTGGCAGAAAATGCGCATAATGATGATAAAATGGGCATTTAGCTCAGTCATTAGTTCTTTAGTTATACAAAAAGGGTTTAAAATTTAATTTGTGTGTGAAATTTTGCTTTCCATTAACATGTTATTCTCTTTAAGCTCCATTAGAAGTGCTGCTGATATGAATGAATGTACATCAGCTGCCTAAAACAAGAGAGACTCTGACCTCCTCCTCCAGCACGTCACAGGCCAGTCTTATTTTAGACACGTCGGTCCTGTGAGGTCCCGCCTTCAGCTTCCTGGCCCGCAGACTCCACAGCTTGACGGCAGAGTTATCGAAGCCGGCCGCCAGCAGACGGCTGTCCGCTGACACCTCGGCCGTGTTCAGCAGCTGATCCGTGTGCTGGAAGGCGTAGAAGCAGACGGTGGTGAGCGAAGGCGCTCCTTCCCTCACTCGCTTGATGCAGTCCTGCAGCGCCTCCAGCGCCGCCTCGTTCTGAGGTAACCCGGTCGTGACCTCCACGCGCTCCGCCCCCTCAGTGGAGGAAGTGGAGGTTGTGTTTCCCGCTCCTGTCCCTGCTCCATACAGCTGGTAGTCAGTTCGGCGTGCCGCTGTCACCTCCACCTAAGCAGGAAGAAAACAAAGGCTCGTGTGATATAGGTGAACTGGTTTTCGTTGACGACTCTCTCCCTGTATAGACCCGACTCACACCTGCACGTGTGTGCTGAGCGCCCAGCAGATGGCGCTGTTGTCGTCGCTCTGCAGGTAACGCAGCAGGTAGCTGTACGCTTGATCTGTCAGGTGCACCACGTACTTGTGATCCAGGAGCGAGCAGAGTTTAGGGTTTGAGGTCACATCCTAAAAGGACAACAAAAAAGAAGTTTCAGCATACTGCGAGAATGACAGCTTCCCTGCTGCTGAGGAATACCGCATCCCACAATGCAATGCACCTTCTGTTCACTGTGTGACAACTGAACTGAAGTTTAAACATTTTAGCACTACTAGCTATTACAACTATATCACCAGTGAGAAATATCAAGTTAATACTTTAACAAGAAAAAAAAACAAACATATATGATACGCCACTGATGCACAGAAATCAGTGCCACAGAGAAAGATAGGGAATTATGTTTGATCAGTCTCACTACGAAACAGTTTGTAACAGCAGTAACTGACCTGAGGCGTGACGGCTCCTCGCAGCAGGTCTACGATTGCTTTCTGCTCCGGGTCCTGCTGGAAGAACGAGTGGAAGCGGCTGTAGAACGAGTCTACCGCCCCCTTCAGGCCACACCGAGCCATGTCCAGGTGCAGGTAGAGGAAGAGAGGAAACAAGACGCTGCTCACCTCCTTCACCAACGGTGCTTCTGCATCTAAAACCAGAACACAGGCTGGATTAAACCACAGAGACGACAGGATAGCGTTGGATTGGGCATGGCCTCAATGCTTTCCGTCTCTATTACGAGAGCATTTGTTAGTTGTTTCTCTCTTACCCTGCAGGAAGGAGCGCAGTCTGGAGAACTGGGTCTCGTACTGCTGCGGGTCAGACTGACACGGGGCGGCAGACACCACATTCGCACAGCTGGACTCCGTCTGAACTGCTCTCAGCAGGAAGAGACAGAAATGAGAAGATGAGCGTCACTGTTATCATTCAGAGCTAAAGAGCCGTGTTGATTTAAAGAGCAGTCACCTGTCAGACTGGCCGCCATCTCTTCAGCAGACTGGGAGAGTTTAGCTCCCTTCAGAGACCCATCTGTGTCTATGTACTGTCTCCTCTTCAGGTACTGGGTCACCGCGTACTGTATCTGCTCCGTCCGCACCCGCTTCATCTCCTGGTGGAGACACACAACACACACGCCAGTCTCAGATATCTCTGCTCAAAGCAGTACAATGCAAAAACTGCTGATACACTGGACAACTTTGGGAAATGTTGCTGCCAAAAAACAAAAACTGCTCAAAATTTGCCCCGTGTGATATCAGCGTAATCTAGGTTGAGTCTAAAAACACTTAAACTGGAATCTGAATGTTAGACTTGATCTTAGAAAATCATATGCATGCGTGAATATTTGATTTAAATTTAGAGAATCATAATAGTGCTCAAATATTTGATTCATTTTTTTCAGTGAATTTTTACAAAGTCTGATTATTTGTTTAGGAATCATAAGAATGGTTAAATATTTAATTAGATATTGAATTATTTTTTAATTACTCGATTTCAGAGAACGGTAACAATTTATTTGACAGTGCCCTTGTTACACATTACATGTACGTATTATTAAACAATACATTATGCACAATTACATGCACATAACCCTACACCTAATCATGAAGTACATGTAGTTAGTTACTATTAATCAGTTCTTAAATAAAGTAAAATAAAATAAAGTCTAACACAGAGAATCGATTTGATTCGATATTAGTGAATTAAAATGTTTGATTCAATTGAAGGTCTTTACAAGCATGTTGTAAGCATGATGTAGCATGACATCATAAGCATGACTGTCAACTTCAGTGGACTTCAGGGAATCATGAGCATGCTCTCAAATATTTCATTTGATTTTAGGCAAGCCTTGAATGCTTGCATATATAATTAGATTATAGGAAATCATGTGTATTTTTGTAATATCTGAATCGATTTTAACAAACAAGTACGACTTAATGATCACATTCGAATCAACATTCGTTCAAATCATTTCTGAGCATCATAAAAGCGTTCGAACATTCGATTCAATCTCCGAGCATCATGTTCGATCAGTCGATACGATTCAGACGTTGAACGCGACTTTAATGCATTGCAATTTTGCTGCCTTCGTAGGTAGCTCATCATGTTTTGAGACACAGACAGGAAAGGAGGTTGGTTTCTCTGCAGTGCAGCTACATATGAATTCATTCGTCATCTTCAGACAAGATTTATGAAGTTAACTCTGAATAAATCAAGACTGCTCAGAATCCTGCAGGTCAAATAAACGCGCGGCCTCAGTCTCTGAGCTCATCACCACCCTCTGATCTTAATTACAGTCAACTCGCAGCGCCTTTGACCCCCTTTACAGTTCAGTAAAGCTGTTAAACACCTACTGCATAATCCGTATGTGACAGTCCTAGAGAAAAGTGCTGCTTTACGCCATGGAAGATGAACTCAGGAGAAGACTACTGCTCCCCACCACTGCTCCATTGGTCGCGCTCTCTTCTTCTACGCTTCTGCTCCGAGCGCACTGAGCTGCACTGCGCCATCTAGCGCCTCCGCCGCGCAAACAACTACAAATACATTCGGTTTACTTTTAATTTTATCAAAAGTTTTATTTTAATTAGTTTTTCTTATATATATATATATATATATATATCTATATGTGTGTGTGTGTGTGTGTGTGTTAAATACATATTTAATATAAAGATGACTACATAGAGGCATAAATATACATAATCTTTATTTAAAATAGGATATTAATAATAATATGTAATTAATTATAAAGTGGTAATAAACTAAACTAATCATTTTAAAGTGCTCTTCATTTTTTTTATTAGACTGTTAATATATACATTTGCCTTGTAATTACCTTAAATTCAACTAAATAAGCATTAAAAAGTAAAAGTTATATTTTTACATAAATAAAAATACAAATTATATTTTAGTTGTTATTTGTATTATTATGTTGTGTTTTCATTTTTAAAAAATGCGTGAATGATTCAATCATGCAGTTTAAAGGTTTGAATTAAATATATTTCATTTTAATTCTGTGAATTAATAGTTATTAATATAGTTCACACATTTTTCTTTTTTAAATGAAACACAACACGCAGATTTTTCATCAGGCACGGGCATAAACAGTCTAGAATCATTAAGTATACTAGCAAAAAAATATACAAAACGTTAATTAAGTAGACATCTATTCTCAGGAAATAAATATATTAAATAAATATAAAAATATAGCTCTAACAAGTTAATATAATAGAAGATTATACAAAAAGAATAGAATATACAACTGGTAAATTAAATGTTTAATGTAATAAAAATGTTTTAAACATCTCTGATAATCCCGGGTTGAATTAATAAGTCGTGGCCACGACAAAACTAAATAAACCGATGACGTCCCCTCCTGGTCACCGTATATTTCAGCGTAAATACAATAAATACGTTTTTTCTTCAAATAAATGCACAAGGATCAATAGGTGGCGGTAATGCGATTTTTCGTTTGGCTTGTCAAACCGTCATAAAATACCAGAAGAAGAGTTCTGTAACACTGACCCAGAATCAGTTTTAACGCCAAACACCAGTATTCATTCAATGTTCGAGGAGTTTGAAAGCCGTATTAGGATCGGCAGCATGAGCGCATGCGCGTTCGAATGACGTACATTGTGTGCGCGCGACGGTAGTGAACGCGCGGTAAAAGGTTTCCAAAGTTTCTCGCGTGTGGCCGTTTCTGAATGCGCTTCTGTCTCTTGTAAACAACAGTCCGCCGCGACAGTATGTTTTCTCCCCGCGGCACACCGAGCTCAGGCCGCAGACAGACGCCCCGGACCGGCGCTCGGAAGAGCGGGCTGCTGTTCTCTCCACGCCGCTCCGCTGTCACAGCCAGGTACAGCAGAGTAAACAGACCGGGAACCCTACCGTTACATTTACCATGCTTTTTAAACATACACCACCACTGTATTGTTTGTGTGTGTGTGTGTGTGTGTGTGTGTGTGTGTGTGTGTGTGTGTGTGTGTGTGTGTGTGTGTGTGTACACGAATTAAATAAATACCACGCTACATGAATATGATAATTCTTCAGTAGCTCACAGTTCTGATACCATCACAGTATTTATATTTTTTACAGTCTTGTAATTAAATATTTTTTTAATTTGATCTAATATTTAAACTTATTATTATTAAGTTGGCTTGAGGAATCTTATCTTGTTACACTGAATATATTTTTTATTAAGATACTAATATATTATATATAATACATCATATGTAATATATCCTATTATAAATATATATTTTATTATAAAATATATTGGATTGTAATTATAAAATATTGGAAGGATATTTTTAAAAGAATATCCTGTGTTTAAGATGTACTATAGTTACTTGTTCCATATCTGTATTAATATTTAGGTTATATGTGCCTGTACAGTTAGAACAAAATAATTGTATTCATGTGTTCTCATATTATACACTCAGAAATGTAGAAGAATTATGTTTAAATCTGTATGCATAATGAAAAAGAGGATCATTTGATTTTGTTATACAATCTGTGTTGTGTCCAATTAAAAAAAAAATATATATATATATACACTTTTTTTTTTAATTGTTGTTTCCGAATCTTTTTTACATGTTTGTAAATGTACAATAACGCCATTTTTTGTAAGATAATTTTTTTTTAATTTATAAAAATTTAATAAAAACTTAAATATAGCCAATTTCAGCTCTTTTTCTTTTGTAAAAGTTAATTTATGTATCTCTATTATTTCTCCAGATCCACTCCCACCCGGGTTCAGAGCCATGCAGTCGTCGACTCGTATAACTTTGATGTTCAGACTTTCGGGTCATCTCTGCCTGTCAAAGTCATGGAGGCATTGACCATGGCCGACGGTAAAGATTGGAAACCAATATCTTTATCAATCTGTGTTTGTGTGTGTATAAGAGAACAAGTAGCTAGAATACAAAACGATATATAGAAAGCTAGTGTTAGTGTTGTTTTGTTGTCTAACAAGTGGTTAGAAAGTGCTTAAATGAATAGATAAAATAGAATTAGAATAGAGAGCGCTAGAGTTAGTCTCTGGATATACTGGTGTGCAGGTTTCTCAGTGTGTGATGCTGTGTCTATTGCAGTGGATGATCAGATCTCTGTGAAGGTGGAGGCGTCTGGCTGGGCGTGGATGGTTTGTGGAGAGCGTCTGATCATCTGGAAAGTGTCACAGACGTCTGTGGCAAAGGTCAGAAAGAGACGCAATTGCTTAGGAGCTGAATTTTCTGCCAGACTTCGCAGGTCAAACGTTGTGCTCTTGCTGTCGTTGCAGCTGTCGGTGTGTAAAGACCTCCAGCTGCCCTCCAGTGAGTTTGCATACAGCGCTGATCTCATCTCCATCACGTCCTCCACTGCACTCGAGTCTGCACCCACTCAGGTGAGCTCATGCGACTCGCAACATTACTGTCAGTGGAGGTTTCTGATGCAAACTGGAATGCAAATGTGCTTTTCACAGGCTATCAGTGCACTGGCCGTGTCTCCAGACGGTTCGGCTCGGTTCTGGCCCAGTCTGGCTCACGACGGGACTTACACGGAGACGTCTCTGGATCTGGGCGGACACGTGTGCAACTACGTCGCAGCAGTAAAGGTGTGCGATCAGGCAGAACTAGGAGTGCTGAAGCTTTTATTTGCATATGTCTTCTAGGGCTGGAAAATAATATGTACTGTGTACGTTTAGTATGTATATATAAATCCATGCACGTTCATAATAATAAGTTGAACTATAAACTGGAACTATATTGTAATGACTTAACTTATGTCCATATGGCCCAGCCCTAATCATGAGCTGTTTTCTGTTTCAGGGCGGGAGTTTCATCGTGTCGTCGTATCGAGGTCACCTGCTCCGGCTCGCTCCGGACTCCTCCGGTAAACTGTACCAGAGACCGGTGCAGCAGGGTCAGGGCATGTTGTCCGGGATCGGACGCAGGGTTTCCAGCCTGTTCGGCATCCGTGGGCAGCCGGCCGACCTCACGGTCAGTGCTGTGTGTTGTTTAGCGGTGGATCGTGTGCTCAGACACTGATGGGATGTTTATCTCCTCAGGTGTTCAGTGTGCTGTGGGTGAAGGAGGCCGGCTGTCTGTACTCACTCAGCTCGTGTGGCCTCAGTAAATGGGAGGTGGATGAGAGCGGTGAGACGCAGGTGTTGAGCTGGAGCACCAGTCAGATCATCACAGACAGCATCACCGACGCCATCTGGGTCAGAAAACGTGGCTGCTAGAATTAAAATGCTTTTATGAGAAAAAAATCAGGTCATGGCATAGAACCAGAGCGGACTGCTTAAAGGGATCAGTGTTTTCTTTCCCCAAAATAACGGTTTTTTAACATAATAATCAGAATTTTTTCTTGAGCAGCAAATCAGCATCTTAGAATGATTTCTGAAGGATCACGTGACACTAAAGACTGCTGAGAATTCAGCTTTACATCAAAGGAATAAATGACATTTTAACATATATTCACATAGAAACCAGTTAAAAAAACAATATTACAGTTTTTTAATGAAATAAATGTAACCTTGTTTAGCTGAGAAGACCTCTTTTTTTCAATACAAGTATATTTATTTTATTTTATGAATTTATTTTCAATAAATATAAAAAATGTAAATTATGCCCTACGCTGTTATATTTGTACTGTATTTAGTATTCAAAAGTTCAGTAAAATTGTTTATTTTTACATTTTTGATCACCAGGGCTGCATTGATTTGATTAAAATACATTAATCTTATGTATGTATAATGTATTCCTGTGATCAAAGCTGAATTTTCACTCTTCAGTGTCACATGATCCTTCAGAAATCATGAAAATATACTGATTTGCTGCTCAAGAAACTCTTCTGATTATCACCAATGTTGAAAACTATTTCTGTGGAACCTATAATACATGAATATTTTCAGGATTTTTGCAGAATAGAAAGTTCTGAGGAACAGATTTGAAATCGTTTGCCTTCGTTAGCGCTTTTGGCCAATTGAATGTATCTTTGATGAATAAAAGTGTTAATTTCTTTCTATTTCTAAACGTGTCATATAAACGTGTGCTTGTCCTTTACTCTTCTTACAGGACTCAGAAAGTAACTACTCTGAGATCAAGAAAGGAGTGAATGTGTCTTATCTGGATATGCAGTACAGCAGGTGAGTGAATATGAACCTGTAATACACAGACGGCGCGTGCAGGATTGGCGGTATTATGCATGTTGTGTTTCTTCAGAGCGGGGCTGGTGCTGTTGGCGGCGGCGTGGCATCCAGGTGACACTCCATGTGTGGCGTATTTCTGCCTGGTCACTCTTGCGGAAAGCACAGCGCCGTCTCCGGACCTGCTCACTGTGGAGGTCACCAAACACAACCCGCACTTCCAGGTACAGCGCTCAAACGAGTCTTCAGAGGTTCCTGAATTGTGCACTGATTGAACCGAGCTATGGTTTTGTGCATCAGAGTGAGGAAGAGCTGCAGAAGACGCGCTTGGTGCTGCCTGATCCGTCGAGTCCTGCGGCGTATCTTTACAACGAGGAGCTGGTGTTCGCCTGCAGCACTGGAGCCGGACGTGGAGGACTGGCCGAGGAGAAGATCTCCTTCAGCTCTCCAGGTGCTGCCCTCGGACTGAGACGACTGATGAAGCAGCTGCTCTTCCTCCTGTGCTTCATCGCTGTTGTTTTGCCTGTTCTGCAGGTGATCGTATCCGAGGCGGTGGGGTTTGTGCCGGGCTGCCGGTGTTTTTCTCTCAGAACAGCGGGCTGGTGGCTGTTTTAGCGAGAGAAAGCGCTTCCCTTCTGCCTGAGACCATGGAGGACTCGCTCTGCACCTCAGTGGCTGGACCTGAGGTCTGGAAACCGTTCACTGAAAGGAGACCTAATAATGTTTTAGACACATTGTATATATTTACATTGTATGATGTTTCTTCAAGTGGCTAGAAATCATCCTTACATTTACATTTAATCATTTAGCAGATGCTTTTACCCAAAGTGACAAAAAAACAGATGGAGTTAAAAAAGAATAGAGCAAGCTAGTGCTGGAAGCATATTTATAGGGCATTTCATTACGATTTATACCGTTCTAAATGTAAAAATATAAATATTATTTTAAATACCATTTTTAACTATTTGTCTCTTTTTTTTTTGTATATTCATATATCATTTCTATGTATTTAGAAATGTATGTTTTAATTTGAGTGACTACATTTTGTTTTTTCTTGTCTTGGGTCATTATAATTCAAAACTATATTTTTTAATAACATTTATTATAAATATGTAAATGATTTATGTAAATTATATGCATGTAGAAATGTCTAAAATTCTTATTCATAAATCAGGAATTTATACACATAAAATGGTATAAATTATAATTATATCAAATTTAAATGTGCATAAACATATTTTTAACATTTCATTGTTTTTTTCTATATATAGAGAGAGAGAGACTACAAATCAGGATTTTTTTTTCTTTTCACAGGACTTATAAATGAAAAATTACAATATAATTTACAGAATTTATTATATTTTAAGTACTATATGTAAAAATGTTTATATATATATATATATATATATATATATATAATATAAGTGAATTATTTTCTTATTTCAACTTTGTGTATTCATGAGATAGTCTCCGGTATTATAAGTGAAAGCATTTAAAAACATATTTTTTAACATTTAAAAATAGAATTATTTTAATAAAAAAGTAGATATGACTTTTTTATTTGTTTATATATATATTTGTTCAAGGAAATATTTTTCATATTTTCAGGGCACCCCATTAGAGACACCACCTAAAATAGACATGGTGGCCCAGGAGGACAAAACCAAGCTGCTGAAGCAAGCGTTCCTGCAGTTCTGCCGGTGAGTTTCCTTCACTTGTGTTTGTGAGTGTGGAGTCAGTGCCTGTCGTTTACAGACGCTCTGCTCTACAGTCATGATCTGGTTGGAGCTCAGAGCATGGTGGATGAGCTCTTCCCCGGTGATGGAGAGGGAAGTGCAGAGCTGGACGCTGTCGTGACACAGATTGACCTGGATCTGGTGGACGACTACCCTGCCTGTGACCCACGCTGGGCTGAGTCTGTTCCTGATGGTGAGAAAACCTTTGAATTCTCCCCCGATAAACTTTAAAGTGCTCTTATTATAGTAATAAAATATATATTTTGGGAGTCACCAACAACAGGCTGAAATTCATACAAGGTCAAAAACACTTTCATTCTTATTAATTTTTTTTACCTAACATGCAATATGTGTCCGCTATGTTACAAAAAATCAGACGCTTTTTTTTTGTGGTTTATTGAGGAGAATATTGCACATGTTGTCACTTGGAGTGTAAAAAAAAAGGTGGTAAATCCAAAAATACATGTGTGTGTTTGTCCTGTAGAGGGCGCTGGGTTTACACTGACCTCACTGATCCTGCTGCATCAGTTGGAGGATAAGATGAAAGCTCACCGCTGCCTCATGGACTTCCTGCTTCAGGTTCCTTATCAGACACACAAGCTAAGAGACACACTTTCATCCTCTTCAGTATTTATCAATGCTCTCTCTTTCTGTGCGCTCCACAGACGGGTCTTCTAGACCGCCTCACTTCCACAGCGGTGCGCATGTCCCCGATGGCCACGCGGCTCTTGCTCTGCGAACACGCGGAGAAGCTCTCGGCCGGCATCGTGCTGAAGAACCATCATGCCAAGCATCCAGAGCTGGTGAACACAGCCATCCTGTCAGCTCTGAAGAAGAGCAATACCGACATACCTTCCAACCTCACTCCCGCAGACGTGTTCTTCAGAGAGGTGCCAGACTTCAGCAGACTGGAGTGGAAAATATGTCTGTATATTTCTCTGTTTTATCTCATGTTTGTGTCTCCAGGTGTCTCAGATCTCCTACATCTTTGAGTGTCTGTTGGATGAGGAGGAAAAAGCTTTAAAAGAGCGTTCGGATGCCGCCACGTGGGCCGAGCTGGTGCTCAACGTCAATGAAATCGTCAAGGTGCACGGTTTTCATTTTCACCTGTTTATGAGTTTATAAGTGTTGTAGCATATATTTGCACAGAATTTATTTTGTGAGTAATTAGAAGCACATGAATTTCAAACTTTATGGTGTCAAGGCTTAGCACCAACAAAATCAAAAAAGTCACAGTAAAAACGTCCATAACGCAAAAGAAAAATAAATTACATAAATCCTTTTTTAAATGTTGACCTGTTAATCAAAAATCCTATTTTCAACGAAAAATCTGAAGTAGCTATTGTTTTTGACCCTGATCATATTCAATACAAATATAATTTTTTATTTATTTTATAATTGATAATATTGTAAAGCAAATTAGCACCGTTTTTACCACAAAATGAAATATGCCTATTTATATCTTTTTGTTAAAAACTGTGGCAATACTATAAAATAATGCTAATGTAAAACAAAATCATTATCTTTATGTAAAATAAGTGACCCTGGAGTCACTGTCGCTGGGGTATATTTGTAGCAATAGCCAAAAATACATAGTATGGGTCAAAAATATTAATTTTTTGCCAAAAATCCGTAGGATGGTAAGTAAAGATCATGTTCTATGAAGGTATTTAGCCAATTTCCTACCGAAAATATATTAAAACCTAATTTTTTATCAGTAATATGCATTGATAAGATAACATTTGGACAACTTTAAAGGTGATTTTCTCAGCATTTCGATTTTTCTGTACCCTCAGATTCCAGATTGTCGTATAACTGTATCTCGGTCAAATATTGCCCGATCCATCCAAATCATACATTAACGCGAAGCTTATTTATTCAGCTTTCAGATCATATATAAATCTCAATTTCGGAAAATTAACACTTACGACTGGTTTTGTTGTCCAGGGTCACAGTAATGTCAAATATTTTTTCTTGCAGCTCACACGACACCAGATTAAAATGCTAATATACAGACTTAAAAGCCACACATTTTCAATTTTGAATTCTCTGGGCTTGAAAGAATATTTTGCACACCATCTTCCTGGTGAATAATCTTTGTTTTGTGTTGTAGGATATGCTTCAAGCTGCAGCACAGTACCGAGAGACCAAAGCCTCTCTGTACCGAGCGCCAGAGAACTGCAGCCCAGAGCCAGAGTACATCCCATGGACAGGTAAACACACCTGACAGGATTCTCTGACCTCCACAGAACTATGAACATGGGATGGAACGATGAACCACAAGCCAGTTGAAAACTGATTCAAATATGTGTCGATTCAAATCGGTTGAGATGCTGAACAAAACGCGATACAGTTGGAGTGAGAGTTTATGTGAATGTGTTTCTGAGAGGAACTGTTTGTCTTAAGAAGTGGTGTTTTCTTTTCATCTCACCTCTGAACGACACAAATCAAAGTAGTTCATAAGAGCAGCTTTCTTTGTTTACGAAAGTAACCAAGGAAACACTATCATTGCTGTTCTTAAGCGCCACCTGCTGGCAGAGAACAAACATCTCATTCAGCTCGTCTGCTGTTTCCTTCAGATATGCGTTATGTAATATAGTCTCACAAAACTAGTCAGATTTTAAAATTATACAATCTAATTTAGATTAAAAACTGCTCCTGCTGCTTCTTTCCTCTTACTTTAAATGGAAAGACCACAGATAATTATAAATGGAATGGTTGCATCCCTACTTTAAACACACGAGCAGCTCTCGTCATAGTTTCCTCCTCTCAGCCTCAGGTGGAGCGGGTGGAGTGCGGACCGTCATCACGCGGCAGCACGAGCTGATCCTGCGAGCGGCGTATCCTCACGCAGACGCGGAGTTGCGCGGCGCCCTGAGCGAGCAGCTGGTGGCGCTGCTGGACTCTCTGCTGAGCGGGTACGTGGCTCAGCTGACGTCTCTCCGGCGCGCCGGACAACAGGAGCGCTTCACCACGATGGAGAACGAGTACACGCAGAGACGCTCGGAGCTGCTCACGCCTCTCTGTGAGTGATTGTGATTGGTCACTTTTGTGTGTCAGTCAGAGGTTATGTGCTTAATATGTCTGTGTTGTGTGTGGCAGTGGAGTTGGGTCAGCATCAGTGGGTTGCAGCGCTGGCAGAGAAATACTGTGACTTTGACATACTGGTGCAGTTGTGCGAGCGGACGGATAACCAGCCTCGACTACAGCAGTACATGGTCAAATTCGCTGATCAGGTAACAAACCCACCGGCCCGAGAAGTACACAAACCATATACACTATCCTTCAAAAGGTTGGGGTCTGTGTAATATATTTATTTTTATATATAGTGCTGTCAAACGATTAATCACAATCGATCACATCCAAAAAAGTAGAAGTTTGATGTGGGTACTGTGTAGATTTATTATGTATATATAAATACAAACACATGCATTTATATATTTTAAGATGATGCATAATATATAAAAACATGTAATACATAAACATTTTTATGTAAGAATATAAATATATATACATTGATATTTTCAAAATATATACGGTATTTGTGTGTGTTTATATATATATACATAATAAAGATTTTTATATATAATGTAAACAAAAACTTTTTTTGGATGTAATTAATCACAATTAATTATTTCACGTGTGTGTGTATATTCCAACATTGACAATTCTAGTAATAAATCAGCGTATTAGAATGATTTCTGAAGGATCATGTGACACTGAACACTGGAGTAATGATGCATTCTATCACATGAATAAATTACATTTAACAATATATTCACACAGAAAACAGTTATTCTAAATTGAAATAATATTTCACAATATTACAGGTTTTCTCTGAATTTTTAATCTAATAAATGCAGCCTTGATGAGCAGAAGAAACACTTTTTTTTTTTTAAAGATGTTTAGTCATCAAGGATGCATTTGATCAAAAGTGACAGTAAAGACATTTTTAATAATTTAATAAAAAAATATTGGTTTTCTTATAAACTTTCTATCCATCAAATATTCCTAAAAAGTATATCACGGTTTCCATAAAAATATGAAGTCTTTTCAACGTTGATTAATAATTCAGTTTTTTGAGTAAATCAGCATAATAGGATGATATCTGAAGGATCTTTACTGGAGTATTTTGATTTGATCACAGAAATAAATTACATTTTAAGATATGTTTAAATAAATAAATATATATATATATATTTATATATTTTTGCAATTTTTGTCTTTCTTTATGTAGAGGTCTTCATTTATGTTTCTGGATAATGTCGTTTGAAGTAGCTTTTGGCCAGTAGAGAACTTCTCAATGTTTGTAGAACTGCCTCTTGTTTAATTTAAGAGCATCGCACACGGGAACTTTGAAATTCTTGCAACGCAGTTCTAAGAAAAATGTACTAAAATCACAGTTGTTTACGGGACCTGTGCCAAATGCATTAACTCCCAGCCCTCCCTGTTTCCTGTAGAACTTCGCTGACTTTCTGTTCCGCTGGTACATGGAGAAAGGCAAGAGAGGGAAGCTGCTGTCTCAGCCAACAGCCACACACCAGCAGCTGGCCAGCTTCCTGCAGGCTCACGATCACCTCAGCTGGCTGCATGACATACACGTGCAGGACTATCAGCGAGTAAGAGAATAAAGAAATGAAATGCTATATGCTCTATATAAAAATAAAGAGCATCAGTTACCATCGCTTGTAGAGTCATAAATGCTCTGTTCTCTTCACGACAGGCCCATCGCACTCTGTACAGTCAGGCCAACATGGAGACTCGCTACTTCAGCAAGAAGAAGACCCTGCTGGCCCTCAGCAAGCTCACAGCTCTGGCCTCAGACATGCCTGAAGCCGTTCACCACCGACAGCTCAGCGGTCAGTCACGTGTCAGGCTTATCGACTAAAATTCAGTTTTAGTCCATATAAAAAGCATTTCTCTTTTTGTCATATTGCAACGAGCATTTTTAGTGTTCGTCAACAGAACATGCACTCGGTTCATCAGGTCTCAGCACATTAAGCTGTGGTGCTCATGCTGGCGACATGGGTTTGAATCTGATACGCATTTCCCTCCCCAAGTAATCCCTTGAGCCCTAAATATTCCTGATATATAATTGTCATCTGGTGTTTTTCCATGTGCGTTGGAGTAGATATAGTGGAGCAGGAGAGGTTTCTGCTTCATCAGGAGACTCTTCCTAAACAGCTGCTGGACGAGAAGCAGCTGAACCCAGACGGCATGCCTTTACTGAGCCCTCGTAACCTCATCGACGTGAGTAAACCACAAAACACACACTTCCTCTTTGTCTCTCTTACTTGATGTGTGTCTTTTCCTTGTCTCCAGCTGTACATCTGCAATGAGAACCGCAGGGCCAACGAGTACGACTTCAAGAAAGCTCTCGATCTGCTGGAGTACTTGGACGAGGTATCTGTGCATAAACCAATACGTTAAAAACAAGTAACTTTTCTGAGCGCATAACATGCATTCATCACCTGTAGGAGGAAGCGGTTGGTATCGATGCCCTAAAACGGGAGATCTTCTGTAAAGCCTTGAAGAAAGACTGGAAGGAGAGGTGAGAGTAGTGCGGAGGATTCGGTTTGCTTCATTATGAACTTGCAGTGACTGACCGATTGATTGGTTGCAGTTGGTCCTCTTCCGATGATAACGATGATCCTCTAGAAGCAGCCAGAGACAGCACTTTCGTCAAGATCCTACAGAAACTCATTCAGGAAGGTACAAAAACTCACAGAGGTTTAGGGCTTATTTGAGACTTGCTTTTAATATAGTATCTCGCTTCAAAAGCATGGCTGCTGTAGGATAAACGGTGATTGAACTACAATGCAAAGTGTGTTTTGTGGCCCCCAGGTGTTTCTCTGCAGTCGTACCTGCCTGACGTGAAGGATCTTCTGCAGGAAGATGAGCTGGAGAGTCTCAAATCCAAGCCGTACTTTGAGTTCCTCCTGCGAGCCAACTACGAGCACTTCCTGAAAGCTCATATATGACGTTACTTCCAGTTGCTTGCTGTTCCCTTGTTAATATTCTAATTTTGTTTTGTACTGTTTCATAAAAATGATAATAATAATAATGTGTTCCAACGATTTCTGAATAAACTGTTTTTCTGTAATCGACAGCAGGCAGCTCTTGATGGCTCTCTTCTGCTGCAAGACAAAGATAGAAAGAATAGCAAAGCCAAATGGTGCTCACCAAATGGAGATGTTAGCTTGGGGTTTATCTGCACCTTAAAGATGAGAACCGTAAAGCGTTTGGATTGTTAGGCCACACTGTTAAGATGTCTGAATTTACTCTGCAAGGGTGACACAAAAGCGCTTCTGAAGTGGCATAAATGCATTTTACTGAGCAATTATAACTGTATGCTTTGATACTAAAGGCCGAGGAGGGTCAGAATAGGCAAGAAAAGTGTGCATTTTATGCAAAATTGTCTTTATATTGAATTTTGGGCAGGCGTAAAGTTGCATTGAAGTTACCATTTAATAGAAACGCATGCACAAGATAAAGCTTATATGCTATGAGCTATGTAAGCTCATTTGTGTTTGTCATTAATGACTTCATGCATCACCAACACTTGTTCAACAGATTTAACATCATGCACAAGTGGTTGGGAAGTGTTGTGCTTGCGAATGCCAGTTGGTTAGATCTCTAATGCAGTAATACAAACATTCTTAAGTGTCCAAATTGGGCAAGGATTTATTTGAGAAGGTCTTTTTGTTTTCTTTCACTCATCTGTCGCTCCTCTCCTTCCTCCAGCAGCTGGTGTGAGAAGAGCAGCTGAGCTGATGGAGAGGCAAATGTCTCCCCTGAGCTCCTAAAAATAGGGAAGAGAGGGTAAAATTAGTGGGTCTGCAGTAAATAAGCTGCACTTTACGGGGGTTCTCTGACACCCTATATGGGGTGGGAGCCTCTGGAGTCCCTGAGGCCACTAGATAAACTGTCTGGAGCTAGAGGAGGAAATATGATACTCGCTTGTTTATGATGTGGCGTTAGGTTTGGCATCAAACTTCACTGAGACACCCATAGGGTCATGCTTGCGTAATGGCCTTCTAATGACTGTCTAACTTAATAACCATCTCCAAATAAAAGAAGGTAAAACATCATTATAATATCCTGTTCCTGTTCTCGGAAGGCAGGGAGGGTGGCAGAGTGTCTATTTTGATAATATTGGTCATTGGTGATACTTTAACCATGATTTCACAGCACTTCTTTACAATAATGCCAGCTGAAGAAAATGCTTTACCATCTTTCTTTTGATGATGATGATGGATTAAAATGCTGACTGCATTGTTCAGTTACTGACTCAAGCAGGAGATTTTCCATGATTCTCCTCCCCTGCATCCAGATTCTGCTTTCGAGGCTTTCTATGGGAAAGGAAGTTGAAAAGAAGACTGTAAATATCCCAGTGTCACAGACTGCATGACTAAATTGCTCATTTATTTCAGTAATGCCATGTTTATAGGCTTTATATTGGTTCAAACTAAGCCACTTTTTGCCAGCGCAGTGAAAAAGGTCCAATTTAACACACAACCAAAATTAAAAATTTTAATAACTAACGGTTTTGCTGTCATCATATAAGTCTATAATATATAAATGTGACCACAAAACCGGTATTAAGTAGCACAGGTAAATTCGGAGCAAGACAAAATATTGCACGGGTGAAAAATTAACAATAAGATATGAAAGATGATTATTCTTTTATGCCAAAAATCATTCTGATATTAATTAAAGATCATGTTCCAAGAAGATATTTTGTAAATATCCTACCATCAATATAACAAAGCTTCATTTTTGATTAGTTTGCATTGCAAATTCTTTATTTGGGCAAAATTAAAGGCAATTTTGTACCCTCAGATTTTCTAATAGTTGTAGGCTAAATACTGCCCTATTCTAAGAAATCATACATCAATGCAAAGCTTATTTATTACATTTATTGTAATCAATTTAAAACTTAAATAATTGACCCTTACGACTGGTTTATGCTCCCATGTACCACCACAGAAAAATAAGCTATTTTCATTTACATTTGATAAATACTTTTATCTAAAGCTAATTGTATTACATCCCATGTACATCTCGAATTCATTGACATTTTTATTTGTGCATTGGTCAGATGTAATGGTAAACAATCATAACCCACTGCTATGCCCTTATATTGAGATGTAGTCCACAAACGCCCAGCGCTGGCCTGTGGGTCCGCTCGTACGGTGGCCCTGCGCCCGCCCGCTGTGGTCTGGGGTCTGGAGCGCCATATATGGAGCCCCACCGCTCGACCCACCGACACCCAAATATGGACGAGGATCGGGAAGAATTCCGTTTGAATGCATTGGCATTCCTTAATGGTTGTCCGAAGAGCTGGAGAGCAGAGGACGGGTGTATATATAAGATGGTACGTGCGCTGGTCATTGTGTAGCAGGCACTTCAGCTGGACTTCGCGACTCTGAGCACGAGCAGACACCGGTAAGTGACCCGGAAGATTCAGAGCTCACCATGTGAAGGGAAGGATTTGACGCGAGGCGTTTTAAGAGGGGTTGAATTTTATTCACTTAACGTTCGGCTATTGCACTGATATAGAAACGTTCTCTGTGTATAATAAATGTACAAAAAGCTAAGTGAGCTTTAACAATTACAATCATGCGTTTATGTATTCATTTAGCATATTATTTAAGCAGATTGGTGCATATTTGATCAGAAAAAAACAACAACTCTTTTCTCACAACTTTTCATTCATACACACTGAAGGAAGGTTACTTTGGAAATAATAATAGGCTAACAAGTTACACTATTTAACATGTAGCTAGTAACTGTTTTACTTTATGAATGTAGGTTAGCTGATTGCATTTGATTACTTTTCTCAGTTTCTAATGTTTTGAAGTGTTAAAGGTTTTTATACCAGTAGTAACACTCAATTTACTGTCAGACTTACTAAATCCTTCATCGTGTGAATTAAGATTATAATAATTTCATTTTCAGATTTCAGCTCCTCTTTTTTTACTTCGATATTGAAGTGAATACAGATCTAAAACCAAAACAATATAGATGTTACTGTTTTTGAAATCAAATTTTTGCATAGCTATGATCTGACAAACTGAGGGAAAAGTGTTAGGCTAATCTAAATAATAATAATAATAATAATAAAATAAAGCCTATACATATACTAAAGTAGTTCATGCGTTCTATTGTCCTAAACTCCTGAAACATTGGTGTCTCATATTTTACAGCAATGCAATTTATGAAAGAAATCTGTATGTGTGTGTGTGTAATCATTTGTAACTGTAGTTTAATTGCACAATTTTCTCAATAACTGTAACTGATTATAATTACATTTATTTGGTAATTAAGTTACATAATTTAGTTACATAAGTAACTAGTTACTCCCCAACACTGTTAGTAAGCAGCACTTTACTAAATAAACTTAAGACTAATATTAGTTAATGCAGTTTCTTAATGTGAATATTTGGGTTGACTTTTTCTCTTTGACTTTATTTGTAGAACCCATCAAGATGTGTGACGACGACGAGACTACAGCTCTGGTGTGTGACAACGGCTCCGGCCTGGTCAAGGCTGGTTTTGCCGGTGATGACGCCCCCAGGGCTGTCTTCCCTTCCATCGTCGGCCGCCCACGTCACCAGGTACATACAGAGATCCTTACTGCACTTGTATTTGTCACTGAGAGAATGATTGCACGGGTTTTCCTTGGGCTATTCTGAGCGTGTTTTACTCAATGCTCCCGTTCAGGGTGTGATGGTCGGTATGGGTCAGAAAGACTCCTACGTTGGAGACGAGGCTCAGAGCAAGAGAGGTATCCTGACCCTGAAGTACCCGATTGAGCACGGCATCATCACCAACTGGGACGACATGGAGAAGATCTGGCACCACACCTTCTACAACGAGCTCCGCGTGGCCCCCGAGGAGCACCCAACCCTGCTCACCGAGGCTCCTCTGAACCCCAAAGCTAACCGTGAGAAGATGACCCAGATCATGTTTGAGACCTTCAACGTCCCCGCCATGTACGTGGCCATCCAGGCCGTCCTGTCCCTGTACGCCTCTGGCCGTACCACCGGTAAGTGCATCTAAGCAGCTATAATCATGCATCTGTGTCCCTGGAGCACAAACCAGTCTTAAGTGGCTGAGGTATATTTGTAGCAATAGCAGTCAATATTATATATTTTTTCCAAAAATCATTAGGATATTAAGTAAAGATCATATTCCATAAATATATTTAGTAAATTTCCTACTGTAAATATATTCAATTTGATTATTAATATGCATTGCTATGAACTTCTTTTGCCCAAATTTTTTTAAATAGTTGTATCTCAACCAAATATTATCCTATCTTAACAAAGCCTCAACGTTTCCTACTGTTAGTCCTTGCTGACTGATTTCTTCTCCCTGGGTGTTATTAGGTATTGTGCTGGACTCTGGTGATGGTGTGACCCACAATGTGCCCATCTATGAGGGTTACGCTCTTCCCCACGCCATCATGCGTCTGGACTTGGCTGGTCGCGATCTGACAGACTACCTGATGAAGATCCTGACCGAGCGTGGATACTCTTTCGTCACGACCGGTGAGTAGCCCTACCTGGTCGTTTTTTTCACTGGCGTATTTCTAGCGCGTGTGCAACAGACCAAGTACATAACTCTTGCTTCGTCGTCCACCACAGCCGAGCGTGAGATAGTCCGTGACATCAAGGAGAAGCTCTGCTACGTCGCTCTGGACTTTGAGAACGAGATGGCCACCGCTGCCTCCTCATCCTCTCTCGAGAAGAGCTACGAGCTTCCCGACGGTCAGGTCATCACCATCGGTAACGAGCGTTTCCGTTGCCCCGAGACCCTGTTCCAGCCTTCCTTCATTGGTATGCATGAAAACATCTATAATTATGAGTTGTAATCTTATCCTTTAGTCTTCCAACCGTTTATATGCCCTCCTTAAAACACCTGCACAGGCATGGAGTCCGCCGGCATTCACGAAACCGCTTACAACAGCATCATGAAGTGCGATATTGACATCAGAAAGGACCTGTACGCCAACAACGTCCTGTCTGGTGGTACCACAATGTACCCTGGTATTGCTGACCGTATGCAGAAGGAGATCACAGCCCTGGCTCCCAGCACAATGAAGATCAAGGTAATAAAGCTTACAGTTGGTTTTTCCATGTTGACTTCCACAAGCTACTGTTTTCACAGACTGCCTTCGATATAGGCTGTTTCTGAGGCTAATGAGAAAGTTTTGAGTTAAGATAGAATGACCTTCGGAGTAATAGTTTGTCTCCTCTTCCTCTAGATCATCGCTCCCCCTGAGCGCAAGTACTCTGTCTGGATCGGCGGCTCCATCCTGGCCTCCCTCTCCACCTTCCAGCAGATGTGGATCACCAAGCAGGAATACGACGAAGCCGGCCCCAGCATCGTCCACCGCAAGTGCTTCTAAGCGCCTGGCTCACCATCTTATCACTGCTTCCTGCTCAGGAACCAGCTGACGGTGCATTGCTCCTCTGGACAGCTTTTCTACAGTCATGGTTATTTATGCATTGACGTAGGAGCGAGCAGTACAACGTCAAGGGAAAGAAGAATACCAAGCGCTCTCGTTGCACACAAATGTATTTATTACTGACTTCCATGGCTTGGTATTTTGACGAATGCTGTTTGAAATTGAAGATTCCAGCGACTCTGACATACGTTCCACTGTACACCCGGTCCAGTTGAGGACCGACACAAATCACAGTACAACAGACAAATAAAACTGAAAATCTATTTTTAAACATGGTTCTTGTCATTGAATATGTCATTTCTGTATACGGTACGCTATGTTTTAGCCCACACTGAGACAGACTAAACAATATTAACCCGGTGGCTTACAGATGATTAACACAACATGAAGTCTTGTTATGTCTGTAATCTGACAGCTATAAACCATCTCGGCTGTTTTAAGTGGGCGTATGGTACAATTAATGGATCAAAGAAGCTTTACAGTAGCACGTTACAGTTTATACTTTGTTGAAAGGAACCATAATCTTCATTAGCTGATGCTTTATTATACAGTATAAGCTAAGATTTTACATATATATATATATATATATATATAAAGTATACACACAGTGTACATAAACCTGAAAGAAATTACAGTACTGATTCAGTACTACTTAAGTTACTGAATACTTTTCTTTATATGGTAACTTTGTCATCTTTAAAGTAAACAACGTGCATGCATGCCCTTATGAAATTAAACCATGGTTTTATTGTATTATTATTATAGGAAAAGTGTAGTAATCATGTTTTTATGGCTTATTTTATTTGTAAACTTTGTATATCCACAGTGTTGCTACAAATGAATATGGTTAAACTATGGTTAGTGTAGCAAAACCGTGATTAATTTATAGTTACCGTGATTTAACTAGTGTCTAAGCATAATTTCATAAGGTTACCCTAGTAGGTCAGTAATTCATGTTAACTTTTAACATTAACACAGCACAGAGATAAAATCAATGAGATTCAGCTAAAGGCTCTTCATATTTGTGTTAAAATATTTTAATGTCAGACGTAGCCTATACTTTTTCTGCGCATGCGCTAAGAAAGTTTCATCACTGTCACAAACGATATCCTATTCAGTTTTTTTAAACGTTTAAATAAAAACTAGCAATACTATTCTTCTATACACTGCAATAAAGTGGACGATTATAATCAAATTAGGATCAATTAAACGGTAGATTGGATTGCGCGTGAGCATTAGCGCACCAAGTCCTCAGGCAGGCCAAGTGATGCTGTGCGCATGCGCGCTGTAAACCACCAAAGCCGCTTGTTTTTCTAGTACGCAGCAGGCGCTCAACAGTAATGGATAGGTGTATTCAGAGCCCATAATGAATTCGGATGCAAGAATAAAAAAAATGCACGCCTTGATCCAACGTTAAAGCATTAGGAACAGGAAAGAAAGGAGCGGGTGAGTTTAAAGCGCTTACATCTACCCTAGTCAGTGTTTAATGTAATTAGTGTGTTGTGATAGATTATAATTAGGCATGCACGAATATTCTGGTAAAAACGCTACGACAGCACAGTCGCGTTTTATTAATCATCCGATAAACGTGCATTAAAAACGTAAGATATGTCCCTTTAGAAATGTGACATCGGTTTATGTATTATGTAAAGTATATAAATAAATAATGCGGGCACTGGGCTGTAACCTACTCTACCGGAGGAATGGAATAACAAAATGCACTCCTCCGCCGTGCACGGTAGGGCTGATAGAAATACTACAATCATCACAGACCGTGCTGTTTGCTAGAGATGGAGTGAAGTATGCGAGCATGCATAGACAAGGCTGACACCTTATTATGTTCATGATTATTTCAGCAGGGCGAAATGTCTGTCAATAACAACATGATGTCCAAGAAGGTCCGGACGGAGTACATGAAGAAGTTTAAGGATCCCAAGTGGGAGACGTTCTCAAAATGTTACGAGGACTCTGTGAAATACAGACTGACGCGGAGGCTGATGGAGCAGACGCACAGGCCGCTATTCGGGGATGGATGGGACAGCGGGTCTGACTCGAGCGAAAGGTCCAGTCCCAAACATCAAAAGGGGAACGTCTCAAATGCCAAACACTATGTATCCTCATCAGAGTCCAAGAACGAGACTTCAGAGGTCCTGGACTCCTGGAAGCCACGGGTCAATGGAGAAGTTCACACGGATACTAGTGCAACCGTGGAAAGCTCTCTTCCTTTGGGTACGTTCGTGTCAGTTTGATTGAAACCTTAATTAAACTGTCATGTTTGAGTGAACTACTCATTTTGCTTTTGCCACAGAGAACGGTTACAAAGGTGTGACTCCTAACGGGCCAACGGAGTCTAACCCGAAACGGCGACAGAGACGCCGGGCTCCCCGTTCAGAGCCGTGCTACCCTGATAAGCAGTTGGATAGTGATGAATCTCAACTATCCATAGCAAGAAAACCATCCAGGGCCAAGAGCCAACCACCAGGCAACACCAAGGAGCGGACGTCCAACCGAGAGAACAGACGGTCTTTTATCCGTTATGACTGGGCAGAAAGGCACATCGAGACCAGGGACAGAAGGACACCAAATATGAGAGCGTCTATGTCCGCTGGAGAGGTGAGGCCTGATAGTAACCACAGCTTTCTGTATCCTATCTGATATTAGAGGCAATGAAAACTCATTTTTAGTCCAGATGGAAATTCATTACCATAATTACCTCCGAACATCTTGTACCCTTGACAAAAACAAAGTTTTCATATATTTTTATAAATATATTTCAAAGTATATTTTAAAATATATATATATATATATATAATTTTTTTTAATTGCAGGATAAATATATATATATATATATATATATATATATATAAAGAAATGTCACTAATATTATTTTTAATATTACCAATAATATATACATACATTTGTATATAATCAAAGATTTATTTTTCGATATATTTTTGTATTATGTGACCATATATATTAAAGAAATTAAGTTTCCATTTATATGAATAACATATGTTTTGACAAGAATTTTTTAAAGTAATTTTTTACATTTGTTTTATTATTATATTTATTATTCTTTGCTGTCTGGAAAGGAATTACTGCAAACTTTTATAAAAATATATTTTTTATATTTCTGATATTTTTAAAATATATTTTCTCATATTAGGTGAGCATTAATTATCATATTTAACAAATATAGAAAAATTATGATTTTTTTTCTGCCCAGTCATTACTATATATTGACTGGGAAAGTAACAGGAGCCTGGATTTGAACTCAGGTGTCTAAAGTGCGATAATACTATATGTTATATGTTACACTATATAGGTTTACTGACTGTTATTTTTAACATATGTTTACATATAAATACTTCAATATTAAATGAACAATATTACTATTAATAATGAAATGTTATTATTCAAATTATATTTTAAAAAGCTGCACACTCAAGTGAGCATGATTGTGTTTTTAACTCATTTGAATAAATGATACAAACAAAGAGGGGAATGTCGAAGTGACTAAACAGCCTCGTACTAATCAGTGGAATGAAGCACCATGTGACATCTTACACCGCACGAGGAAGCGGTGAATTATTCAGCGTAGAGCAGTGATATCCTGAAGCTGCAGTCAGATTACCTTCTCTGGTATACAGGTTTAGTAGGTTAAAGAGCTGGATTTCATCAGCGTAGAATACTGCAAGTGAGTCGAGTCAGAGATGCTGAAAAGTGAATCCATTTTCAGATTCATCGGGCCGACGTGGGTGTCCAGACGCGAAGAGAGGCTAAGAAAGGAGGACGATCATCAGAGCACCGGCGGGCGAGGTCAGCTGACCTGGAGAAGTCCAGAAGATCGGCACTGAGTGTGGCGGACGAGCGCTGGATGACCGAGTACATGCGCTGCTTCTCTGCTCGACTGAGGTAGAGGCTGATCCAGGACTACAAGAAAAAGATCCCAAACCAGCACTTACTAGACCATTACAGAAGGCACTGGACAACTGACGACAAAAACTATATAAAAAGTTACACGCATTCCTTTAAACTTGATATGAAATGCAGTTAATTCATATTTTTTTGATGCTCGCTACAATCACATTATGAATGCATTGAAGGACCAAACATTTAAATATTACACCAAAACATCACAAATGCTTTGTTTGAATGTTTTCACTCCCTTGTGTCTGTTGGAGTTTAAGTGGTTTTTAACATGGGCTGCAGGGATTTTATGATTGGAATTCATTTCTGAGTGGACCAAACATGCATTAAGACCGGATTTGTTTCTGGCTCAGATGATTGTTTATTCCGATCTTTCCAGAATGTTATTCTAGACGCTCCAGCCTGTAAGCGTACTGTTCTTTTGAATGTGACTGACTGATGTTTGGTTTGTTTTCATTTTGACCACACATGTATGAGAGGCCGTGTTAGAAGTGCAGTGCAAGTCGTGAAGTGTTTTCCTCACGGTCACCAGTCATCGTTTTAATCCAGTTTTGCACAAAGATGTCATGTTATTAATATTTTTAGATGGAAAGATGATTGAGGGCTAGTTGAAGGCCATCGTTTGATTCTTGTGAATGTGTTCATTCATTATACATTGAGTTACTTATTAAAGCACAGATTTGGTATGAAGTTACATATTTGCTCACGTGTATATATTTTGCTTTTCTGTGATATTGCAAATGCATCAGCACTGATTGTGTCATAGACTCTTTATCTTAATAACTGCTCATCTGGACTTATTTATTTATTCATTCACTTGCTTTTGATTTCATAAAAGGAAACTCATTCTGTTTAAAGCTGATGTTCTTGAATGAAGAATATGAAATATGCTAACTTGTTGATTTTCTTCAGCAATGTTTACATTTTGACCACTGTATTTGTACATGAGAACATGCACAGGTAGATATATTTTCATCTGCAGAACAAAAAATACTCTTAATGCATTGCAGTGAATAAACTATGTTTGAGTAACATCATGTCTCTTGGTTATGTTCGTAAATCACAGTAGTGCATGTTAAACATCAGTAGAACGTACTTTAAAGGTATGAATAAACATTTTTATGCTGGCTTTTTTATGAAATGTAAAAACATAGTACGTTTTCATTAATTCTGTACTGTATAGTTTGTATATGAGCTTTTTGTTGAATAATTTGTTTTTTTTTTTTTTTTATAATCCACTAGTTTGCATTCTTTGTTATCCTTTAAAATGAGTTTAGAACAAATATAACCATTTTTAATCATTTTTAAATCCTAAAGGACTCCGATATGAGAATACAAAATCATATTTTGGAACAACTAAAGGATTTTGTTCCTATTCTGTTCATTTCACTGGACAGATGCTGATCATCTTCAATCGAAGCAAGACATCATAACATTTCCAAACCTTTATTCCCAGCGTGGTCTTTTGGACGCCGTTGTGTGTGTCTATGTTAACACTTTGACTGCTTTTCTTAATGGAGCTTCTGAGAGTATCCAGCTATTTGCACATATGCCACAAACTGTCAGGCATCTGCAGCATGGTCCAAATCATCTCGCCACCTCTGAGGCCAGCTGAGGTTTAGTCTGGACCTGCTGACGGACAGCAGACGGCTCAGAGCTCTGATTCATGCCATGATGTAGTGTGTGTCTTTGTTTTCAACTGGCTGTTAAACAGCATGATCAGAAGTGCTGAAGTGCCATTGTGATCTGTGTAACCCGCTCTATAAATAGACACCTGCTAAAAGTCTAATCTCTCCGACAGCTGCACGTCTGTGAGATATAGAGGACAGAAACCAATGTGTGTGATGTGCCAGAAAGAGTTCTGTTTTACTGGTATAATATGTCTAAACAAACATCTGTGCCGGCTGCCTTTGGTAAAGGCTCTGAGCGGTCAGAGGTATGTAACTTTAGACCCTCGTGTTACACTTGCGCACCTCTTTCAGCTCTGTCCTGTTACTCAGCAGACCCTGGGAGACGCTGACGAAGACCATTAACCAGAGGAGCAGCTGTTTCCGTAACACACCTGTCCACGTTGATCTTCAGCACCCTGCAGAAGACCTGCTGACGAGGAACTTCATAAGAGAGCAGATAGTGAAAGATAGCACACAAATGCATTTCATTTCGATAGCACCACCCCTTTCCTCCTGGATGCCTCAAGTGCCCTTTTCTTGGGCTTTCTTGTTTTTTTTTCTTCAATGTGTATGTGTCTATGGAGCCCTGTCTTTGCCCCACAACAATAAAATGTAACTATTAATCTTAATTTTGCTAAATAAACAGAT
>JAUMHP010000040.1:21039479-21055630 GCA_032361065.1 Enteromius trimaculatus
CAAAAGACCAGGAAAAACAAACATATATTTATTTAAATGGGCTGCTGAGAATGGAACGATAAAGAGGCGATTTGCTTGTTTTTGTGGGGCTCCGCGGATCCCCCGATTATGAGAACGGTAGCGCAGGTGCTGCCTGAATTACCATACAGCTGAGAGCAAACTTATTCCGCCTGCACACAATAGCGGAGCGCCCCGGGGATGGCCACGCGAGCAACACACACACACACATACACTGACGCACGCGCGCGCGCGCACTTCGGACTCTTTCACTGCACGCGTTTAATACACACACGCACACACACACACACAGCGGAAAAAGGAAAGCAAGTGGAGAATTTGGCCTCCATACAAATGATGCGTATTCTTTTGTGAGTTTGCCTGACGCACACACACTGCTAGCCTGAGGAATGTTTTTTACACACAAATCAGGAGACTCCCTCAAGCAGGAAACGAAAAGGGAAGTAAACTGAGATTTTCTTCCTCAAATGTGCTGTTAGTTAACTTTTTATTTTAATTAGTTTAATTACGCCAAATAAAACACGCGTTTTTATAACTCCCTTATAAACAAACACAAAACTATCAAGCATTTTTTAAAGCGCGTCGCATTGCGCATAGATCCTAACGCAAATAATATATCTACAATAAATAATCCTACGTCTAAAACTTCAAGTTGTAAATTACCGTCACTTTTACGCACACACAAGCAGCGCTGATGAGTTTAGGAGAGGTTGGTTGGTAGGGGCTGGTTGCAAGGGAGCCGCATTGTAAAGCGTGGGACAGATTGGGGGTAGTGGTTCATTAACATATTATTACCCCGGCATGTGGCACCCCGTATAAAACTGGCGGCAGGCGGCCTCGCTCCAGATACAAACGCACAGAGTCCGCAGGAGAAGGACGTGAGGAGGGATGTTGTACCAGTGACGAACCCTGGTTTAAAATCAGACCAAGAAGGAACTATAAGAATACGCACGAGCATCTTTTCAACTTTTCTTCTCCGACTTCTAAGGATTATACCTTTCTGACGGAATTCAACAAGTCCGTTTATTTTATTTTGGGACTTCTCTGATTTGGACACACTTTTTTTTCCGGGGGAGAACTGGGAATTCTGTCGCTTTGTGCGCACTTGACATGAAAGGGAACTGCGTTCACGCTCAGTATCTTTTGAAAGCACGCCTCTTCCAATGAATCAGTCGGCGAAAAGAAAAGGCTTTTAATACGAGGGATCCCCTGACTGATCTGGGAGCAGCCAAGTTGCTCAAAGACTTTCAATAACCTATTTATTTATTATTTATTCATCATGGGACGCTACTTATTACTGTTGCTCTTCTCCATCCTGTACATGCTGCTCTGCCAGGTAAGACTGACTTCTCACTCTAACGCAGTGTATTAATTGCATTCAAATTTAGATCTAAAATTCAGACATTACTTCTTCTCCAGGCGTCTTCCTCAGGCGTCTTCGAGCTGAAGTTGCAGGAGTTTTTGAACAAGAAGGGTGTGCAGGGCAACAAGAACTGCTGTAAAGGTGGACTGACCTCACCGTACCAGCAGTGCGAGTGCAAGACTTTTTTCCGCATCTGCTTAAAACACTATCAGCCCAATGCATCTCCAGAGCCGCCCTGCACCTACGGAGGCACCAGCACCCCTGTGCTGGGCTCCAACTCTTTCCAAGTGCCAGATACCTTACCGGATGGCTCTTTCACCAATCCCATCAGGATGAATTTCGGTTTCACGTGGCCGGTGAGTGCTGATGCACTGACTTGGAGAAGCAATTGAGAAGTTATAATGTTCACCTCTTTTTCTGACTGGACAAATCTGTTTTTGCTGTTGCAGGGAACCTTTTCTCTGATTATCGAAGCTGTGCATGCTGATTCCAAAGAGGATCTGACAACAGGTATGTGCTCTCATAATAGAAAATGCATGCTAATATGAATTTTTTTGAATTGCCTCACTTAAAAACATCTTCTACACAGAAAACCCAGAGCGCATCATCAGTACCATGACCACACAGCGGCACTTGACTGTGGGCGAGGACTGGTCTCAGGACCTGCACAGTGTGGGTCGAACCGAGCTCAAGTACTCCTACCGCTTTGTGTGTGACGAGCACTACTACGGGGAGGGATGCTCTGTATTCTGCCGGCCCAGAGATGATGCATTCGGTCATTTCACCTGCGGAGAACGTGGAGAAATCATCTGCGATGCTGGGTGGAAGGGCCAGTACTGCACAGAACGTGAGTTAAAATACTGTGTAATAATATAGTAAATATTGCATTAAATTCCTGTTGGTTTGACGAACTCAACTCAGATTTTGAAAGATTGCGGGTAACTTATTGAAATAGAGGGGGAGAAAAAGCAAGGAAAAAAACAAAGTTAACGGTTACGAACAACTTGTAACTAATACCCCCGCCCCCCACACTCACACTCCCCCTTCCAGCCCACTCTCACAACACACCACTTGATTTATTCCAGTCGGGAGGAGGAAAGTTTTTAGGAATAATCTCACGCGTGCCATAAATTTACATGCTGGCTTCCTATTGGCTTCTCCCAGAGTGGGCCGGCTGCTGATTGGCTGGCGTAAGGGAGGTATTGTTTGAAGTGGGCAGCTGCCGGGAGTGCGCAGACAATGGAGCAGCTGTCGCCCGCTGGCCGCGCATACACCAGCTGTCCACTCTTATCTTCCCTACCCAGAGACATTGAGAGCACAGGAGGGAGAAAAAAAAAGTTTTGACCCACAGTGAAGAGAGGGAGGAAAGAAGGGTCCCCTTGTTTGTGAGCGCCCTATTGTTGTCATGTGTTAAGCAGAAATTCTTCAGTGGTGATTAGGAGATTTGAGTATTTTTTAGCAAGAGAGACTGCTAATAGGTTTAAGTGAACTCACCTCCATCTTCATTTGACACAAACTGTTCTAGTTAGGATTTGCAGAAAACAAAGTTAGGATAAGAAAATGTGCACGCACGATCTTAACGCAGGTGTTTTGTCCTCCTTACAGCAATTTGCCTTCCGGGATGCGATGAGGAGCACGGTTTCTGTGAGAAACCTGGAGAGTGCAAGTATGTTTATTTCGATGTTTACATCATTATCTGCTGAAATCACCTTCAGGATCGATTTTCTTATCTGGCAATTTGTTTATTTTGTGCATCAGGTGCCGAGTGGGCTTTAAAGGCCGCTACTGTGATGAGTGCATACGTTACCCAGGATGCCTTCATGGAACCTGCCAGCAACCATGGCAATGCAACTGCCAGGAAGGCTGGGGTGGTCTCTTCTGCAACCAAGGTAAGAAAGCTAGCAGAGCGAAAGACACACAAAAGATCAAAGAAAAGCATTTAGAATGGCCTTGAAAGACTAAGTGACACAAGGATGTTTGGTAAAGAGGAGAGAGGCTGGTTGAAACAGAGATATGAGATAGATGTTGAAGCGTGCAGCAGCTGTCCAGCTGCGGTCCAGCCATGTGTCACTGCTTTGGGCCGGATTAATCCACATGTGCTCAACATATGTCCACCTCTGTTACAGATCTGAACTACTGCACACATCATAAGCCCTGCCTGAATGGAGCCACTTGTAGTAATACCGGTCAGGGCAGCTACACCTGTTCCTGTCGGCCAGGATTCACAGGAGCCAGCTGTGAGACTGAGGTCAACGAATGCACAGGAAACCCCTGTCGCAATGGAGGAAGCTGCACTGTAAGTTTGCCAACATGTAAATGATTCGTACAAACCAATGCTTTTGCATTTAAACACTCGTTCTAGTTCTTTTGTTGAGCATTCCATTCCTTTTGCGTTCACAGGACATGGAGAACACCTACAGCTGTACTTGTCCACCTGGTTTTTATGGCAACAACTGCGAGCTTAGTGCCATGACGTGTGCGGACGGGCCATGCTTTAACGGCGGCCGCTGTGCCGACAACCCCGATGGTGGTTACTTCTGCCAGTGTCCCACAGGATACGCAGGGTTCAACTGTGAGAAGAAGATCGACCATTGCTCCTCCAGTCCATGCTCTAACGGTAGGATGCACTTTTGGATTTGAACTGCATGAACTGCAATCGAGAGCAATCCAGAATCTCATTCTCTTTCCTTTTTTCGGTCCACAGGTGCACGCTGTGTTGATCTGGTGAACTCATACCTGTGCCAGTGTCCCGAAGGGTTCACAGGCATGAATTGCGATCGCGCCGGGGACGAGTGCTCGCTGTACCCCTGCCAAAATGGCGGGACTTGTCAGGAAGGAGCCAGCGGTTATATCTGCACATGCCCACCTGGATACACCGGACGGAACTGCAGCTCACCTGTGAGCCGCTGCCAACACAACCCCTGCCATAATGGCGCCTCGTGCCACGAGAGGAACAACCGCTACGTGTGCGCTTGCGTTGCGGGATATGGAGGACGGAACTGCCAGTTCTTGCTTCCGGACAGAGCGTCCCAAATCGCTGGAGATGTTCCCTGGACTGCCGTGGGATCAGGAGTCCTGCTGGTGCTGTTGTTGGTAGTTGCATGCGCCGTGGTGGTGGTTTGCGTTCGCTCGAAGGTTCAGCAGCGCCGACGGGATAGGGAGGAGGAGGTCGCCAACGTGGAAAACGAAACGATCAACAACCTCACGAACAACTGTCACAGAGACAAAGACCTGGCCGTAAGCGTCATCGGGGCAGCTCCTTTAAAGAACATCAACAAGAAGATTGATTTTCACAGCGATCACGACGACTTGAGCATGACAACAGAGAAGGAGAAGAGGAGCTACAAGACAAGACATGCGCCTGCAGACTACAACCTGGTGCATGAAGTAAAATACGAGGTGAAGCATGAGGTCAAACTGGAGCACACTGGGAAGGAGATGGCAGCGAAGGAGTTGTCCGAGAGCAGCGAGGATGTAAAGTGCCAATCTCTGCAGGACTCTTCTGAATTTGAGGAGAAGCGCAGGAAACGTCTGAAAAGGTAAAAATTGTGTCATCTCGTCTAGGATAACGATCTTCGAATGTTTACTCAATTTCCTTTCAAGTGCATGCATCGCTAACACGCTACTTTTTCCCCCTTTACAGCGATGCATCAGAAATGTCAAAATATTCAGAGTCGAGGTATTCTGAATCAAAGTATTCTGAATCAAAATACTCAGAATCAAAGTATTCTGATTCGCTGTATTCCGAGTCAGCATGTGCGTCGACATGTGCATCGGCATCCACGTCGGCTTGTGTCGACACCAAATACAAATCCGTCATGGTGATGTCGGAGGAAAAAGATGAATGTGTAATTGCAACTGAGGTGAGTGTGACAGACATGTAGTTGACTTTACATTACATTATGCAAAGACAGTGTGTCCATTTAGCTTTGAGTCTGAGATTGAACTAACAGGCGCTTTGTTGTTTTTCCCATCTCAGGTGTAATGGGCCTGCAGGAAGCCGATGCTCATTGTGTCCTATGGGAGACATTTTGAACTCCCTAAGAAAATGCTGCTGCTCGAAACCTGGTGGAAATGTCCCACCTCATGACTACTGCTGCTGAGAAACTAAGACTGATTAACTGATATTCAGGATGAGCTGGTTCTCTGTACTGAAAGAGGCACAGGCAGTGGTGGCCTGTAGGCTTGGAAGCTTGTGGAAATGATAATGATGGCAGGAGTGTCATTAAAATTTCAAATGTAGTTGTAAAATTTACCTGTAAAGCCATTTTAAAGGTGTTGGACAATATGTGTCCATTTTTAAATGTTTTTTTAATATGGGTTCATCACACGAGAATGGCATTAGGAAGGAAATAAAGAAAGAGAAGAGAAAACAGGAGAAGTAAAGTATCACAGTGTTTTGCCATGTGATGTCCAATAATGTGTCAGCATTGTGGCAACGTTTTAGCAATATTTTTGGCAACATTTGCTGGTTTTCCGCCAATAATTCCCACAGGCTTTTACTGTGCCCAGAGACTGCACCAAACATTAAGGATGTTAAGGACGTAGTTTAAAATAAATGTGTCACAAATTGTTTTGCCATTGACTGTCTTGACACCTTGGTGAAGATGTGATAACATTTTAGCAATATTTTGGCAACATTTGCTGGCCCCACATGTCAGTGTACAAGGGACTACATCAAAACGGTGGATGTTCAGCCATACTGGCCTGTCTTGCACTGGGTTAAAATGTCACATGATGTCATATCCTGTCACATGACCAGTGGAATCTATGTGTAAGTGCTCAAAAAAATCTCAAAGTCTTCCAAGCCTCCGCTTTTTTGCATTATGGTTTAGAAAATGTATGTAATTTGTTTTTCGACGTAAAAAAATAAGTTTGTGTTGTTGATGATGAATAATATCCTTGTTTGTATGTTTTTTGTTTCCCTTTTTATAACAAGAGTTGTATGATTTAAGTTAATTTATTTTTATTTAAGTTGTATTTCTAAATATTTGTAATGTTTTTAAGATTATTTAAGTTTGCGTTTTTCCTAAGTTGCTCCTGTTACTTGCAAAGGCACTTCGGGTTGCTGGGATGTTTTGAGAAAAAGTTATTTAAAGAAGGATTGTAAAAAAAATGTTATTAATGCTATTGTTTTCATTAACAGGCTTTTGTTTGGTTTTCTTTCTCTGAATGAAGTTTTAGCTTAAATTATTTTTCCAAATAAAGATTATGAACTATCGAAAGTCGTTTGTTGTTTTAGTAACTCCACTGCACACTTCTTTTTCCGATATACCGTGCTTAAAATAGAGCATCTTTACATTCACATTTGAATGCTGACAAACATATAAACCACACAAACCACTAAAAACAAACTGCAAAGTGTTGTGAGACGCTGCTAAATTGGAGCCTCTTTTCTTGTAAGCTTCTTTTGTGGTGGTTCGCGTTTTCTTTTCTCTTTGCTGGATTTATGACTTCTATGTGTGCCACTCTGTAAGAGTTGGAAATGGTTCTTTAGAAAATGGGGAATAGATTGGGATGCGGGTTCTTTATAGGGATGAGAACGAAGCTAATCATTAACATCTGCTCTGGCCTCTTGGTCACCCCATACTGGGCTATTCATGGCTTTACCCCACATTCTGCCTGCCGCGGGTGCATCGCTCAAGAGAAGGGCCTTTGAGAAACGCCGTCAAATAGCTGCAGGATGTTTACAAGTTTTCCGAACAGACTAGAGGGAGAAATTTAAGTCTTTGGGAAGGGGAAAAAAAACCTGAACTAGTTGGCACATTCCTAACTGGATGAAACTATTTGGCAGGTGTTTTGGCGGGAAAGCTTTTATTTATTTCAAACATAACGACCAACAATTCGGTAACCAAAAACAAAACATTTTTTTATTATGTTCTCTTGAGCTATTTTAGAGAAAGTTTGTATGAGATTTTGTATCCTAACACTGATGCAGCTAGAGAACAAAATGTCTTTTGTTGAGCCTTTATGGCTAAACATTAAGCTCGAGGAGAAGTTCAGAGGAGTTCTGGCTGAGGTCTCTTACAACACTCATCAATGGAGCTCTGGGGAACAGGCAGAGTCACACAATGTAGCAGCGGACAATAGCCGATACAAAAGGGCACCATTTGGGAGAGGCAGTGTGTGCCTATGAATGGAGGGAAGGGAGGGGGCAAAGAACGACAGATGTTGTCTGTCCTCCTGTGTCAAAGCGTCCTGCAGGCAGAAAACACCAGCTAGACCCCACATGGCCATGAAGGAGAGACACAATGGAGACCCTTCAGCTCACGTCTCTTGGTCTACTCTGATATTTTGCAATGTAACTTAAAACTAAGCTCTATAAAGTATTTCAATTGATTTAGATGTTCATTCCGAGAACAATGACTAAAATCGTTTCACACAATTTATAACACAATTATATTATGTAGTTATTATTACTCCTCATATTTAAAGTTAACTTTAAACTAAAGTTAACACCTAGCAACCTCATAGTAACACCAACACAACCACTTCTTAATAGCAACAGCCTGGCAACCACTCAAAACACACTAGCAACCTCATCATAACTCCCCAGAAACAATATTAGAACACATCATATTAACATCCACACAAGCACTAAGAACACCTTCACAGCAACAACCAGGCAACTGCTCAGAACACCCTAGCAACACCTAGGCACCCATTCAGAACACCCTGGAAACATCATCTAGCATCCACATAGCAACACCCAGGGAACAACTCAAAACATCTTCATAGCAGGTGCCTGGCAACCACTCAGAACACTGTAGCAAAATCATAGCAACTCCCTGGCAACCACTCAGAACACCCTAACAACATCGTAACAACACCCTGGCAAATACTCAGAGCATCTTCATTGCAACAGACAGACAACTACTGAGAACACTGTAGCAACATCATAGCAACACTATGGCAACCACTCAGAACACCTTCATAGCAACTCCCTGGCAACCACTGAGAATACCCTAGCAACATCATAGCAACACCCTGGCAACCACTCAGAGCACCTTCATAGCAACTCCCTGGCAACCACTGAGAATACCCTAGCAACATCATAGCAACACCCTGGCAACCACTCAGAGCACCTTCATAGCAACTCCCTGGCAACCACTGAGAATACCCTAGCAACATCATAGCAACACCCCGGCAACCATCCAAAACATTTCAGCATCATGGTGGTGTTTCACATGGACAAACACCACTCACTTTAGAAAGTGTGCAATCAAATTAAACGGTTTAATGTTTGCTTCCTAAAGAGTAAATTCGGGTGTGGCCTTTACTACACAATTATAATGGAATCGTAACACAGCTTTCATCAGAAGGCAAGTGCAACCCAAGATCAAGCTGGCCAAGTGTTCTCCACTTCAATTAGCACTAGAGCTCGATCTGCCATCAGTGTGACTTCATGGAAAACAAAGAGCGGAATAAGAGGTTTGCTCTGTGATCCCGTTGCATTTTAATGAGCCGATCATGTAGAGTCCTCAGGGATCAGACGGTAACACTATATTCCAGCACAACACCGCGATAAAATACGAAACAGCAGCACACTCGAATCGCAAAGTCATCAGTCACGTCCAACTGAGCTGCCTGTGAGAGCTCGGCTCACGTCCACTGACACTGGTTACTGATGCGCCGTTACCGGCCGGGTGAAAAACTAACCGGAGAAGAACAGGAGCCAGAGCTGGAAATAACCGAGGAACACAGAGGACGAGAAGAAGAACATGTGAACTGGGAACAGGAGAACGAGGAAGTAGACTCGAGTGCAACAGGGACAGAGCAGGTGTGATGAAATAGTCATGAGGAGAGGCAGAGTCTAGCTTGAGTTACACCTGCCGCTCCTAAAGTAATGAAGGAAAGAGCCAGAGGATGAACGCCACAGAGATGGGGAGAAGAAGGAGAGATACAAGACGCTGGCAAGGGCATTAGTGAAGCCTCGGGAGCTTTGAGAAGGTTTGTGGACTGTTTTATTTGTGCACCTCTGCTATTGCGTTGACTGTATTTGATCATTATTTCGGTTGTACATTAAAAGGCGCATGTCTTGCTCACCTTGCATGTCTGTGCTGTAAGCTCACGTCTCATACATGTATGTAGATGTTAAACTGAGTTTTTGTGAAATGTAAAATTGCTTGGTTAGTAGCTCGAGCTCTGGCATAAAAACCATCCAACCTTTAAGCCTCTAGGAACTTGTTTAACCCACGAGCTACATTAAAATATCCTGTTTCTGGTACAGATCCTGCTAAGATTGCACTTATCGCTGTATTTAGGAGTTAAAAGTCTCTACCTTCACCTCAGAGATGTAAATTATTCAACAGCACTTGGATTCCTTCACAATCTGCCAATCAGGGAAATTAAGGTGATGTGTCCTGAACAAGCAGACACTCGGATGTCAATTTGTTCTTCGCTACTTCGTCTCTTAACAATTTAGTGTGTGCATTGTGGAGTTGAAGGGGCCTCAGAGTAACCAGATTATCTACAACAAAACAAAAATAACATGAAAATGCATTTCATGTTTTACATGCAAAGTAACACTTTAGATAAGGAAGCATTTACTGTAGTTTAGGAATCAGTTCTCAATGTTAACTGGCTGCTTACTAGCATGCCTATTATTAACACATTGGCTGTTTATTAGTCCTAATAAATCACAGTCTGCATGATCATATTCTTCATCCTTAATCCTACCAATACCTAAACTTAACAATTACCTTGCTAACTATTAATAAGCAACAGATTAGGAGTTTACAAACATAGTTAATGGTTTGTTGATACCAAAAATGTGATCACATGCGAAAAAATAAATGGATATGGCAATAAAGTTTCTCCTGTCTATATAAAACTTAAAAAAACAAAACAAAAAAACAAAAAAAACAAACAAACAAACAAACAAACAAGTTTAGATTTAGATGCAAACTGGAATAACGAGGAAAAATCTGATTGGGTTAATCATAGGTGCCCAAACTATTATTATTAAATAAACCTAAAAATAAAACAATATGTTTTTTAAAAACATAAAGTACAATAAAATAAAACATATTACTTCTAATTTTATTTCAGCTAGCAATATTTAAATGTTTTTAGTTTACTGGTGTACTGTAATAAATCAAACTAAAATAGAAATTTAAGTACATTTATTCAAATTTTAATAAAAACAAAAAATTTGACAACTTAAAAATAAAAAAATAAAAAACACAACAAAATGACTCAATTTTTACTTTTTTTATTTTAATTTTTTATTTAAAAATAAAAAGCAAATCAGATCTTCAATTCATTTGCATTCTAGACATTGTAATAATAATAATAAAAATAATTGTTTAAATAAAAAAAAATTGAAATTCATTTGCATCACTGGCCAGCTGGTTTGTTTGTGCATCTCTGGTTTAAATGGTTAACGATCACGATCATTGCAGTGAGAACACAATTTACACAATCTCACATTTTGGCACACATCTGCTTCTTAAGATCAGTATCGTTCTCCTCAAGCTATGGAGATGAACACTGTTGGAAATACGTCAATGTGTTATTTGACCATGTCTAATTCAGATAATGGATGAAGATGAAGAATCATTAAAGAGTTTGTGCCATCTGCTGTAATCTACTACTAATCAATTTTTCTGCAACCAGGAACAAGCACCAAAGAATATCAATTTTATGTCATATATTATATAATTGTATATAATTCCATGCTGCATTATTCCATAGATAACATAAAAACAATTAATGTGCAGCACAAGCAACATCTCTAGAACAAAGAGTGGACCTGAAGAACTCGTCCTCAATCTAAAGGAGCAACTGTTCCTAAACTAAACCTAAAGCATGACTCAACTGGAACCGGCACTTCAGCGCTCAGAAAGTCGCTCTGTGATAGAAATGCAGAGCAGAAGAGGGAGCGCCAACACAAGCAGACGAGGAAGCATCAGCATGAGCAGAAGAGGAAGTGTCAGCCAACACACAGGTCAGATTTAACCCTGTAAAGCCTTACATGTGAAATTCTAATCAGAAACATAATTTTTAATTTTTCTGAAGAAAAAAGAACCAAACTGAGCAAATTATGACATTTTTTGTAGTCAGTTATATTTATATAGACAAAAGAGGAAATTCTGATAGCTTGTAATGTAAATCAGTGATATCTTTATAATAGTAAACAGACTAGTTGGTTAAAAAGCATTTCAATATTAGATGTCACTTTATATTTCCAAATATGTCTTAGTAAGATGCAATGCAAAACAATGATGATTGACACAATTACGACACAATTTTCTCAAAAGCCTGATGGATAATATTTGAAACTAGCACTTCATCATGGTTTTGCTTTAAAACAATTATGTGTGGAAAATCAAGTAAACCAAAGCTTTTTCAGTCCTGTAAGGTTTTCATCTTAAAACAATAATAATAGCGATATTTATATTTACAATTCACATCAAAGTCCTTTTACTTGCTAAAAACGTATAAACTATAAAAACAGTAGGCATGTAGTAGATTGTAAACGACAGCTGATAATTAGAAATTTGCTAATAAATTATGATACAGTAGGCTTTACAGGGCAAGATTTAATAAGCAAATAGTTAACAGTGAAAATGTCATCAAAATCTTAATTATTTAATCGTGTAATTATTAATTTATCTATGCCGTCTTCCTCAAACAGAGACTAGAAGAGAAACAGAACAAAGCAGCAGCCGCGCCATTTTTAAAAGAGCCAATCGCTTCCTTTCACGAGACAGGGAACAGGAAGATGGCAGTTCTCCCGCTCCCGTGCGCTACTTCGAGAGGGGCCACCCTCTACCAGCCAATCACAGTCCTGAGCGCAAAGCCACAATCCCCTTCCGAAACCCTGACCTGGGTCTCCCGTCCTACAGGAGGCGCACTGACTATCTTAGCAACGAGGCAATGAGCGGCCTCTCCCCCCAGCGACACATGTCCTACTCGAATTTCAGACGCGGAGATAGCCAATCCCGTGCAAGCCCTCGTTCCGGCAGCCCGAGATCTACCAACGTCTCACCGCAGAGGCGAGGGGAATCGCGCAGTTCGTCCCATCGCAGAGGTTCTACGGGACACCGGACGTCCCACACGTCCTCTCGACAGGCTTCTGGGAAATGCACTCCTTCACGGAGACGAGATTCGGTGGCCACGCGCACCACGTCTCCCTCGCGAAGCTCAGGTACAAATAAATATGGGGAGCTCTTCAGCCCCGCCCACAAAAGAAGCCCCTCCCAGAGCTCCTACGGACACAGCTTGGATTCGGAAAAGCTGTATAAAAATCTCAAATCAATCGTGAGTTCAGCAGAGTCAGACGCCTCAGAGGAAAGGAGCGGCTGGTCGAAAAGACATTCTGATGTGGAAATCGATGGCGATTATAATGAACGCAAACACAGTGGTCGCAATAGCGGTCGCAGCAGTCGAAAGAGTGGTGGACGCAATACTGGATACAACAGCCGGGATTTCTCTCCTAAAGGAGGCTATTGTGCTGACAAAACCAGCCCTGGTAGTCGAAATAGTGGTTATAACAGTGGATCTAACAGCCCTGGTGCCTCAACGCTTTATCAAGATTACGATGAACACGGTATACCAAAAAACGGTAATCCGAAAAACAAAAGCAGCAGGAATGGCGGATACTCAGACACCTCGGACAAACAATCTAGATCTGATTCCCGCCATTCGCTAAGCCCCACCCACTCCCCTTTAAGCCCCGCTTCACCTGCATCAAGGCGGAGCCGGAATCAGGTTCCATCCCCGGATGTGCCCAAATCCCAAGCCTTAATTGCAGAGATGGACAAGCCGGTCAATGGTCAAAGCAGAAGCAACATCAGGCGGGGATTGGAGGCGCTCATTCTTTCGGAGAACACCAGGTCTTCCAGCCAACCAGCAGTGCCAGAGATGACCATTGAGGACTATGTGGTCATTGCAGATATTCCTCGAACAAAGCTGTACCCTGAGGAAGAGGAAGCAGTAATAGTGAGGAGGAGACCGCAGAGCCGGAGCCCACGCAGAGACAATCAGCACAGGTCAGAGATATGAAGAGATATGAAGGACTTTTCCACTGACATGGTGCTGGTGCTAATAAAGAAGCAGATGCCTAATCCGAACACGTACACTGAAAAAAAAGTGATGGACATCCTATTACAAGTTACTTCATTATGTTATTAACAACTTCCTTCTGAATTATAATTAAATCATTCCTGACCAGTACATACATTTCAGCAGAAGTTTGGAAAACCAAATTACTGGATGTTAATATAAAGTCTTAAAACAACATTAATAAACAAATAAAGTAATACATTATCACAGGTTTTACTTTTCATTGAATCTCTGAGGACTGACTATTTTCCTAAAACTTAGTTACTGGTTAGTTAGTTTTTACATAACTATATATATATAGCTCTTAAGTAAAAATATGGACTTGTTCTTAGAGAGGTTCCCAGATCCTCATCAAAGCACCGGCATCATTTCAGTGGCAAAGCAAGTGTGAGAGAAACCCTGTCTGTAAATTCTGCATCTCTTTTCTGTGGTTAAAGCTATGGTGATGGGAGATATGACTATGAGCGTGAGGTTTCAGAAGAGCGTGGCAGAGGAAGAGAAAGAGAGAGAGGAAGAGACCGCAAAGAGAAAGAGCGCAGACGTCTTGACAAAGAGATGGGAGGGTCATCAAAAGCCAACAGCACAGCATCAGGCCATTCACAGGTGCCTGAAATAACAGTTTCAAACACTACTTTCCTTCCTCTCTGATGTCTGGTGTCAACTCACCTACCATCAATTCTGCTGAATCTGCAGAGGCAAAAAGTAAAAGTGGCAAAATCTTAGACATTCTGAGACTAGATGTTTTGATGTGTGTATAACCACCTAGCAACCACTCAGAACCTAGTCACTGCAGAGTAGCCCACTAAAACACCCAGGACACCTTAGAAATCTCATATCTAGCAGTTTTGGGAAGGTTCCTTTGGAAATGTAATAGGTTACAGACTACAAGTTACCCTATCTAAAATGTAACAAGTAGTGTAACTATTTCAATTACTTCATGAATGTAACCGATTATATTTGATAGTTTAGTAGCTATGATAATCAAATATTTGCATAGCTGAGAAACACTGGCATCTAACAATGCTGTGGGGAAAAAACGGTTAGAAAATCTTAAAAAATAAATCCAACTAAATAAATCAGTTATTAAATAAGCATGTGCCTTAATCCTGAAAAATCTCATACTTTAGGGCAATCAATGCAGTTTATGAAAGATATCAAATAAAACATGTATGTGTGGGCATTTGTGCATGTTTATGATGCCACAAATTTGGATAATGACATTGGTATGATATAGGTATTACAATATGAAGGTGATTCATGAGGACATTTTCAGTGTCCCTGTAAATCAAAAGGCTTAAGTCCCATACATCACAAAAGAAGATATGTGTGTGTGCAGTGCTGGCTCTAACCAATTAGGCGCCCTAGGCAAGATTTCGAGTGGCGCCCCGTTGCATCATTGTTAATTCTACTAGAGATGGGGAGTTGACTCCAAAAGAGTCAATTCCTCGACTCTCACTAGCCCTAGTGTCAGAATCGACTCCAGGTCAGGAATCGACTCCCAGTGTCGAGTGTTTTTTTTTTCAAGTTCAACACTTAGTATATTTACACTAATATTAATTCAAATTCCTTGCTAAATTCATCCCATGTAAACTTAATTTCCGTGTTAAAATGTAAAAAAATCTTAATAGAGTAACCGCTGTTGTTCGCCCCTAAAAGGATGCATGTTTACATAAACGTGACTTTATGTCTCTATGTGAACATGTGTCTTCACTGATGCAAGATCAGCACATAAAACACGTTTTAAGTGACTCAGCCTATTTACAGCCACTACACACCCAGAACACACTTCGCGTGTAAATATTAAGTTTGTACTTACAGCAGGTGGTTGATGTGATTTTCTAGGAGCAAATGTATTTCTATTTTAATTCAAAGTAAATGGAGTCGATTCCACCGACTCCGAAATAAGGAGTCGGAGTCGACTCCAAAAAAACCGGAACCGAACTCCCCTAAATTCTACTGCCAGTGTATACACTTCATAAGAAACTTAATAATATGTCTTCTACACTATTTTATTTAAACAAAGCAATTGCATATTCAAAATACTTAAAATGAATTACAGAAACAAGTAAAAAAACTCTTATTTTAACATATTCTGACATTACCAAACTAAAGCTAAGCTGTTCAATTATTATCTACCCGAACTACTAGTAACACACATTAACTTGAGTAATAAACATACCTTGTACTCTCGTTTTTCAAAATGCCCTCCCTTGATTGGCTATGCAGGCAGCAATACCAACAGGTCACTGCCCAACACACCTTTCTCCATGACGGTAACTGTTAAACTTTTATATAACAGAGCTGCAAATGATCCAAACCCACTCAAACTAACTTGAACATAACACACACAACATCACTAATACAAATACCCAACTGTCTTGCTTAAATTGCACAAAAATAAGTAAACTCTAAAGAAATACCCATAATGCACTCTGCTACCAGCGCTGACTGAAGTCCATGGTCATGTATTTTTTTTCTTTTGATCAGTGCAAAAGACATTAAAATACTCTGTTGACTTTGGTCACACAAATAAATGTTTTACACCTTTCAAATCTCATAGGTGTCTACTTTTTTTGAGTTCACTCTAAGTAAAAACAAAAGTGTGTGCTTTTGCAAGATAAGAAAAAATAAACAGTGTGCGCTTTTTTTCTTTGTTCTCTCCGCGACTGTTTTTAGAAACGCATCACTAAAATGAGCTGAA
>JAUMHP010000040.1:21064211-21088560 GCA_032361065.1 Enteromius trimaculatus
TTCATCTTTTTTTGTTAAGTACATAACTCCACATGTGTTCATTCAGTTTTGATGCCTTCAGTGGGAATCTACAGATGTAAATGCTCATGAAAATAAAGAAAACACATTGAATGAGAAACTTGTGCAGACTTTTGGCCTGTACTGTATATATATATATATATATATATATATATATAAACCATGAATAATCACAGTATTTAAAGTTGTTGTATGTGTTGTAACATGTCCTCTGCCTGTAGGAGAATGAAGCGTTGAGCGAGCGTTTTAAGGAGGTGTATGTAGAGCTGACTGAATTACGGGGCCGCAGTGAGAGAGACATCAACGCACTTAAAGAACACCTCAAACTCACTAATGCTGCACTGGAGGAGGGGCGTCTCCTAGGCAACAGCACCAACCAATGAGAGCACAGCAAGAGGTCAATGAGATGGATGGGATTTCTCCATGTGTATATAGGATATTGTGTTATGTGAATCATATGTGAAGACTACAGTGGTGCTGAAAGAGAATATAAACATTCCAGGCTCTTAAACCAAGATATATTTTAAGTTAAACACAATAAACTACATCTGTTGGACTTGTGTGAAAGTGTATGAATGTAATGTCTTTGTAAAATAAACCATGCATGATAAAACACATATATAACACAAAAACACAACCAGCAACTAACATTCAAGCAATTTATTAAATAGAAGAGAGGCAGCTGATGAGGGCAGCCTCAAGTCATATTGTCTTTGACAACATTCAAAAACTTAAAAAAAAAAAAAAAAAAAACAGCATTAAACTTTGGCTTATGGACATGGTTAGTGTAAAGCAGGAATGTAAACACAAAAATGTGTTCACAATCTTAATTATTGCATAAATATATCCTGTTCATCTGCATCTGGAACCGCTCACATGAGTGAAACACGCTCTGAAATACAAGAACATTAATATGTCAAAACCACATACAATTTAATACAGGATATACACGGTTATCAAATTTACATATTACTTGTACATGAACTCAGTCGTCGTCATCGTCATCATCTGGGACGAAGATCTCATGTTCCTCCAGAAGAGCAGCGAAATTTTTACTGATCAGATTACCGACATAAAGGAACGGAATCACCACTATAACCATACGGGTCAGACCGAACGGGACCTGTAAACATGATAAAAGTAGATCAAATTTTATAATAATAATAATAATAATAATAATTTAAAATTAATTGCTAATTAACAAAAATAAAACTATGTGTGCGCATCGAAAAACGTACAACTGGTGTTGCATTCGTTAAACAGACATATCTTTAAATAATTAATTTAAAAAAAACCGTACACGAAGTACTTCCTTATTTTATAAAAATATGTGCCGCTCCGACGATCTGATTGGCTGTTAGTCATGTCAATCCACCCGTTCTTATTTTACATTGGGTAGGACGAATCCCAACCCTGGTTACTGCGTCCCCTCGGGAGTCTCCAGCGACAACACGTATGAACGCACCTTAACTGGTTTAGGAAGGACAGCCCCCGATGTAGTTGACACGACGGTTCGGCTCAAAGTCGGTCCTGTTGCTTTTACTGCTTTTGGGCCAGTGTTGCGGCTCAGGGTTGTTGTATTTCTAACGAAAAAAGCCCGAGAGAGACGAGCTGCCAACGACGCCATGTTTCCTGCTTGTGCGCTTTAGAGACACGCCCAGTAGATACGCCTCTTTTGGGTTTGTAATTAGGGGGCGGAGTAAATGTGAGCCATTCGTCCAGTGCGGAGGTTTACTGAACTCAGCAAAAATTATTTGTACATTTTAAACTGAAATAGTTGTGTTTAATTATTATCACATAATATTAATTAATCGTTTGTATTGTATATTTTACATTAGTAATGTTAATAAAGCTTAGTAATGTCTTGGCACTCTAGGTGTATCAGATAATAGAAAGGGAGGAATTTCACACAAACATGTCAACTATTTCAACAGAGACACACCTTCAGATCATAGGTCCTCCACCCCATGTATGATAAGTCCCGACAATAACAATATAACAGTGTGACGCAAATGTAGCATGTAGAATGGAAACTTAAAAAAAAAAATAAAAAAAGAGTAAATGAATAAACATTTATTTTCGTTTTAAAAAACGCTTCATCTGAAAGGGATAATGTAACAGAATATATTTAAAAAAAACATTTAAAAATGTAAAAATAAAAAAAACCACTAGTTTTCCCAATGATTTTGTATTCAATTTGTTTTCTTTTCATTTACAATTAACAAAAGCAAAACATGTCTCTCATGTTAGCTTGCTCTCTTTTTACTTATATACTCTTTTTTGTTTATTGCATAATTAAAAAAAACTTAAAATAATGTGTTGATTTTTATTGCTTCCATTTTACTCGTTTGTAAGTCGTTCGGATAAAACATCTGCAAAATGACTGCAAATGTAAATACACTGTAAATGAATATTAAATGTATTATAGTTTTATAAATTACTGCAGTGCGTATATTGAGACGACGTTAAAATGATTAGCAGTCTAATCAGAAACCTCATAAAATATGAACTCATTTGCAAACAATTACACTTAATATGTATTATTAGTAGATAAAAATTAAAGTTGTTGATTGGTGAATAATATGCCGAAACTAGCAGAACACCCGCCCTCGTTTCTTTGATTGACCGCGTTTGTGACCAATCAAAATCCTCATCTGAGAGCACAGAGCCAATCAGCGAGCTGGCCGGACTGGACTCAGGGCAAATCCAAAGAGCTGGCAAAAATCAAAAATGGCGCCCAGCTCGAAATCAGAGAAAGATGACAACAAACAAAAACAACAGAAAAAACACAAAGAACACGTCGTCAAACTCCTCACGCGTGGGCGGGTAGGCAGGAAGGGGAAATTGGGCCAAAGCTGGCGTTTATGATGTGAAATGTTTTTTTTCCTCTAAGCGTAACGTAGATAATAATGTGTGTGTTATTAGCATTTTTAGCTGTAGCCTCATTTTAACGTCATTATGTGTTTCTCAGTGTTTATTAATGGACGCAACCATGGCAACATTTTTTCGCAGTTTACGGTTCTTTGGGGCAATAATAAATGTTCAACAAACAACGTTCATGATTATGAATTTGTCATGATTGATATGCCCATCACTAGTCAAACATTGTGCATTATTCTCCACTGACATCTATCTTTCACATTAAAAGAACAGTTCCCATCCTATTACTGTAAATAGGTCAATATTTAACATGAATAAATGTTAGAAATGCTACAGTCCGGTTGTGTTCAGTGCAAACATGAACAATCATGGCTTTAATATTTCAGCAAAACAACTTTGATTAAGCAGCTTTTTCTACAAAGTCGGTCCAACAGCCAATTTAACTGTACTTATGGCTAACATTTCCTGGTGCATAGCTCTATAACTGTATTGATATCTCTCTTTGTATCTGTCAGTTGAATGGGCATCTCTCTCAGAGGCTCTTCCGGAAACTCCCTCCACGCGTCTGCGTCCCGCTGAAGACCATCGTCAGTGAGGAGTTCCTCAGGGCAGGGTGAGGAGAAGATGCGATCTGTCCCCTCCGTTGTCCGGAAGCGATATGAGCGATGTATCTGATTGGTCTGTCTCTTTCCGGTCACAGGCACATCTTCCTGGGCTTCACCAAATGCGGCCGGTACGTGTTGTCCTACACCAGTGACTGCGGAGAGGATGATGACTTCTCCTTCTACACGTATCACCTGTACTGGTGGGAGTTCAATCTGCACAGCCGCCTCAAACAGGTACGTTCCTGTTTGAAGCTGAGCTGAAATGAAATCTGTGGCAAGTTTTCTCACTGTGTCTGTCTCTCTCTCCGCAGGTGCATCATGTGCGTTTGTTCGCGGGCGAGGACATTTACAGCGATCTCTATCTGACCGTTTGCGAGTGGCACAATGATCATTCCAAGCTGGTCGTCTTTGGCTTTAAGTAAGAGTCTTGCTCCTCTGCACTGTGTGTTACGAACCAGTGGCCATCTAAACACGTGCTCTCTGTGCTCTCTCAGCACGCGCAGCTCCAGTTCAGCCCTGATGAACATGATGATGAGTGATGAGAACAACAGGGACATCTACATCACCATCACCTCGATGCCTCCCGCACAGCCGTGCAAACAGTGCTGCCCTGCGTCCTCCGTGTCCACCATACGCACAGGTGCATTTGTGTTTTATCATCATAGATGAATTGCTCCTTTCCAGCTCCTAGCAAACACTTTCCTCTGTTCGCGCGCGGGCAGGTGGTGAGTGTCTGCAGCACGGTTACGTTCTGAACGCTCGCTATCAGGTGGTGTATCCGTTCCCCACGTTCCAGCCGGCGCTGCAGCTGAAGAAGGACCAGGTGATTCTGCTCAACACCAGCTACTCTCTGGTGGCCTGCGCCATCTCCCTCTGCTCAGGTACACAGCCAGGGTCTGGTTCGTTGATGGCTACATGAATGTGTGTTTGCTTTCTCTCAGTGCAACTTGCTTTAGGGAAATCAGATTTAATTTGATGTGTGAATTCCTCTCTGCGTAGGAGATGGACAGCAGGATGGTCAGAACAATCAGATTCTCTACCGTAAGAGAGATGCTTCCTCCTCTTCTCCTCCTGCCGGACCTACATCGCCTTCCTCATCCTCGTCCACCTCGTCTCAGGGGTCACCTGACCCCAGACAGTTAAAGCCCCATTGCACTCCGCTCTCCTCCAGCCAATCACAGGCGGCCGTGCGGGCCAGAGAGTTCGCGGCTGACATTTTTCGCCGAGCTCAGGCTGGAGCGAGGGAAAACGACAGAAAAGCCAAAGAGAAGGACGAGACGGACACCCAGCGATTCCACAGCGAGGAGGAGCGAGCGAGAGAGAAACAGGAACGAGACGCGGAGGTCCCGGGACCCTCGTCTTCCTCCTCAGGACAGAACCAGAGTTCAGCGCTGCCCGCAGAGGACAGCGCTGCGTGTAACACAGTCATGTCTCCTGGATCCACCTCCTCCGTCTCCTCTCTGTCTCCACATGCTCACGAGCCTTCGTCCTCCTCTTCCTCCTCAGAGCCTGCTTACGTCAACTACACTACTCTCAGATACAGACTACCGCAGGCCAGAACATCAGAGCAGCCGAGCGGTACGACATTTACCATCTATCATCCAACACAAACTTCTTTATCTTTATGTGTGTTGAACGAAGGTCTTGATTAATGACAGATATTTCATTCATGGGTGAACTGTCCCTTTAATTACCGGAACCGGAGTCATTTGAATCAGACCCTGCCAGGCACACTGTGTGTTTTGTGATTCACTTAAAAGATTCAACTCTTAAAAGTCATTTGGTCAAGAATCAGATTTTGCCGGCGATGCTGTGATTCACTGATAAGAACTGATTCAGGTCAGGTTGTATGTTTTTTGTTAGCCAAAAAGATTCAACTCATAAAAGTTATTTGCTAATGAATCTGAGCAGACTGGTCACATTTTACATTTGTGATTCACTCGTAAGAACTAGAGCAATTTTTAAATGATTCGGACTGTGCCAGACGTGCTGATTCACTGAAAAGAACTGATTCATAAGAGCTGTTTGTTCATAAATCAAACCAACTACTGGTCGTGTTCACTCACTTAATGGTGAACTCTTTTTTTTTTTTTTAACAAAGTGTTCATGTTTTTTTCTAGAGCTCGTCTGAACTGGTATGTAATCTGTCTTGTCTGTAGGTGATGAGGATGATAAAGTCCTGCTTCCTTTCACTGTGACGGATCTGAAGGGACGAAACCTGCAGCTGGTGACGGGACAGTTCAGCGGTCAGGTGTGTGTCGGTGCCGCACGCATCCGGTGCTTGCAGGACTGTGTTTGATCTCTCGTGTGTTTGCGTCTCTCTCAGTGTGTGTGCATCGAGCAGCTGACGCTGGACTTCGAGTATCTCATCAACGAGGTCATCAGGAACGACGCCGACTGGGGCTCCCAGTTCTGCTCCTTCAGCGACTACGACGTCGTCATCCTCGAGGTGATGGGATTTGTTACATGCTTCGTTTTCGTTAGGATTTTTTTTTTTTGCAAAACGCATTAGTGCTGCCCATTTGTTCCCTTGGGCTGGATCTGGAAGTGTTTTTTTCTGTTTGTCCTTTTTAAAATGTCTTTGTTAAAGTGCTACGAGGAGAATCGCAGCCTCGTTAAAAGTATTGGAGAATCAGGCAAAGACGAATGGAATGTTTACTTTGTTGCGCTCTATTGGTGCAGTGTTCTAATTTGCATGTGTTCTGCTGTTTCTATGGCAACAGGTTTGTCCGGAGACCAATATAGTGGTGATAAACATCGGGCTGCTGCTGCTGGCGTTCTCTAACAGTGAGGATGAACACTGCAGGTACACACACACACACACACAACCATACATATGATAAAAAGTTCATTAATACGTTGTTTTCTCTGTGTGTGTGTGTGTGAAGGCCCAAGTCATATCACTCCAGTCTGCAGGTCAGTTGGGATTTGAACACCGGAGCGTGTCGTACAGTCGGTGTTGGTGACCTCACTGAGGTCAAAGGTCAGACCAGGTAATGCCTTTGGGATGCGTGACCCGCGCTGTCTGTCTGTTTGGCCTGGCACAGATCTCCTCACGTGTTTGTTTCTGCCGCAGTGGAAGCGTGTGGAGCTCCTACAGGAAGTCGTGTGTGAACACTGTCATGCGCTGGCTCGTTCCTGAGAGCAGCTCGCGCTACATCAACCGCATGACCAATGAGGCTCTGCATAAAGGTGTGGTTTACACACACACGAGCAATGCACCTGTGTGTCCAAAAGATTTTGTGCAAGACGTCTGTTCTGTTCACCAACACTGCGTTTACTTGACCAAAAATACAGTAATATTGTCAGATATTATTCCCATTTTAATATAACCGTATTCTGTGTGGATGTGTTGTAAATGTGATTTATTCCTGTGATGATCCAGTCTTCAGTGTAACACGGTCCTTCAGAAATCTCTCTGATATAATGATTTAATGATCAAGAAACATTTCTGATTAGTATTTTTGTGTAAAATGATGATCATTTTAGGATAGGAAATAAAAAGTTTCAAATAAAAGCATTTATTTAAAAAAAAATCATATTAAATATAATTAACAAAAAAGTATGAACCGATTTTTATGTTGATCAGACATCCTCCAAACATTAAACAAGTGAAGATTTAACAGTTTTTTGCATCAGAATGAAAGTAAGTTACATTCAATAGAAGAAATAAAGACACATTGGAAGATTAAAGATGAAAAATGTATTATTAATTAAATATGAATACATTTAAAATATTTATATTTATTCTAAATCAGAAACAAGCTTCCATATTTAAAAATTGCATTATTGTAAATGATAAAAATATTTTTCAGTAGAAAGACCTTTAATAATTAAAGCTAATGAATAAACCAGTTGTATTTTAATGAAATTGTAATTAAATCATGGTAAAAATTGTATATTGCGTATTCTACTTACAATATTTTTGTTTCTGCTCGTTGCAGGTTCTTCTCTTCAGGTGTTGACTGATAATGACAGAGGCACGTGGATCGTCCTGTGAGACGTCACACACACTTCTCAGTGCTGCTCTGCTGTGTCCAAGCGCAGCCGCTCTCGGTGTTTCTGTGGTGTTTGCCGCATGTATCCGTGTGATTGTGAGGGAGCAGATCATTCAGGGACATGAAGACACATTTGGGCCGAGCAGATCCACGGTGCTCAGCTCCACCTGTTCTCCCACCGCGCGGGGCACTCTGAGAACATGAAACACGTCAGCGATCACCAGAACAGAACTGAACGTCTGTCTCTGTTAAACTTGCACACTTACACACACTTGTTTTGATGTTAGTGTAGTGGACTGAAGCAGTTGTTTTTCTGTTTTAAAAATGCCCTTTATTTGTAAATGTAGCTGGACAGAAATAAGACCTTGTTTTGGGGCTCATCTGTATTTGTTTGCTGGATTTGTTTTGTTTGTTTCAGGATGCAGTTGTTTACATCGTTTAGTCCCAGTCATCAGCCAATCAGAAGCTGTCGACCCCTCCTGCCCTTTTTTAATACTAGTTGTGGCCTCACAGCTGGACTGGATGAGAATATGGTTTTTATGCAACGTCGGTTTACTTTATTTTTGATAAAAATTAAATATTCCTTGGGTACATTATTGGTTTTATTGCATCAAAGTGAGCAGTGTTAATATTTCTTAAAATAACAGCTGAATAATAAAGTTTAAATTGGCGTTATTATTCAGCTGTTATTTTAATTTTGTTGTGGTACATATATTTTTATTTAGTTTGAATTTTCAGTTTTAGTTCACTGGCAAGGCAACATTTCTCATTTTTCATCTAAAATGTATATTTTCTTTTAGCTTCATTTCAATTAACAAAAACAATTCATACGTTTTAGTGAACAATAACACTGAAAATAAGTGAACGGCATGTTTGGAACCAATACAAAACATCAGAATGCATAATTTACTTAAAAGCCTTTTGTTTTAAAGGGACACTAAACTTGAGGCACAGTAATACAGATTTTTACATGGATCTCTGCTACGGGTACACTTCAAATAAGGCAATTATGGTTTCAACAGTACAAGATCATAAAACTATATCATACATTAGCATAATCATACACAGGAATAATTTCACACAACTAAAATAGCATTTGCAGCAACTCTTATAGTACAATTAAAGAAACACATATATATATAGATTCAAAAACAATATAAACTTGTGCTAACATTAGTTTTCATAATCATCACTAGCATATCTTTTTATTATTAAAACTGCTGCAGAATTGTTCAACACATTAGATTTGGCTCTAGAGGTACACACTAGCTGCTGATTGGCTGTCAAAGCCACCATAATTAGATACGGGATATTTATGAACTGCACCAAAGCGTCCAATCACAAAACATCTTTGTACTCTTGACTAATACATGTGTTCCATGTTTGTAAGACATAAATCACTTGTGCTCAGCTACATTTGTGTGAATGATTTGCGTGAAATGAGGAAAAATGACAGATGAATCTCTTCAGAAAGATGTTTTCATTTAATGCAGTGAAGACGATGATTAAACATTGAATCTCATTCATGTCAGGCTTGATAACCGAAAACCGGGTTTTACATTTTGCATTAAATTGATTCTGCTTTTGTGTCACTTATGAGATTTCGGATTTAAAAAACAACATTCTCGTGATTGTTTCTGACATCTATTAATATGTTTATGGATCTCAAGATTTAATAATCCTCCGAAGGCACGTTTGATCCATTAGCATCAGGCTCAAATCACAAAGCATCAAAGATAAACAGCTGATTAAAGCACAACAATTGTATATATCAATTTCATTATTATTTAAAAAAAAAGAGAAAAAGTCAAAAGCATGGATGTGGCGTTACAGAAGTGAAAGGCAAAATCTGCCGCTCTCCTTTTCAGCTACACCTTAAATGACCACACTCATGAATATTAATGAGGAACAGGCCTAGGTGACATATGATTGGCTTTGGCAAACAATGATTTCTATGGCAGCATGGAGCAGGTGGAGGTTCATCGAAGCAGGATTCTTAAAGTGACAGTTCACTCAAAAATTAAATGCCTATCTTCATAAATTCACTATATAATCATTATATAACTTTCTGTTTTCTATGGAACATTTTTTTTTTTTTGGAGATTGATGAAAAATATGCTTTTCTTGTTTTTGATTTCCAGCCAAAATATTATACAATTCTAAACGTGCCCCTACTGTGGGTTATGAAGGTTTCACATTTTGGTTTTGGGAGTCCCCAACAACAGCTTGACAACATTGCTAAGTTAAAAAACACTTTCATTGTGATATAACATGCATTTATTTTTACCTTACTCACTCAACGACTCCTAAACGATTCACTTTGTGTGACACTAAACTCCGGCGATTGGTCGATTGAGTTTCCATTTCATAATAAAAGCAGCCTTTGTAAGTGCAGTGCTGCTTTGTGTACAGCGTTACAGGGAAACCAATATTTTACCACCCCAGAAGTGCCACCTAGTGGCGAAGAATGAACTTGCATTTTCATTTCAAGTTAGGCTAATATTTCATGTCAACATAAAACAACTCATTTCAGTGATTCAGAGTTGACTCTTTCTTTTCAGAGACAATAACTGTATATACGGTCTTTCAGATTTAAAACCTTACAGGATGTTTTCATTCACTCATTTTTACATTTTTTTCCAAATTATTAAGTAAGAATTAAGTGAGCTTTTGCTTAGAACAAGTTTTTTTGTTTTATGTTTTGATATTTTGGCTGGAAACAAGACAAAAAAAATCTAGTGTTGAGGGCAAATGGGTGAACTGTTTTAAGAGTCGAGACATGACACACATGGCAGCTTTGATTAACAAAGGAAAGGCGATGAAAATGTGTGTGTTTGTGGACTTAAGGCATATGAAAGTTACAGTTTTCTAGAAAAGCTTCATAAGATACAGCAGCTCTGAGGGCGGATTCACCTCAGGAAACACAAACGACCGCTCAGTTTCGCTGTTTTGACAAGAAATGAACTGAAACCGAACTTCCTCTAATAATTAGCAAAACTGAAGATTGTATTTGGATCCCAAACCGTCTCCCAGAGAAATGAGCTCTTGTTTGCACAGACTGAGTGTGTCAGTGTGAATGAACTGAAGTTAGTTTGGTGTGCTGCTGCTGCTATTGTTGTAGAGCTCCGTTCGGGCGAGTTTGGTGGGCGGCTCCAGTGACTCCTCCCCCACAACCACAGGAATGGCCATGTCCTGATCCTCATCGGTCTCGTCATCCTCCTCCTCATCCTCCTCATCTGCACACATTCACACACCAGCACGATCAATGGGATTTCCTTATGCGACCGCGTTTTTTGGGATGCTAGAGTTTTCTATAAAAACTTAAGGAAGTCACATGATTTATCATACAGGTGTCTGTGTGCATTTCTGCCCGTACCTTTATCTTCCATTGACCTTTGACTTCTGTTCAAACAGGCGAACTGAAACAACAAACACAATGTTAAATCACTGCACTGTCTGTTAGTATGCATGTGTATGTGTTTATATGTCTACCTCTCCCATGACAGAGATGGGCGTCTCTCCTTTGGCCTGTGCGACTCTGTGCTCGATCAGGTAATACATGTACTCGTCATACAGCAGTCTGATCAGATGAAACGAGCCGAAACTGGCTGCACTGCGCAGGGTCAGATCTCTGATCACCACAGAACTACAAAACACACATAAACGATATCAGGGCAACCCGAAGACACACTAAAATCCCTGACACGGCATTAGCTTTTTGACTCATTATTTAATGCACTGGGGAGTAAGCAGGACTCTCACCTGTAGAAGCTCCATTTGAGCAGGAAGAGTTTGGCCGCTTTGGGGAAGGCCGGGCTGCCGGTGTACGGCTTTAGGACCTGCGTGACGACCCCATCCAGCCACGTGGCCCACTGCTCCAGAGAGTTCTGCTGCTGCAGGGTGAGTTTAAAGTCTTGCTCCAACTGCTGGACCACCCCATCTTCACAGCCACATACCCACGAGGCCTGCTCCTAAACTCACACACATCCAGTTGTAAATTAAGAATGAATGAATTGATCTGAGGATGAAAGGACATGAACCGAGCGAGCCGTGTTACCTGTACATTGGTGAAGTCGACGCGGTTGAGGTCGCTGAGCATCTGTGTGATCTGAGCCGTGTTCTGCAGGACGGCGCGAGCCGCCTGAGCCAGATGATTGAGAGATGTGTAGCGTCGCAGAGTCTGAGCGAACGCTCCCGCACACACAATCTACACAACACACCGTGTTAACACGAACACAAGGGAAACAAAGGGAAGTCAGAGGAGATCTTTGTGTTTTAGACCTTGATGCGGACCATCTCCTCCGGGATGTTGATCATGGCGTTGGTCAGCCAGTTCTCCAGACTCTTAGCAAAGTTACGGATGGCTTGAGTTAAGGCACCTACAGGAAGAGAGACACAGATTTCGTATCTGTAAGTATGGATCTCAAGTATGATATTTATGTACATCCAAGGTCATTCGCTGCAACTAAAAACTACATGGAAGTGTTGGGAATCTTGAGCTGTACTGAGTTCTGTTGAAGTACATAATAGAGGGCAAAAAAGAGTTAACATAGGGTTTACACTAGTTGGGAAACTGTTATGCATTTTCATCAACATTACTGCATTACTACAGGTTTTTTATCAAGTTGTATAGTGTGTGTAAATTACAGCTCATGGCTGAGCTTGTTTATAAAATGTATAAAGTTGTTGTAAATTTGTAGAGTTTTGTAACTGAAAAGAATTGATATAGAATTTGTATAGTTTGTTCAGAGTTGTGTAACTCATCAGGGATGTTGTTTATGTAGAGTCATGCAAAACCGTACAAGATTATCTGCTATAGAGTTCTTTAATTTAATGTGGACAGAGATGGGTAGTTTGTGTAAATTACAGGGACGGTTTTCTATTAAGTCTATATAGAATTTGTGCATGGCTGTGTAACTCTCTGCGATGTCGTTTATTTAAAGTTTGTATGGAGCCGTTTTATGAATTATGGGGACTAGTTTATATAGAGTTGGTTTTATACTGTGGAGAACTACAGTATGTAACTCACTAAGGATAGTAATCATATAGTTTGCACAGTTGTGTAGAGTTGTGTAGAACTGAAATGGTATTTGTGTAGAGCTGTGTAACTGCCTGGGGATGCCGTTTACATGAAGTCTAAATAAGTATCAGGTTTTTTAGGTTTGTGTTTAATAGAATTGTGTAACTAACTGTAAATAGAGTTGATATAGAGTTTGTATAAAATTGTAAGACACTGAAATTAAATTCATATAGTTTATGTTCTGTTTTAACTCGCTGAGTTCACATGCAGAACTGTGTAATTCATTGGTGTTTATATAGTGTTGTGTAACACAGGAAGTTAAATAGTTACTGTAGTGTTGTGAAACTAACTGTAACTCACTGGCGCTAGAGTTGACACAGAGTTTGTAAAGTGTTGTGTATCTCCAGGGGGAGGATGATAATACTATATAGTTTACATAGCAAACTTTGTAATTGTATGTACAGAGTATATATAGAGTTTGTGAACTCACTGAAGATATTGTTTGTCTGTAGAATTTAATTCATTGGGTTTGCATAGCTTTGTGTAAAGGATGGTAAAGATTTCTGGGATGGAGTTTATGTAGTTACCATATAAAATGTGTATAGAGTTGAGTGACTCATTGGGATGGGGTTTATATAGAGTTTTTGTAGAGTTGGGTTGGAATTGATATAGAGTTTGTATATAGATATAACAGAGGAATGGAGTTTCTATATAATTTGTGTAGTGTTGTCACTCACTGAGGATATTGTTTATATAACATTTGTCTGTAGAATTTTGTAATTTGTTGTGATGGTTTACATATAGAGTTTATAAAGTTGGGTAACTCACCAGAGTTAATTTAGTCACTGTATATATATATATATATATATATATATATATATGTATATATAGCGAGAGAGAGAGAGAGAGAGAGTTTGTGTAGAGTTGTGAGAACTCACTGGGGATTGGTCTCAGGACATCAGGGATGAGGATCTCCACTAGGCTTTGGTACAGTAAATTGTCGCATTCGCGGGCCCAGTTAAGGACGGGCTCATATTTACACAACAGAACCAGAACCAACTTGGGCAAACGCTTCTCTGATTCATCATGACTGAAGAAACAGAGACATCCGTGAGACACAACACTACATCACAATATTTGTGACTGTACTTGAAGTCAATGTGTCTCTCACAGGTCGAGGGTATCCGTGTCACTGCTTTGTCCTTCACTGAACCTCCAGAAACTCTTCCAAAGTGTCTCCACGAGAGGGAACTGCAGGTTTACCATCACGTCCAGAATCGCCTACAAACACAAGCACACACACACATTATTCACCGAAACACGAAACAAGCTCCCCACATCTGACATCCAGAGCACATCCTCACCTCACAGTGCTCTCTGTAGATCAGCTGATATGTGTGTACGTGTTGAGGATGGAGTCCATCTGGCAGAGGCTTACCCTCATCTTTGAGATCAGGGAACTCCGGCAGGCTGCGAGACGCATCTGAGACACATTCAAGACGTTGATGTTGAGTAGAGTACGATTATATGTCCAAAAGAAAGAGCTGCTTCTACATTTTGTTATTATTATTATTATATTATTATTATGCTCTAAAAAACGCTGGGTTATTGTTTTAACCCAAATGCTGGGTTGAGACCGCTGGGTAAGGACATTGGGTTGTTTTAATCCATTTTGGGTTAAAAACTGGTCTTGATACTGGGTTGAGTATGCGGACGTTAAAGAGAGCACGAACGTCACATTAACATCCGACGACACCACTGCAAGAAGCCGCCATTGTTCAGCGTCTCGAGATGGAAGCGAGTGAAATATGTATAGTTTAAAGTAAAGTTTAAAAATCTAAAGTCATGATTCATTGTTTGTGTCCGGGAGTATTTTGTGATTTCATGGAAGGCAGGAATAGTCTGAAAAGAGCTTATATTGAAAAACACGCAGATGTGGTTAAACTGAAATGGCGTTTATGTTATAAAGACTAGCATAATTATTTTGAGGCTGTGATGTGAAAACTGTTAAAAGTAATGTTTTGCACGTAATATTTTAGACTTGTTGAGCTTGTGTCTTAATGCCCGCTCCTTAAGGACACAGAGTGAGGAAGGAGGAGATTTTCTTAACTTCTTCAGAAATGTTGTTATTGTTACTTTTAGTAAAAGTAAAAGAATGATTAACTTCAACGTGTTGGGTTAAAACAACCAAAATAACCAGACTGGGTGTAAGTTCTTACCTAAAAACTGCTGATACTGTTGAACCTGGCCACTAATGTCAGATAGCCCCGCCCCTTGCTGATGCCCCACCCCCAGGCCCATTCCATTGGTCAGTCCCTCCACCTTCTGAACAGGCTTTATCCTATAACAGATGAGGGCTATCAGACTAACAACAGCAAGTGATCAACAACACACAAACTATGAACGCACACACACACCTGTGTTTCTGTGAGTACGGCTGTTGTCTCATGGCCAGGTGTTGCTGGTCCTCCACCAATCTGTGCAGGGGGGAGTTGCTCTTGATTCGAAGGCCATAGTAATGGTACTTAGAGTTCCCTCTGAAACACACACACACACCCACACAGGTGCTTTAATATTAGCCTGTTCTGTTATTTTAGTATCATTCATACACTATTTTTCATTTTATAGCCTATTTATATCTCAAATTTGCAGGTATACAATTTACTTGTCATCATACATTCACATTAAAATGTTATCATACATTCACAGCTAATCAGAACACATGTTAAATGCGCAGTTATGTGGAGAAAATTACTATGGGTGGAGCTGCCCAGGACAATGAATATGCAAATAAAGCAAAATGGTTCATATTGCTTGTTGAGGCTTGAAGCTATGATGCATCACAGCTGGTCCGGACAGCGTGACTGTACCTGGTGCCGAGACGCCTGGTCCTGAGGCCCATGAACACGGAGCGGATGAGTTTGCCAAACGAGGCGGCGTTCACAGGCTCCAGCTTGGTCTGCTGGCAGTGCAGGAGGTAGTGACAGTAAAGAGTACAGCGAGGGAGACTCACACCTTCAGCTGTCTCGTAGTTATCCATCAGCCACTGCACCTGAACACAAGAGACATGTTTTATTAGTTTGAATAGTTTTAGTCATTTTGTTATGTGCTTTTATTATTATTATTCTATTTTATTTTGCTATTCTATTATTCTTTATATTTATATTTTGTTATTCTATTATTTGTTTTAGAATTTTGTTATGTTCTAAATTATTATTATTAATTATTAGTAGTAATTTTAATTACATTTTTAGTACTTTTAATTTTAATTTCTAAAAAGTTAACTTATTTTTTTACTACATTTTTCTTTTAATATTTAATTTTATTTTGAGAAAACAGACACACTCACAGTTGCAGGTGATGCGCGTGTGTTGTGTGAGAAATTTTGGTTCCCTCCTCCAGCTCCACCGAGCATGTACCCGCCCTGAATCACATAATTCCCCGCCCCTCCGCTGTTGACCACACCCCCTGATCCGCCCACTCCTGACGAGGACCCGCCAGCCACCACAGTGATCCCTGGGCTGCCCTCTGAGAACATGGAGACAACCCCCGTGCCCGTCCCGGATGTCACAGACACAGGCTGGGTGTTGGCGGGGGATGTGACCTGTGAGCCAGTGGTGGGCGACGTCTCATAGTAAGTGACAGAGGGCGTGGCCTGAGTGTAGAGGGAGGGGTCTGTGAACTGGTAACTACTGGGACGACTGAAAAAGAGAAAGACCGGTATAGAGAAAGATAAGTGTTTGAGGAGAATCTAAATATACACCAAGAGCCCTGTGTGTGTTAATGCTCACATTGCAGTATTGTTGTAGTTGGCATCTCCCTCCACAAACTGGCTCGGGTAAACATGCTGTACAGGAACCTACACAAAAACAAACAGCAGGTTCACATCAGAGAAGAAGTTTAATTAGATTCGGGTGTGAGGGGAACATTAACAAAGCATGTTTATATAATGTCAAGCCTAAATCTTTACTGACATTAATTACTTTAAACACACAAACAATATAAAGACACAAAAATTTATGTTAATTTGCACCTGCAAAAATGACATTTACCAGATTATTTCTCATTATATATCTAAGAGAACAGAATAAAAATATTATAATAATTCAATTAAATGACTATGTAAAATGAAAACTAATTATTAAAATAATATAATTAAAATAAATAAAATAATTAAAACACTTTTTATTAATATATCAAATTATAACCGTATTATTAAATTATTACTTATTATTAATGTGTCATATAAAAATGCTGAATTGTAATTTTTCTATTTTATTTATTGATATATAAAATAAACATTGTGTATATTTAAACACTGTGTATATTTAGATAACAAATCATCAAAATAATAATAATATATATATTTTTTTATATTTTAGATTTCTATTATACACACAGAGAGAAAATCATGGTTTTTTTTATTGTGTTGTCTGATTGTTTTAGTTATTTTTTAACCTGGTCAAAAAAAACTGCATTTGGATTGAGAATAGTTTGAATGTAGAATTTTTGTTATTGAAAATACTTGTGGCATAAGACTTTTGCACGTATTTGACCACTCAAAACACACTTAAAAGTGCACAATATAAAAGTCATTACTTGCTACATTGCAAAAACATTGCAAAATAATAAACCAGGTCACATTGCCTGGGAATAAATATAATGCAAGCACACGTTTTAAGGTTTGAACTACATAAGTGAAGAAGAACCCATTACAGTAGATGAGATCCCCCATATATGTGGCAGGCATGTTATAATGTCATTCTGCAGCAGTTAAGAAGTGTGTGTGTGTTTGTACCTCAGGTGTGATGTGTAGATTACTGACCCCCAGTTGTCCACTCTTGGTTGTAGCCTGAACCACTGACCTCTGCTGGACACAAATCAACACAATTCAGGAATTAATTTGGTCTTCATGGCTTCGTTATCCCAGATGTGTGTGCGTGTGTGCATTACCTGTGCTGTCTGCACCTGTTGCACTACCTGTGTGGGCACACCAGTCTGACCCGCGGGAGGAGAATTCGATTCGGAGTCATTCGAGTGAAGCGAGCCCTCTACACAGAGACAGAGAGACCAAAAACAAGCCACCTAAACATCAAACTACTCCCATTCTCAGACTGAAACTCATTTGCATATTAAAGGATATAACTGAAACAGGACGCTTTGAGGTTAAGTATATGAAATAGAGTCTGAAAATATATTATTAGACTAGCTACAAATATAGTTTAGAGGGACATTTTGGGTTAAAAAAACTATTAAAAACAATACCGCATCAGAAGTGTAGAATATGACCACTTCACGCTACTGAATGTGTGTGTGTGTACAAGAGAGACACACTCAATAAAAGAAAGAAAACAGAAATGAGAAGGAAACACATGCCAAAACTGCTCTCAGAAAAGAGGAAATAATAACTGAGCGAAGAGGAAGCCTCCTTTTGCTCAGTACAAAACCAACAGGAAGAAATAAAACCAAAACAATATTACACAACCGTCCGAATGAGTTAACATGCGCTCATACTTACGGTACAGCACATCCAGACTATACAGACAGCTACTGTAGAACATGATCTGAACACAGACACGCATGCAGCCATTTCTCTTTATATCAGGTTCATACGGGCCAGCCTTGAACAATTAATCTCCACAGATGGGCCGAGAAATCTCTCGTTCAGGTAAACACAGGTATCAGATTGAAACCTGGGCTCTTTACCTTGGTGTCCACTCCAGTTTAACTCTCTTACCGAGTAAATTATTCTTTGATTATTTTAACATTATAACATTTTTTTATGTTAAATTTAGTCAAATAATAAATCCAAATTAAACTTTATTTTTCAATAGATTTTCAAAATAAAAATGTAATTTTGATGTGTTGATCATACATTTTAAACATACAAACACTTTGGGACAGGGATTAGATTAAGCCAGGACTAGACCTTTGCTAATTTAGGACATTTAAGAACTTTTAGAAACATGTCTTAAAAAAATGCATTATCTGTGAGCATTTTAAGACCAAACAACGGCAATAATGTATTTTAAGATATCACAGTGCAAGCCTTTTCCAGTTTAGACAGCTCTTAACATTTATTTTAATACATATACATACCATTCAAAATGAAGGGTCAGTAAGATTTTTTTGTTTTTGAAAGAAGTCAGTTAATTTGATTAATTAATTTTATTAATACAATTAAAAATAACCACTTTTTATTCCAATTTATTGTGATTTATTTCTGTGATCAAATCTGAATTTTCAGCATCATTACTCCAGTCTTCAGAAACCACTTCTGCTCAAGAAACCTTTTTTAATGAAAATGTTAACTTTGAAACCATCATAACTGTATTCAGGATGCTGTGAAACAAAAAAGCATTTATTTAGTTAATTTTGATTAAATTAACACATTCTCTCTGAATAAACGTATTAATATATAAATCAATATAAAGAAATGTGATAATGCCGGTTTGTATATTTACACATTATCTTTCTTTTTTCTTTTACACATTCCTTTTTCTTAGATTATTTTATTTATTTTGATATTGACATTTAAAATGTACTTTTAAACATAACTGTTTTGTGGTAACTCTATTTAGTTACTTTAATTGATATATAAAATTAATAAAATGTTAATTTACACGTTTGTTTCACTTTTTCTTCAGTCTTCTTTATTTTGAGATTGAAATTTTAAATCTAGCTTTAAACACACTTTTTGAGGTCACCCTATTTAGTCATTCAGGTCTCAGAGTCCTTGTCTGTGGTAGTTAAAAAAGCTGCTGCGGTAGGAAGTTGATCCACACACTGCGGACGCTGAGTAGGCAGTGCTGTCATATCGGCTGCCAATTAGAGCGTTACAATGTTCAGTCATCAGAAAAAATCTGTGTATGTGTGACTGTTAAATAAAAAGCATACAGAGGGGAATGCGTGTGTGTGTTTGTTGATACGCACTGCTACTCTTGCGCGTTTATTTCGAGATCCTGCTATTCAGGGAGAGGCCTAGGAAGTGTCAGGTGTCTGTTAGCTCGCATTACATTTTCACACACGCAATGCACATAAACCAGCGGTCTGCTCTGCCGAGGAGCTAGTCGAGTCGGCGTGTATCTCGTGTGAGTCCTCACCGGTCACGGTCACCACTATGTACTGCTGGGCACTCTGGCCGTTTCCTGCCTGGGAGGCGGAGCTTTGTATGTCTCCTGCCACATACTGCGCTGCTGTCACGCCTCCTTGAACTGCTTTCTTATGAGTGACAGGGGGCGTGGCCTGCGCTCTTACGATGGAGGCCGTCTGAGCAGGAGCGGATCCCGGCGAGTTCTGGATGTCGGAGAGGAACTGGGACGTTGTGCTGGAAGTGGTTTTCTGTTGGTTCGACGAGGCCGCCGGGACACTGCCCCCTTGCGATTGGGAAGGCGGAAGCTCCTCGGCAGGGTAGCCTGAAGTTGCCATGACGACAACAGCGCAAATCCCTCTGCAAACAGAAATTAAAAGCGCGGATTAAGCCCTGCTGGAAGTCGAAAGCGAACAGATTTAGACTTCTCTGCCTGTTTTAATGATAGATGCTATTTCCCCCGGAGATTATTCCTGCACAGTTGCACTTTCCACGCACAACTTTGAGATTTGGCTTTCGTAACATGTCGTTGTTTCAGACTTAAGGAAAGAAAACACTCAAAACGCACATTTATGCGTTTCATTATACTCTGTCTATTTGCGTCTATTTACAATACATATCTTTAAAGGCTGTCTTTTTATTCCTATCTATATTCTGAAGGGTTTGTTCATAAAACACTTCTTTCCTTTTAAAAAAAAAATACACACATTCCTGTCTCTTGACAGAATTGTGATACAAAGACTCGAAATATCCTTTAGCTCTAATATGTCTACAAAATAATAAACTTGGTTTTATCTAAATATTTATTTAATATTATTAGAAAGTAAATTATTAGATCATGCATGCGAATATTTGAACATAACATTTCATAAAAACTTGTAGCATGAAACACTTATGATTACTGCTATGATTAGGGAATTTTATTATACAGTGTCTTGCAGTGATATTTTATTGCATAAAATAGTGCCTTGACTTACATTATGTTTTCTTACATTATACATTAATTACATTGCTTACATTATTATAAAACATGATATAGTCACAACAAATATATATATATATAAAAAACAATTTAGCTGAGAAAAGTCAAGTACAGAGTACATTCCAGTACTGCATGTAAAACTGAACACATTTTCTTCCCCTGTCAGGGGCACATAAATCCTTGAGCTGGCTAAACTTGTTTAACAGTGCTCTCATTTTCCTTAAATTATAGGCAACAGGCGGCGTTGCGTGCCCTGTCTTGTGATGACAGTACGTGCTCGCTCATATGAAGTTACTGTGTCCGTGAGAGAGAGAACATTTCACAAATGATTATCAGAATTAGTGTTAAAAAGAACTAATGCTGAATACAATTTACCTTTCACTTATTTTCAAATATGCTGATAAATTTATCAAAAATGCCACAGAGCATTTTGCTGAACATTTATTGTCATAAAAAATCATGTGTGACTGAAAACTATATTGAATACGTAATTATTTGTATCTCTACAGTGTATATAGTATACAGTCAATCTTATGATTTTAATGGAGAAATATTACCCTCATGCATGATTTTGCCACAATAACATGTAATCTATTTTATGTCTATATTAAATACACCATTTCTTATATTCATCACAGACTATGAATATCACAAAACGTTATGTCGTGTAATGTAATAGTTTTCTCTCTATGGTAGATTATTTTATCAATGCTATGATTTTAATGGCACAATACCCTCATGCATGATTTGCCTCAATAATATCCCATCTATTTTATGTTTCTATATAAAGAAACTCGTTTTAAATCAATTCTAAATGAACCGGTTATGACCTGCCGGCTGAGAATATACATATAGTAGAAACATTAAGCATTATATATATCTATAACTTATTTTTAAATATGCTATGTGCATAATGTCATAAAGTGCCTCGCTGAATATTTCTGGGTAATAAATCTGACAAAACATTAGGTTGTGCAATATATTCATTTCTCTATATGCTCCATATTATGATTTTGATTGCAAAATATCATCTTCATGCATTATTTTGTCTTCGTAATAATATAGGATATATTTTTAGTTTATGTTGTATAAAATTTCTGACATGTGTGTTTTAATATCATGTTTTGTGTATTGCTGAAAGAAAACGAAGTATACATATGCAACTGCATAGACATATGTGACCGCTTTAAAGGAGATTTTCTTTTTTTGTTGTTTTTGCACCCTCAGATTCCAGATTTAGACCTAATACTGTCCTATCCTAACAAACCACACATCCTTGGAAAGCTTACTTATTCAACTTTCAGATGATATAGAAATCTCGATTCTTCAAAATTGACCCTTATGACTTGTTTTGTGGTCCAGGTCCTATGTTTTGTTCATTGCCGGTAGAGAATAAAGTGTGTATTTCTACGTAACTGGACAGACGTATGTCAATCACGCCCTTTTAACTTCCCACGCCACGCCCCTCCGCCCCTCCCTCCGCGCTGGAGCTGATCTGGCACACATATGGCTCGACGACTCCCTCAACAAAGTTTTTAACCCAAGAAAACGCAATTCCCGGGAGTTTTATCCACCGAACGCCTGCATTTCATCGTCGTCCTTGTTAAACAAACTCCAACAAACCGGTCCAGCGAAAAAAAGAGGACGGTCGAGTGCAGTTTAACTGTCAAAAGTCCCTCTTTGACATTTGATCCCAAACTACTCGTCTGTTTCAGTCATCAAGTCAGCTAAACGCGCTTCTGACGTCACGCTCACCATAAACAAACAACAACAAGTAAAAGTCACACACGCTCATGTTACAATACCCGCCATTTTGTAGCAGATTTGACATCGTCATAACAACCGCCAGCGCGTGCGAGAGGCGCGGGGTCGAGTTCAAGCGCGATAACTGAGGAAATCGTGTCTAGCACACTTCGGCACAAAAAAACAAGAGGAGGATGCGTGAAATAAAGTTGTTGCTTTCACCTTTCGCTTCCCGCCGGATGATCTTAGTTTGGCGCGGAGTTTTATTTTCTTAATGGCTCAAATTGTTGTTGTTGATTCTCGTTGCTGGGTTCTTGTCGCCACGACTACCGTGACTATGGCGCCTCGTCCTCACCGGGGCAACTGTTGCTACCCACCCGTCTAAGCACCGCCCTCTTTCTCAGCGGCGATTGGCTGCGCGTCGCCAAGGGAAACGGCCTTCACTCTGTGTTATTGGATGAGGCGAGTGTCTATAAAAAGCTCACCTTCCCATTGGCCGACAGTCGCTGTCAGTCGAGTTACACTATTACGCAAGAAGAGCACGCCCCCTTCACGCTCATTTATTGGACCGTATTCCTGTCAATCAAACGTCACGTCTCGTCTGACTCAGTTTCGACGTCAAAGATAAAAGTAAACTTTAAAAACGTATATGTAATTGATCTAAAATAGTGTTTTGTTTTTGCACAAATAAAGAAAATATGTATAATAATTCCCCTACAAGACGTTACCGTGTTAAATACACTTATTGTACATCAAAAGTACTTTGATTAAATGTTTTCCTACAATTTTCCATAAAACAGGTTAACTGTACTCTGAATAAAGTACACTGAAGAAATAAATTAATTAAATAATATTAATTAAATATAATTTATTCGTTTGAAATACTGCCATTTGTAGATTATCTGTTTATATTTCTAATTCTAGTGGCTCCATTAGCATATTAATCATAATACTATAATCAGAGGGGTCAGACAGGCAACCAGTGAGCCGTATGCTGAAGGCTCATCCATGTGCTGTTATCTATTTGAATGCCAGTGTGTGAATCATATTGTCCAGACTTTCTTATCTAGTGACTTTGCGATTATGAAGAAATAGGCTTTTGCTGATACGCTTAGAAGCCGGTTTCTGAGGCGCTCCTAATAACCACACACACACACACAGGCACGTGCAGAGGGGGGTGGGGGGTGTTGCGGAGGGTGCTTGAGCACCCGCCCCTTTCCTCCTGGATGCCTCAAGTGCCCTTTTCTTGGGCTTTCTTGTTTTTTTCTTCAATGTGTATGGAGTCCTGTCTCTGTCCCACAGCAATAAAATGTAACTATTAATCTCAATTCTGCTAAATAAACAGATCTGGCTCACATCGGTCACATGACTGCCATTAACCAATACTTGCTCATAAAGGCAGAGCACGCTCCTTACTAGCCGGTTCTGTACCCGGTGCATCATGGGCATTTCTTTAGAGTTTACTTGTTTCTGTGTAATTTAAGCAAGACAGTTGCGTTTTTTGTATTAGAGATGTTATGTGTGTTTATGTTCAAGTTAGATTGGGATGGTTTTGGTTCATTTGCAGCCCTTTTATTTAATAGTGTACAGTTACCGTCATGGAGAGAGGTGTGTAGGGGATTGACTTGTTGCTATTGCCCTTCCTGTAACTCTTACTAAAGTGGTTTGAAAAAGCCAGCTTACTGATACACTATTTAAACTTATTAGTATTATAATTACGAGTTGAATTTCGGTTCGCATGTCCTCCTAGAGCTTTAAATTTACAAATTCCAAACTCGGCCCAGATCTCAAGATTCTTACTGCGTCCCAAATCGCATACTGCTTAAAGGCCTGTATACAATGTATACACTTAGCGTTTTATCGTGATGTTTTTCGTCAGGATACCCATGCGATTATCACTGGCGAATTCGCTTAATAAACAACAGAAATACCGTATAGTGTGTTCTGGGAACGAGTGTGTAGTGGCTGTAAATAGGCTGAGTCAGTTAAAACGTGTTTTATGTGCTGATCCTG
>JAUMHP010000040.1:21104868-21118846 GCA_032361065.1 Enteromius trimaculatus
AAGACTCGAAGGCGATTGGTCTCTCATGCGAGATCCCATATGTAACGTCGAAGTGAACTCGACTGAAGGGGAACTAACCATTAAAAAGTGCTCATTTAAAGGAACAGGTCACCCAAAAATTAAAATGGTTCAAAACTTTCTTTAAAATATCTTCCTCTGTGTTCGGCAGAACAAAGAAATTTGTACAGGTTTGGAAAAACCTGAGGGTGAGTAAACGATGAGAGAGTTTCAGTTTAGGGTGAACTATTCCTTTAAATACAATTATCAGAATTTACACTGAGTGTTACACTGAATGCTGCTTATACCATTGTTAAATGACATAAACAAAATCAATAAGCTGAAAACACTAACTTCTCAAATGTCAATGATACACTGCATTGGTTTATTTCTTAAATAAAAAAAGTGCAAAACTATAAATGGTATTAAAATGCTTTATTTAAAACAATGGGGGGAAAGCTTACAGATAGCTTACACAAAAATGACTATTCTGTCATTTACTTGTCATACCACTGTTGTACTGCTGTTGAACACACAAGAAAAGATATTTCGAAGAATGCTGGTGAACAAACCATTGACTTCCATGGCATTTTTTCCACAGTATGAAAGTCAATGGCTAGATTCATTTTTGCTTGAACTATCCCTTTAAATTCCAAAATGAGATAACAGCTGAAAGTTATTTGTTTATACTGTTTAGCCTTTATTCGGTTTATGTACTCAATGCGTGAAATAATCTATATTGAATTGTTCATCAAACAGTCTTTATAGGAATGTTATTCTCAGGTTTTCTGTATGACAGAGGCAGCATTACCATTCATATTAATTTAATGTATTTATTTTTTGCTTGCATGAAAACGGCAATTGATAAATTGACATGTTGGTCAGATGATCTATTTCCTACCAGAATAGAATGCATTGTAGCTCAGACTTTATGCTATTAAATGCTCTAGTATTAATTAAGAAATGAATAATCACAAACAACATATTTCACATTACGAGCATTACTACAGCTGTTCAAGTACTAAATTAATGCAATAATAAACTATTATTTTGATTCAGTTTTACAAGTACAAACTACTCACTAATACATATTTAATTTTATAAGAAATTTTGATGAAACTCTCTTTCATTACATTGCATGTTATTATGCAATAATTTAGAGGTATTTACTGTATCTCACTAAAAACACAGCTGCACTTTTGTTTTATAATTAATTAAAAATAATAATTTGCATAATAATCATGCCTATCAATAAAATACACAACTGCGTTTATTTTTATTATTATTTTTGACTATTTTTTAACTAATTAGCCTCCAGTAGTCTACACAAGAACTCACTAGTAATAATTTGTTTTTAATTACATTACAAATATTTTTGGTACAACTGTCTCCCATTACATTACACATTTATGTAATGTAGTTTGATAAAATAATCTTTCTGTTTTTATTAAAATTAGTGCTGTTAAACTTTTAATCACATACATGAAATAAACGTTTTTGTTTGCAAAATATATGTGCGTGTGTAAATTTATTATATAACACATGCAGCATATATTTTGAAAATGTATTTACATTTATATTCATATAATTTAAATTATAAATAAATATTTAATATATAAACAAAATATTTCTCCGGAATATATACTGTACATGCATGTGTGTGTATTTATATAAGCCTAATAAATATACACAGTATAAAAGTATTATGTAACTAATTACAGCACTAATTAAAATGCATAAACCACTTTATGATACTCAAAGTAAAAAATATTATTATGCAAAAATTGCATTTTATTAATATAATAAATAATTTTTAACTATGTTAAGGTGTTGCATTCTCATTGTAGAGGACATTAATACAAACAGTCAGTTTTCTCCTTCTACAATCAATTTTCTCATTCAGGTCAATTAGTGCCTTAATAATAAATGGTTAAATGTATTTTTGTTGCCGCACAAGCAGACCTTTATCAAGTACCTTTACCAAGCATTTACGCCTGCATTTGTGCAACGTTTGTGTCAAAAGACAAAGGAACAAACCACCCTGTCTGTTATCATGCGGTGTATGATACGAAACACGCACGACCCTGGGCCATGCACGAGCATGTGTGCGTGACCATTGGCTCATTTCCTTCAAGAAGTGAAATACGCCCAACAGGAATAAGGGACATTCTGTGAGACACCATGTCACTTCCTGTTCTAAGACAATACAAGGGTGGTGTCTGTTTGTGTCCCATGGGGTAGAGTGACTGAAGAACCTCGCCTTACACACACATGTGCTTCAGCTCCTGAGGCTGAGACGCCGTTTAATCTAATCCTGCACACACACACACAAACAACACTCTTTTGCTGAATTCTGGGAAAATACCCAGAAATCAGACACCCAGGACCAGAGAGTGGGAACACAAAGCAGGTAAATGAGAATTAAGGTCAAAGAGAGAGAGAGAGAGAGAAGAGGAGGACAACAAATGAAAGAAAAGAAACGGAGAGAGATGCAAATGTAGTTTCACTTAAAGGGGTCAGAACTATTTTTCTTTGGTCCTTCACTGCAGAAACTGTTTATAGGAGCTATTTTTACCTCCTTTACATGTTTACACACATTTTACTGTATATAATGCAAGTTAAGATTTCTTGCACAAAATAATTAATTTTAATAAACAAGCTGATTTTGCTAATGTGCCTTTAAGGCTTCCATACATATTTAACCTACTACATACACTACCGCTCAAACGTTTGGGGTCACTACGATTTTCTTTTAATGAATAATAATACTAATTAAATATGAAACGGATATATATATTTTTTGTTTTTATTTTAAATATGCTTATTAAAGATATCCATTTCTAATAAATGCTGTTCTTTTGAAGACATCAGAGAGAAAAAAAGTGTGGTTTTCACAAATATATGTAGCAGCACAGTTGCTTTCAACACTGATGAAAATAAAATGCAATGCTTCTTGAACATCAAATCAGCATATTAGACTTATTTCTGAAGGATCACGTGAAGACGAGTAATGACGCTTTGATCATGGGAATAAATGACATTTTAAAATACATTAAAATTTATTTTATTTTAAACTGTACAAATATTTCGCATTATTACAGTAATTTTAATTCAACAAATGCAGCCTTGCTGTTTTTGAAAACATCAAATCTTACTGGCTTTTGAACTGAAATGTATAAGGTAGTACTGTAAATTTAAGGCAGATCTATTTTATGATTCGCTGGCCTCTTTGTATGAGAAATAGCAACATACTATCTCTAAATAAAAATGTTTATACATTTATACTGTACTGTCCGTATCCAGGTCTATTCAAACTAACTGCACTGTTAAATATCAAAGTGTTTCAAACGTTCTTCAAAGCGACGCCATAGTACCATTTAGCCAAAGGTTCTTTAAAGAACCATCTCTTTCTTACTGTTTTTATAATCTGCAGAACCTTCTTTCACCATAAAGTACCTTTTGTAAAACAGAAAGGTTCTTCAGATGGTATGGAACCATTTAGAGAAAGAGGTTCTTCTATGACACCTTTATTTTTAACAGTGCACCAATACTAGTCCTACACTCTCAATAATAAAGGTTCTTTACCGGCCTCAGTGGTTCTAGAAAGAACCTTGAACTTCGATGGAACCTTTTAAATCAAAATGTTCTTCAAAGTGGTTCTTTCAGGAGCTGTTCACTGAAAGGCTCTCTGGAGAACGGGTTCTTCTACAGCATCACTGTGGAGCCACCCGAGTGGATCCTTTGTGTGTAATCGGGACTTTTCAGATCTCATCATGAAGGGCCTCACCTGTGTGCTGGTCTGTGATCGGCTGAGCTCACACTCGGGGTCACGCTCGACTGTGGGCTCCACGCTGAGTTTGGTGAAGGGTTCGGCCTCCGCTTCAGTCCTGCGTTCAGCGGGTGACGGCAGCGGGAGAAACACGGGCGACGACAGACGGGCATGAGCTCTGTAGAGCGGAGAGCCGTTCATCACTCCTCCAGTGCTGCTGGGACTCTACCAGAACACAGTGAAGAAGACATTCAACTGAACTGAACGGCTGCGGTCGGTGCTTCTCTACTCTCCGTGGTCCAGCATGTGAATGGCAGTATTGTTTGTGTTGGGTTTGGGGAAGCTGCTTTGAAACTGTTGTTTGCCACGAAACAACCTACTCATCATTTACATGAGTAAAACCACAGTCAAACTAGCCTTCAGTTTGGCACCGGTAGATGTTATCACTCCGCTTTGGTGCAATAATCAAAAAAATCTACCTAAAACTACAAAATCAAGTGAAAGCAATAAATCAGAAGAGGTTGATCCCACCAAGTAGTTTAGTTCAGGTGGTTCATGGTTGTGAATGCATCTTACTCAATCAGAATTAAGAGCCAGATTTATTAAAACACTTGCAGCCAATCACAGCCAATGATTTTTTTTTTTTTTTAATCTGTAGCAAGCATTTTGATCCAAAAGGATAACGATTATGTAAAAAATCCCCCCCAAAAATGCATACGAACATTTCAGACTCAGTTTGGAAGGACTTTACACTACAGTTTTTATTTAAAAAAAAAAGCGAAACCTGGAACACAAACACTTTTAGTTACTTTTTGCTGCTTGTTAAAGGGACAGCTCACCCCCAAATTAAAATTATCCTGTTTTTTACTCACCTTTGAAGCATCCTAGGTGTATGTGACTTTCTTCTTGTAGACAAATCCAATCGGAGTTATAATAAAAATTGTCCAGACAAATTCCCAAAATCCCACTGCAGCTAACAATAAACCAAACGATAACATGACTGCAAGACCATCTCCTGATTATGTTGTTTACAGGACTGTGTGCTGATACGGCAGCCGTCTGTTACCTGGGCAGGTGTCAACACACCACACCTGACCTGGACACATCCAGATCTGTAAAGCGCTTAGACAGCTCCAGGCAGGCACCTCAGATGGAGGGCAGGTGTGTGTGGATTACATTTATCCCTCATGTTTTACCGCACACATACAGTAATCTGGGACATGGCTGACTTGAATCATTTAGAGATATACTGCATCCAATCATTTGCATGAACTCCTGATCATCTTTTAGCTTGTTTGTCTTACATGCTAATAACTCCCTCCATTAAACACACTGTGGTCCGTTTGTACTTGCCGATTATGAAGCCACGGTTAACCTGATTATTTATGTATCATTGATATATTAATTTTTTTGTTAATGTTTAATTTAATAACCCTGCTTTGCATGGTTTTGTTTTCCAGAAAAGTCACATAACCTGTCCCTGTTCACACGCCTGATTTGACTAGCTTCTAAGTGACACGTTTCCATTATATAGAGCTTGCTAAGCAGATCCAGAATACTCCTGTCTTTAATAAACCTAACTTTAAAAAAACAGCACACTGAAATTAATTAATTAAATATCATTTCCATATTAGAAAATGAAATAGCAATTTATTGTAATGCAATGTATATTTGGTGTCACAAAGAGGTGTCGTTTATTTATTATCTTTGTATTATTTTGCATGATATCATTTTAGCAGTAAATAATTTTAGCAATACATGTCATTAAAACCACTTGGATCTGGTATTTTTTTTCTCTTGTAAATATAGCTGTTTTTGAATTCTTGATTCCCATGCCTGTGTATGATCTAAATATAACACCCTGCTCCTCTATCTGGGCTGGATTTCCTCCTGGACTTCCTCTCCAATATGAGGGAAGTTCTTATACAGAGAAAGAGACAGCATGGACACTATGCTATGATTCCCGCGATCCAGAAACCATCAGCACAGTCTCATGTCTCGGCAAGAATTATAGGTCTTCTCACCTTATTAATGAAAATGCCCTCGGAGCTCTGTCTGCTGTAGGGAGGAGTGGCGGAGTCTCTCGGGGAGGCGCGGGGAGAGGACGCTGCTGAGGAGCGAGAGGACAGAGAGCCCATCTCAATCGCCCTATCCTCCGTACACGGCAGATCGTGAAACTTCAGGAACTCATCGGTGACCCGGTCCACCACCAGCAGCCTGGTGCGGTGCTCCACCTCCAGGATCCTCTGCACAACCTGAGACACACAGACACACATAGCACTCACCAAAGGTTTATCAGAGGAACGTAAAACTTTTGCAAACAAACACAAAGTGTATCGAGGGAATGCAAAGGTTTATTGGGGGAACGCAAAACACTGCACATAAACACTGCAAACATTGCAAAGAAAAATGTCTGTATGTGACGAAGGTTTTCCATGAAAACGCAAAAGCTGCGCGGGTGAAACGGAACGCATGCAAGGTTTAAAAGGAGAAAGCAACAGTTTTGTTCATGAACACAAAGTTTATCCAAAGGGGCACAGATAATTTCATGCAAAGATTTAACAGGGGGATGCTGAAGTTTCCCTGTTGAAAAAAGCAGTTTTAAAGCTGGGATGCTAGTTTGAGTTGGTTTAAGCTGGTCATTTGCTGGTTTGAGCAGCTTAAGACCAGCAAAGAACCAGCTTAAACCAGCACTCAGATGCTGTTTTCAGCAGGGTTTGGATGTGTATACGAAGTCAAAGTTTTGAGTTACTCTTAGAAAGACAAAGGCATTGAAATATATTTCTATTCATTTTTATACCATCACCACGTCCCTTAAGAAAGTCCTTACCATATAAATGCCATAGTATGAATTTGTCATTCACCATGGTACTGGCATTTTATTTGCTGTACCCTACTATGTTAATACAGTAGGCTACTTTTATTTTAAATGTGTTAAGTTGGCATTAGAGTAGGAAGTAAGCATTTTGCTCCATTTTAAGAGAATCCATGTCCGTTTATTATGGTTTTACAGTAACTATGATACACTGTGGTTTCCACTTTAAGTGTTTGTAAGGGTGGAGGGGACGTTTCGCAGGTTTCTCAGTGTTTTCTTAACATCAACACACAATGATACAATCTTAAACAAATATGCATTAAGGCTGTCACCTCCGTGTGGAATAACACGCTGTCTGCGTCTGAAAACACAGAGAGATCCCTAAATAGACAGCTCTTCGCGCAATTGGAACTTTCAAAGGAATCAGTAGGATTCCCAGAAAATGCTGTCTAGGTAAGCAGCTCACTCGGATGTGAGACACATCCCTATTTGTGTCCCAGCTGAAGTGGTCCAACAGGTTCCCCTCTCTTTGGTTACCTGCTGATGCGTCTCTCCCTCCACGTTCTCTCCGTTCACCTCCACCACCCGGTCGCCGGACTTGAGACCGGACAGGTCCGCGGGGGAGCCCGGCTCGATCTTGCGGATGAACTGCGCTCCTCGGCTGCGCTCGCCGTGCAGATGAAACCCGTAGCCCCGATCTCCTTTAGTCAAATAACAGAGCCGCGGACGGAGCTCCCGCTCCAGAATCTCCCTTTCCAGAGTGTTCGCCATATCCCACAGCAGTCGAGTTCAATCACAGCAGAAACATAGACTGGTCTATAATAGCATGAGCTTTAATAAAGTTTTTGAGGATGCATTATTCCACATGCTGAGCCTGCAGGCGTTGTTAGTTATTTAAAAGTAAAAGCATTAACGTAACATCCAAACGGTGCGAAATATTTTTTTTTTTTACTAATTACAAATTGTGATATATATAAAAACCCCCAAATAGGTCCACAGAAGCTAAAAATACCCAAATAAACGCGTAAGTCCACTAAGTTTAGTAGCCGTTCCTCCAGCCCAGCTTCCGTCAGTCACGCGTCCTGATTATTCCTCTTATAATCTAATCGATCATTAATAGTGCGTCAGTATCTGTGCACGGAACACATCAGTGCGCGAGTGCGAGAGCGGAACAGGTGGAAGAGGATGAGACTGTGTGTGAGAGAGAGAGAGAGAGAGAGAGAGAGAAAGAGAGGGGATTGGAGAGATCAGATGTTGGATAAGTCACAGATATCCACGCGGAACTCTTCCTCTTCACGCGTGTTTTATGGACAGATCTGGGATCAGCTCACGCAACCCGCACTGATTCAATAACACAGACACAGCTGACCCGGAGCAGCGATGATCTACGGTGTACATCACCCACTGCTCCCACACGTTCAACTGCAAATCTGCAAGACATTAAAAAACAAACCGTTCAGATGGAAAACATTACAACGCGTACACTTAATGCATAATGCTAAATGTGCTGTAACCTATTACTTATAAAAGTCTGTGCGCAAGTAAACACGGTTTTTTGTTTGGACGTTCTGCCCTCTAGTGTTGACAAAAAAATAAACAATTAAATGAAACGACATAAAAAAAGGCAGCAAAAACTCGTAATTAATCGTAATTTCATCAAAATTAATTTTAAAAAGAATAAATATTAAGAATATATGCCAAATAAATATTATGGTACTACATTAATATGCACTTATATTTAATACTAGTGTACTGTCTGCACATATAAACATATATATATACACACACACATTTTTGAATAATACACAATCTATATAGTTTTCTGAACAATGTCATTTAATACAAAACACAAGTTTTATATTTTCCATTTTAGTTTATTTTATAGAAAACCTACTGAATGCATCAGTGTGATGTTTGTTTTGCTTTTACACACTACTTCAATGAAACTGAATCTAAGACTGTCCTTCGCGTCCGACTTGAAGACGGAGAGCTGTTCTGCTGTGCTCCTGCTCTTTCCTCCTGCTTCTCTTTCTGACAGATGGGGTGTCTTCTTCTTGTAGCTGGTTTTCTGGCACTTCCTGTTTGACTGTGCTCTTCTTCCTCCGAGATAGGGATGCTTGCACTGGCTCTTCTTTGACCTGTGCTGCTGGCGATGCTGGTCTGTCACCGGGACCGCTAGCGGCGGGTTTCGCTGGGCTGGGCTTGAGCTTCTTTTTGGGAGTCGATCTGTGGGCGGAGGGACAGATGTGCTGATTGAGACACACGGAGCACAGCGGAGCGACAGGTAAACACACCTGCTGCCCGAAGCCAACCAGCAGCCAGTTGATCTCACTCCACAGATCTCTGCGAGAGGAGAGGAGACATTAAATCGGAGCTTCAGTCAAATTGTTGCAATGTTATCATGTAGAGATGAATGTTAGCAACAACAAGACCGAAAATAGAGGTTACCGTGGCAACCACTCCTCGACAGTTCTCCGAGTCTCTTCTGGTGTCTTGGTCTGCTTCTTGGTCCATCCGAGTCTGTTGGAGATCCGGTGAACGTGGGTGTCCACGCCTACACACGCACACGCGCAACAATGACTGACTAGGTTAGAAAATGATAGCAATATGATTCAGATCATAACAGACAGCAATTTCACTTCCCCCTTACCGATGCCTGACACCCGGTCCCAGGCGATGTCCATGGCCAGGTGGGCCATCTTGGGGCCGACGCCTGGCAGACGCATCAGACCCTCCACCGTGTCAGGAATGTCTCCGCCGAACTCCTGCTGGATCAGAGCCGTGGCCTGTTTGATGTACTTCACCTTTGTCTGAGGACAAGTTTGTGAGTTTTTGACTGTTGAACTCTGCTGCTCTGATTATACTGATTTGAACTCGTACGTCATTTACCCTCCAGAATCCCACGGGGTAGATGAGTTTACCCAGAGTCTCATCGTCCACCTCGAGCACGGCGTTCACGCTCAGTCCGTGCTCACGTAACCTCTGCATAGCCCCGGCCGTCACGTGATCTTTCGTTTGACTGGACAGCATTAAAGAGATCAGCACCTGGTAACGACGCACCTGAGAAAAAAACCCCCGAGAAATTTGATTGGCTGTTGGTCACCTCAGGTGATCTGTGATTGGTTCTCGCTCACCTCAGGTGGGGCCTCGGTGTCGTAGCATTTCTCTGCTCCCATTTTGTCCACGGGAGCATCCCGTTTGCTCCTCATCTCCCTGATGAATGACAGCTGTGTTATCCAATCACGCGGCTCCCAGCGCTCCCTCTTTAGCTCCGCCCATTCCTCCTCTTCATACTCCACCTTCACATGGCCCCGCCTTGCTTTTCTAGGTGACGTCAAAGGGGCTTGATCAGTTTCTCCTTTCACTTTTGTGGTTGTGTTATTGCAAGTCTCTGTGCAAAAAAGAATACTGTTAAATAATAGTAATAATATTTTTAAAAGCATACATCAATAAATGTAACTTCACCTTTGTAGTTCACCTCACCTGCAGGAGCTTCTGCATGTGTTTCCAGTGCAGCAAGTGAAATACTCTGTTCGTGAGCTTCTGCTTTCACTTTTGGAGGACCATCTTCTGATCTGAGCCCTTGAGCCATTCTGGATGTCAACCTGCGAATTCCTCCTTTATTTGCATTGCTTATCACCATAGTTTCAGTCGCACAAGTGTCTAATACAGCTACTGATTCGCTGAAATATGGAGAATTCATTCTTAGAGTAAAACGATTAAATGTATAAACACATAAATTCCGGCCTGGCGCCGACATTAGATAACTAACTTAATTAATGTCACAAATATAAGCTTAGATTTTGCTAAAAAACACACCTCCTAAACACAACAACCCTGTCCATGCTGTCGATTACCGATGTCCGACTCCTGAATGAATCATTCTTTTGAGTCGGATCTTTTCAATGAATTGTCAGAATAGCGGAGAATGATGAATCACAGATTCGACTCATCAAAACGAACTGTTCGAAAGAACCGATTCTGAGTCAGACTCGCCAGTTTCATAAGCGATTACAGAGTGTAGTTTCTGAACACCGCCAGCGCTCGTAAAGTCAACGCGCGCTCGCGGCTCTTAGGACTACAATTCCCAACCGTAAGCAGTCACGTGACGTGTTTTTGTAGGAAGTGCATGCCCGTGTGTTAAACATGACTTCCGGGGGGCAGTAAAGGGGGCTGGTGAGAGCAGGGGCACTTCTGTTGGCTGAGACACTGCGTGACAAATAAATGCATAAATCGGGAGCGATTCAGTTTTATCTTTTAGTTATATGTTCTCGAGACCATCCCATCTTCTTTATCCGCAGACGGTAAATAACAGTGTGTTTGTTTGCTGCATTGGCATGTTGTTTATGAATTGACACTGGCTTATTTATTTAATTTGTCTTGTTTATTTGACCACTTCGGAGATTTGCGTGTTTATTTTCAGACATTGTCTGAGTTACAGTCATTTAGTGCATTTTTAAAGGCTGGCTTTTTTGTGCATGGGCTGAACTGAGCTGAGCTGAACTGGACTGTCACGAGGTGTCAGATGTTTGACTTCTGTGCATTGTTTTCCTGCCATGTTTTCATGTCAAAAGAGGCGATATATCATGGAAACGGATTGTTATTTATCATACAAATGAGCTACGGTTTAGTAGAAGTGTTTTGAGGTCTCGAGGAGCATAAATCTCCTGAGGTTTAGTGTCCTAGAAATGACATGCCACACAGAGACCCCAAAATTACATGGGGAAATCTTTCCTGACCCAGGGACATTAAGGGGCCCCTGGGTAATCTTTCCTTAATTACGTGAGAAATATTTAAATATTAATTCACATCAGGCTATCATCTTATATATAGGTAGAATGTATAAAACAGAATAAATAACATATAAAACATACTGAATTTATGATTTGTTTGTAATTTTTTTGAGACGCATCAAAAACACAGAAAAAAACAGAGATAGGGGAAGAAAGTTAAAAAAAAGCCCAGTAAGCTTATAATAATAATAGCAGAATTGTTTTTAATAATTATTACTAGAATAATTTTATATGCATATTATTTCAGACCATTCAAAAATAATTTTAATTCTAGATCTAAAAATATAAATGTATTTACATACTTTTATTTATTTTTCTGTTTAGTTAATAAATCAGCCTACAGACCCTCTTTTGTGCTCATTGTGGATCTCCATTTCCAGGAGGTTTGAAGTATCTCTCACTCTGTCATTCAGGGTCTCTCGCAGGAGTGAAGATGAATAAACAGCCCAGTAAAGAGTCTCTGCGGGACCGGGTCAAAGGGATTTTTGGCCTCGGTCCGACTCGGCCCCACAGCAAACAGACAGAGAGCAAACCGTCAGAGTTCATCATCACGACGGACATCTTGATGGTCAGAAACACTCCTATAATCATTCACACCATCTCCACGACCTTGTGTTTCTCATATAATCTCTCTCTTCCTGTCGTTCAGGAACTCACTCCAGAGTACCCCCTCCAGCAGCGGATCAGAGTCATCCACCACGTGTGCGACCTCGCCAAGTCCAAGAAGTTTGAGGAGGTGAGGAGCGATTTTTAAATTGAGTTTTAAACAAAATAAACAGTAATTTGTTTGATGACTCGTTACTAGAAAAAAAAATAATGTGCGTGTTTCAGAATGCGGTGGAGGCCGTGTGGAAGGCCGTGGAGGACCTGATGCAGCCTGAGCAGCCGCCTGAAGCCCATCATGCAGTGCTTGTGCTGCTCAGAGCCATCATACAGGGACAGGTGCAGATTTTGAGCTCCTGATGAACCATAGTGAAGTGTGGCGGCGAACACCCCTCATGTGTTCCTCGTGATCTTCTTGTGCAGGGTGAGTGCTTGGGTCCGCTGAGAGCGTACTTCTTCAAGATCATTCTGGACTATCAGCCCTCTAATGAAGATCTGCCCGAGAGACTGGAGGTGTTCAAGGCCCTCACGGAGAACGGGAAAGACATCACCTACCTAGAGGAGGAGATCGGTACGTTTCACACGCGCTCTGATTTAACCTGGGGTCCTTAAAGAGACAGTACACCTAAAAAAAGAAATGTATATCGTCGTTTACTCACCCTCATGTCGTTCCAAACCTGCATGCATTTCTAAGCGCAAAATATTATTCTTTGAGGAATGTTTCAGGGAACAGAAACAGTTCTCGGTAGCCCTCGAAAAAACACTATGAAAGTCAATGGCTACCGGTATCTGTTTGGTTTCCAGCATTCTTCAAATGATCTTTTGTGTTCGAGAGATGAAAGCAACTCAATTACTTCCCTCTCAGCTCGGTTTGTTCTGCTGTGGATGGACATCGGTCTGTCATCAGATTTCCTGCATGTCCTGGTGAACTTGGTCAAATTCAACTCCTGTTACCTGGATGGGAACGTCTCCCTCATGGTCCAGTAAGAAAGCTTCAATGCTTAAGTTTAGGCAGACATACACTACAGTCCAGAAGAGTGGGGCCTGTTTTTAGATACTTAAATTCAGCAGAGAGTTTTCACGTGCACTAACATCACTGATTTGTTTCTCACAGGAAAGTCTGCCTTCTGTGTAACCGGACGACTTCCTCCACAGATATCGAGGTAAAGTGGTGTTTGTCTTAGTCTTGCAGGATTGTCATTGAAGCAGTGATGGCTGAATCTGTGTGTGTGTAGGTTGCGCTGCAGGTGTTAGACGCTGTGGTCTGTTATAACTGCCTTCCGTCCGACTCGCTGACGGTGTTCATCATCACGCTGTGCCGAACGGTTAACGTGAAGGAGTTCTGCGAATCCTGCTGGAAGGTGTTCAGCTGAGTTTAATCTGTCACATTAATGCTGCCGTTCAGAAGCATGCTTTGACTTCCTGTTGTTGTTTTTGTCGGGTTGTGTGTCTAGTTGATGCGTAAAGTGCTGGGAACTCACCTGGGTCACAGTGCCATCTACACCATGTGCCGTATCATGGAGGAGAGGTACGCACTGACTTACAGGGACAAAAGACAGATTTGTAATGGGTTAAAATGTAATAATAACAATAATTACAGTAGTTATATATTTGTTAATATTATTTTAGTATGTAACCCTTTATAAAAGATTAGTATTTCTTTTATGCTAATAAATAGGGATGCACTGAATGAAATTATTAGGCTGAAAAAAAATCGGATTCGAAAAAATCTGTGCTGAAACGGTGTTATTGATTAGTTGCTCAGTAGCATATTTATTTTTAATAAATTTTTTTGAGGAATATGACAATGTGATTTGTGAAACAAACATCATTTATAAATCTGCTATTGTCAACAAAAAGAAGCACTGTGGTATTTGTAATTGAATTTTACTTAATTCTACAGTTAAAGGAGAAGTTCACTTTTAAAAAACTTTTGCTGATAATTTACTCACCCCCATGTCATCCAAGATGTCCATGTCTTTCTTTCTTCAGTCGAAAATA
>JAUMHP010000040.1:21144835-21161045 GCA_032361065.1 Enteromius trimaculatus
CACCACAACAAAAACAAACTTCGGCCAAACAACCGGCAAGAAGAGGTGGAGTTTAATGCGCGTTAAACCCCACCTCTTCTCGCCGATTGGTTTGGCCGAAGTTTGTTTTTGTTTGGTGTACGTCCTGTACCCATAGTGTTTTGCAAGATCGCATAGAGCACCTTTAATATTTAGTATACCTTTTTATAATTACTGTTCTGGACTGAATCCAGAAAATAAATATTAAAGATATAAGAACGGACTGCTTTTAAGAGATATAAAATGTTCACTAATGGCTCATAATTGACCCATTAAATATTCTAGTTGTGTGAGGGAGATAATTTAAGAGTCTCTTGCATCCGCTTCACCATTGTGTCAATGGTTTTTTGCACTTTCTTTATGTAAACAGCCTAGAAATTCTTGGAATTTGTAAGTTAATAATTCAGGAGGAAGGAAGTGTGGAGGTTTCAGATCCAAACTTAAATATGCAAATAAGCACACAGGCACAGACAGCTGAACCCCTCATACGGTTACCAGTGTATTGTTAAGAAGTAGCTAGGGCACTGTTACGTATGTGCTTGTTAAAGCGACGATCAAGTGAAAAAAGCCCACCCCCAAATACTATAATATTCTGGTCTATGGGATTTTGCACCTGCTTTAAAAATTGCTCTCCATAACAAGCCACATTATCTGACAGCAAATAGTGTGGAAGAAGCTATGCCCTGATGTTTAATACATTAGATTTGTGTATTTGCTCAAATCCCTCTGTGTGAGAAACAGCAATAGTGAAGCTTGGCTTAACAAACAACTAATAACAATAACAAGTTAATGCAGCTAGGTGATACACAAGGTCACTTCAGCATGCCAACTTTTTCTTCCCTATGTAGGAAATTTGTAATTCAGGCAGGATCAAGGTTCTCATGAACATTCAGTTCAGATAAATTGTAGGCTGAGGTCATGGTGCTGTTTTTATGAACACGTCCTTTATGCATCTGATAAATGTCTTTAATTATACTTGTTTCCTCTGCATTAGTAGGAAATTTGTTGATGTGCGTAGTTCACTGGTATAATCACGACAAAATGCATTATTCATTTTTCTGAAAAAAAAAAAAAAAAACACTGACAGGTTTGTTTACCAAGGAACCATAAGTCCATGTGGTTTAAATAATTTTTGCAGATGGTGTGCATCAGTGTGTGTGTGTGTACTAACCAGGTGTCCGGTGTGTGAGTATGCCAACAGGAACACGAGTAGAGTGACTGCAACTGTCAGCAGCTCCCAGAAAGATCTCCTTAGCGTTCTCCCGAAAACCCCCCATTCTCTCATGAAACGCAGCTGGTGTGATGCCTAAAAAGAGAGAAATTACGTGTGATAAATAATGCCTTGCCAATGTGTATTTTCATGTCATTAATCATTGCAGAATTATTTAATATATATTATTAATATTTATTAAAAATGCTGATGTGTAAATTCATGATGCTTCACAAAAATTTACATTTCTTAAATTCTAATGTAAATCCCTGACTTCCAGCAACGGTCGTATATACGTCAAGTTCCGGCTTCTTGGCTGACCTCTGACTCTACATATGATGCAGCTTTCGTCATACGTTGAGTCCGAAGCTATAATTTTTACGTTGTATTTAAAAAAATTGTATTTTTTTGTTACAATGAAGAAAGTCATTGGGGTTGAGTAGATTATGGTGTAATTTTCATTTTTTGTGAAACTATTTTATTTATTGCACTAATTCTTTTTGCGTGTGCTCAATCTGGCAACCCGCGTGAGCATCGAGCCTGAGTAAGGTGGAGGCAGGAGAAACAACTCTCTCCAAAACTCTGAATTTGGACTGAATTGCTAGTCATTTGTATATACAGAACCTTTAAATATTTTGTGATGTCTGACTTGATGTGTAAAGGAGAAGAACTTGAGGTGGGAATTTATAACTTTGCAGATGTGCATAATCGAACAAACTAATTAGTAGGACAATCCTGCTGGAATTACCGGAGGATAAGTGCCTTGCTCAAGGGCACAATGGTTCATTCTTCTAGTTATCACTACTGACCTTCATTAAGTACATTATCTCACACTACTGGATATTTATAAGCTCTAGAAAAAATGTACAATAGAGACTTTGCTACAGTACACCATTTATTAATTTGTGGCATTCTGCAGCTCCAACATATACTGTAGAGCATGTTTCTAACTATACCAAAGATATTGGTTTGATTCCCATTTGCTCACCTTGAGAACAAGTAGAAAGAGCAGAGTCGCGCTGAGCTGGGTCAGAACCTGGTTCTGCTGAGCCAGAGGAAAGAAGTTCGTAAAAGTATCCCGTTGTTGCAGAAATGACCTCCACTGGTGGGCGGACAGTACAGAGCGGCTCAGATGCAGCGAGGCGACGCAGATTGCCAGCAACAGACTGCAAACACTAGCTACGTTCCACAAACGCAGGAAATAGCCACGCCCTTGTTTCCAAGCAACCACGCCCTCACGGGCACAGAAATAGACCACGAAGACCAGCAGGAGGAGCTGTGAGAGAAAGGGAGAACTTAATGAACCTCTGCCTTTGTTTAAACAGCAAACAATTACTGATAATAGGATCAGCTTTCAAAAGCATTTTGTGATCGGCCAACATTACCGTGAGGAACAGCGGCAGGTCCATGCCATGACTGAGCGTGTGGAGGCTGCAGGTTTTGAGGTCCAGGCTCAACTGAGCACGCTCAGATACAGGAAACTCCAGCAGAAACGTGAAGACAGCCAACAGATCAGTGTTGATGTTATAGAGGGGAAACTCCACGAATAGAGCCCTGGTCCTGAACACAAACACACAAAACATCATCAGACAACTGGAAAATAAAATATTGTATTCATATTTGTGCCATGCAATATAATAATTAAGAAATCAATAAGTCACCTTATGAGGAAATTGATTTGATCAATTTTCTTGAAGATCTATTGTGTGGTGCAAATGAGTGCGCAATAGTGAATATAAAACAACTTTCCTTCCAAAATAACCTCCTTCTCCAGTCTTTTTTTTTTTTTGAGCATCTCCTTACTGACTGATTAGTATGTATTGGCTGTATACCTCAGTGTGTGTGTGTGTTTGAGTTTATACTCACAGCGGGTCGAGCCACTGGTGTGTGTGGAGTTGTTTGATCAGAGCTCTGGAGTCCTGCATGGTCCTGCTGAGATCCTGCACGAATCCAGCGCTGCTGTAGACAGACACCTGCCCCCAGTGCCACACACTGCACACACATCAAACCTGCATGAGAATCTCACACACATGCGGACAGACTCCAGAGGGTAGGAGAACACAAACATAACCTCTGAACCAGTAGACATGGTCCAAGATCAGCCCGGGTCATGATTAATTCATATACAGATCTGTACTGACTGATCCAGGAGCCTGACGGCCTCTAGTTTATTTGACCCTTGTATTCCAGAACAAAAAAAACATGAGATCAAAAGCCAAATTTGGATTTACAAGTGGTGACATGGAATAACAAAGCTTCTTTAATCTTGTAGATTAAACTGCCTTGGCAAACGAAATACACCCTTTCCACTCACAAGAATGTAAAGAATCATGGGATTTTCAGACGACAAATGCATCATGTGACTCTCACCCGCTGCTCTGAGCTGTACTGATACTCCAGTTCTGCACCAAGTCTGTGTCTGACTCCGCCCACCCGGCCGGGACACACCCGAACCACGAGGCTGCGGGAAAATAACCAGTGACGGGGCATTCTGGAAGACAGCAAGAAAGATGGAGGTCAAAGTTCATGAATGATTCCTGCTTTTATTTTTTGTTTCCCAAGAATGTGTCAGTTTTGGGAAGGTCACTTTGGAAATGTAACAGGTTACAGATTACAAGATACCCTATTTAAAATGTAACAAGTATTTTGAAACATTAATATTTACATTAGCATTATATTATATCTATATTCTGTATCTATTACAGAATAAGCCACCACAGATAATCCTAAAGGAATAGTTCAACCAAAAATTTAATTTTTGTTATAATATACTCACTTTCAAGTAGTTCCAAATCTGTATGAATTTGACATATTAAAAAAATGTAACCAGGCTGTTTGAGGGTGAGTAAATAATGATAGAATTTTAATTTTGGGGGTTAATCAATTTCAGTTAGAATGAAACGTCTGAGTCTCTGACATCAGAACTCATCAGTGCTTGAGCACTCTTTGTCGATCGTATTGTTCTCTGGAAAATGAAGAAACATTTCCTCCATCTGCGAGTGCTGACCTCTCAATAACAGGAATGAAATCATGCACACATTCTTTATACAGCCTTATGCAAATCCAGAAGCATAGGACCAAAAAAGGTAATAAAGGCAGAAAAATAGACTTTTTAGGTACGCAATGCTTTCCTGACACAACAATATTCTGCTTCAAACTCAGCATTTTGCTTAGACACAGATGCCTTTGTTATTTTCCCCCCAGCAATAATAAAAGCTAACGCACCTGATCCAGTGTTTACATAAGTGAGGGGGTGATGTGCGATGCACCTCGGGTGTGCATTATTTTTCTAATAATTCAACGGCCAGGAGTCAATTATTCCACTTAGCAGACTAACGCAAGACTAACTAAGTTGTGTTTGTGTGAGAGAAATCTGAGTCTGTGCATCTCTTAAAAGTAAAACTAAGTTCATTTTGTCTATTAACAATGCTGTTGTTACCTCGCTTGTGAGAAGTCATGTTGTTTTTAAGTTGATGTTAAGGATAAAGTTGGTAATGTGTGTGTGTCTCTGAGGGAGAGAGAAGAGTATGTGCTTGGGTTACAAAAAAAAGTTATTTTGTGGCAAAACATGGAAATGAGCTGTCGTTTTTATCATATTGATTACTATATTTATTTGTTTGGCCAGTGTCGTTGTGGGTTTTTCCTCTATTTTGCTGTTGTAATACTTTTGAAATAACAGAAATCATGTGGCGAAGTGATATCTAATGCGGTCAAAGAACTGCCTGGAACTATGAAAATAATTGCACACCTTAGAATCAGATTCAAGCATTAAACAGCCCCTGCAGTATAAATATATATATATACATATTAGGGCTGTAACGATACACTCGTATTGAACCATTCGGTACGAGGCTTTCGGTTCAGTACGCATACGAACAATTCAGAAAAAAAATACTGTATTGTTTTCAATGCTACGCTCAACAAGGCAGCGCAAACGACGGGTGTCTGCTCCTCCCACCCCTAAACAGACGAGAACTAGAAACACACTCATTACAAACGATCCCCGCGGCATTCAGATAACTTTAGGCATTTCCCTTTTCCATATCAACCCAGCATCCAGCTGTTTAACCAGAGCTGCATCTTTCTGCTCCAACACACTAAAATAATGTTTGTATTGGCGTTAACGATACTTTAGCATTAAATGTAACATAAGGGTACGTTCACGAAGCGTCTAAAAATCACCGAAAACGCGAGGCGCGTCGTTTCTTCCACCATTTTCAAAGCGCTTCTGCGCTCGCGCGTCTGCTGTTACTTGGCAACCATGAAAGCGCTGTCAGTTACAAAATCATTTCTGCTTTGGATTTTAAACTGCGCAGCTGTGTTGATAATAAAGAGCTTGCGCGCCCAAAACGCGCTGCATGTGAACGAACCCTAAGCCTTTGGTGTATCTCTTCCCTGTCGTCTCCCCTCACGCGGATTGTCCCGCAGGAAGAAACGGCGCCCTGGACGTCAGTGGATGGCGCGCGCGGTCTACGAACACGCGCCGAATGAATTCTACTCTAAAGAATGTGTTTCTCAAGTTGCTTTGGATAAATGTACAAAAAGACAACATTATATTTATTGTATGATATTTATATTCATTCATTCTATATGTATTATTGATTATAATATATTTCTCTATATTTTATCGAAGCAGTGGTGTTCATGTGGAGGTAGAGCACCTGGCTGAGCTCTCAGCTGTCGGAGGCGGGCTCTACCTATCAGCAGACTGCCCGTCTTCTCCATCAGGTCAGGTCCATCCAGTAACCGTGGTAACAGGGAATCTGAGAGCCACGCCCACACATCTTCACGTCTGCAAACAGGGATCAGACAAGTTAGAGACGTGTGTGAATGTGTGAGTGTGTGTGTTACAAATGGACTGTGACGCTACGAGAGGCTCATGGTGTGAAACAGCAGCCACCTGTCGAAACCACTACATCAGCATACTGTCAGCTCACCTCCCTCTGTCTGATCTCATACATCAACACACACACACACATACACACTTCTGTCAGACTGACCGCGTCAGCAAGAGAAACAAGACATCACAGAAAGACTGTCAAAGTGTGCTGTTGGGCATGACAAAGCAGGACCATATTCTGAAGAACAATATTAGTTTGTTTCTGCCTCTGAAAATGTTTTTGTGAAAAACAACATACAGTATTGCTATTTTAATACTAATATTATTAAGACCATTATTAATGTTTAATACTATTTATAAAAACGTAATTAAAATAATAAAGATTGTTATTAACCTAATTAAATATTCATACTTATTTATAGTCACACTGATATCAATACTGCTGTTTATATTATCAGTATTTATAATAATTTATAACAGTGACAGTTATTATCAATAATATTAATACAGAGATGATACATTATAATTAATATATTATTATATAATAAATACTAATTACAAGTATTATTTAAATACTACTGATTAATATTACGTTGAGTTAATTATTAAAATGTATTGGAACAGGAAGGTTTCCAAAAAAGTTTCAACAAGTTTTAAAAGGTTTATTAAAATTCATAGTATTTTTAAATAACTTTTTAAAAGTTTAAAATCATCTATTAATTCATCTATTATACACAGATGAAAACCTAGCTATTAATTATATATTATTATTAATAATAACACCCTTTACATTTTTGGGATTTTTGGATTCTGTGTGTGTGTGTCTGTGTGTGTGTGTGTGTAAGTGTGTCTGTGAGTGTGTGTCTGTGAGTGTGTCTGTGAGTGTGTACAGGCATTTGTGGTTTATGAGGACACAAATGTTTTTAGCGACATAGGTACTTTAACATAAACATAGTTTATGAGGACACTTCCTGTGTCCCCGTTAAACAAGGCTTAGAAAACATACTAAACAGTATTTTAAGAAATTCAACCCAGATAGCACACATACGTCTGCAAGATGTCTGTTAAAGATCTCTTGATCTGGAAAGCATCTGCTGACTACAAACGTCTGGCAGACGTCTTACAGATGTCAGTTTTACATACATTCTAAATCATAAACATCTTAAAGACATCTTATAGACGTCTATTTGACATCTAAAAGGAGACGTCCAACAGACGTATTGCAGATGAGCGAACAATCTAAGTAATACGTCTTGCAGATGTAAACAATGACGTCAAATAGATGTCTCCTAGATGTATGTGTGCTATCAGGGAAATAAATCACACAAGTTTTTAGAAAAATCTAAAACTGCAGTTTCCTGTACGGGTTTAGGTGTAGGGTGTAGGACAATAGCACATTGTGTTTGTACAGTATAAAAACCGTTACGTGTGTCTGTGAGGTACCTGCTGATGTTGTTGAAGTGTTCAGTGAGGAAGTGCTCCTGTAGTTGAGTATGGATTCGCAGGCGATGGGCGTCTTTGTCCGAGTCTGCGTAGTTAAGCAGTAAAAGCACCAGCAGGAACAGCATATAGACCAGGAAACCCTGTCAATCCCACACAAAGCATCTATTACTCAGACACCCACTCCTTTACAGTAAGCGAAACGTGCGTCAATCACAGCTAATGAGAAGAACAGTCCAACAGCCAGTCAGAGTTCCCCTCACAGTCGGCCTGACAATCACAGCCATGTTAATGGAGTATGTCAGCCATCGCAAAGATATCCTCAGAGGCTTTATAATAAGAGCTAATGCTGGGGCTGAAGCTAACAAAGGGCTTCTAGGAAAACTATAGAGTTATGACAACTTTGAGGCATTAATGGACTGTTGACTGAAATGAATTCTGTACCTTCAGCATGGTGTGCAGCAGGCGGACCTTACGCGCCTCCTCTCGAGCCTGAGAGAGAGCGAAGCCCTGCGGAGGACGCACTCGAGGGATCCTCTGAACCACTCTCTCCACACGAGGACAGTCCACCAGAACATCCTGCTCCTCAGCTCTCAGACGACCCAACACCAGAGAGAAATACAGCCCCTCCAACAACACCTGAACACACACAGCAGTATCAGCCAACACAGCTGCATTTATAAGCTATTTAAAATATAAACATGAATGAATATTAATAGCAAAAAATAAAGTTTAATGTTCTTATTTATTAATATGCGCAATGATATCAATATCGATAAGAATATTAATATTAATACACACGATTAAACATAACTACACATGATAATAAACCATTATTATTAATATATATTATTTAAATAATAATAATTCAAACAATTATAATAATTTTTAAACAAACTTTTTAAAAAATATAGTAATTTTATAGTAAAAAAAAACTAAAACTTGATTAAAACTTACTGTATTGTGAACAAAATGTATTGTTCACATTGATATATTTATATTATAGATGATCATAATTCTAGTGTTGTTAAACAATGAATCGAGATTATGTTTTTGTTTACATTATGTATGTGTGTGTACTCTGTATTACGTATATATAAATACTATAAAATTAAATAAAAATATGTTATATATTAAATATATTTATATATAATATTAAAAAGATAAGAATATGAATATGTAATGTAAATATTTTCTAAATATATACTGTATTTGTGTGCATTTATATATACATAATATTTATACACTGTACACATGTATATATACTGAAAACAAAAACATTTTGGATGCAATAGTTTGACAGCACAAAAAAAAAATCATAATAATATAAATACAAATAATTAAACTTAATTATATATGTAATTAATACATTCATTTGAATTATAATAATCAATTAGTTAAATATTATTATTAATTAATATTACTTAGAAATGTGCATTAATATTTACATTTTTTTGTAGGCTTGTTAAAATCAGTTTCATTTTTGCAATGTGTACATATTAACATGAATACTAGTGGCAGTGGTTTACTAACTAAACACAAAATGACAAAAATCGCAAAAATTTTGTTTTTAATGCACTTTTCTTTCAATCTCTTAAGCTTCACTACTAAAGCTACAAAACACACTGAACCTTAAAATTCAACTTTGGTGAAGATTTGAAGAACTATTTATTATTATTAATTGACGTTGATTAATTTTTATCCCTACCTCCAAAAACAAATAAATAAAAAGCACATAAACCAGCGTGTGCTTACGTTTAAGTGTGCAGACTGCTGTTGTGTGTGTTTATGTACCTTTAGAGGTTCGAGAATAAGGAATGACGACAGGAAACTGACAATACAGGAGATGAGCCACATCAAATCCACGCCCTCGCTGAAGCCCCGCCCCAGCCACATTGATAGGCTGCTGGACAGGATAAGACCCACCCAGCTGGCCCACAGAGCAGCCAATCCGCACAGAGGAGGAAACGGCCTGGGCTTACACACATCTGTCACCACTGAGAGAGATACACACACACACACATCACGCAAGAGTTCAGCTATTTGTGTCTCTGTCTAAGGTCAAAATGCTTTTAGTGTGTGTGTGTGTACCTGTGCGTGAAGTAAAGGCAGTTTTGGGAGGGTCTCGTCTAAATGCTCCACACGGCACAGGTTCATTCATCTTTTGCAGAAGTATCACCTCAGTCTTATCACCGAATATACTGGAGCTAAACACAAACAACTTTCATTCAGCAAGCAGACATTAAACTGATCACAAGTGACTTTCGCAAAGTTATGAAAGATTTCTATTTCATCACACTTTCTACAAACAATGTTAAGTAGAAAAAACTTTTAACATATAATAATTAATGAGCACCATTATTAATAATTGAGCACAACATCTATGATTGAATTTAAATTGTAAAAATATTTCACAGTAGCTGCTTTTACTGTATTTACTGCGACATTTCAAAAACATAAAAAACCTTTTGAACGATAGTGTATATGCTGTAAAACGCGTTTAAGCAGACTTTTAATCAGGTGTTCATGCACTTGAAAGTTGGTCAATGCATAATCATGAAAGATCCAGAAAAACCCCCAAAGCACTGAAGAACAACCACCAAGTTTAGGATGAATCTGGTGCCATTTTATTCATACATGCTGCATGCTCAAAGCGCGGACCCGGTGCGACCACGTCAGGACGCCCTGTTTACAGACGAGAAGCTGTGCTGCGACTTACAGATCTCCTACGTCACTGTCCGTCTGAGACAGCAGCTGTCCATCGGCTAGAATACGCTTGATTAGATCCTCATCTGTCAATCAAAACCAGCAACCAATCAACAACCAGCTTCTGGAACATGCACTGAGTATGTACTCAAGAGCTAGGTATGCAAAAATAAACAACAGAGGGTCACAGCAAGTCACCTGAGGAGGAGAAGTACTTGTTCCTGTGGCTGTTGTCGCAGACGGTGTCCTCCTCGTCGGGACTGAAGGGAATGTCCACACCCAGATGTCTGCTGCCCTGTCCTCTCTTGAGCCGAGGCGGGAACACCGGCCCCATCTCCACCGACGGGTCGGTCAACACATCCGGCCAATCACAGTCAGGAATGCTCCACCTCTGAAGACTACAGCAGAAGATTCAGTCGCTCATTCTCTCTTGTGGTGACTCACATTCAATCGTTCAGACTATGATTCATTTATACACAAACAGTGGGACTGTTTGATTCACTCACAATCCTACACTGAATCATTCATTCATTCATGCTCTCACAAATAAACTCCTGACACTGATTCATTTATACTCACTCATTAAGCCATTCACTGACTATTTGATTCACTTACGCTCACTTAATGTATTCACTTTTACATTCATTCAGTCATTCACTCAGTAACTCACTGACTGAAATCAATCAAACTCAATCTATTTGATTCGTTCATGCTCAGTTCATTCACTTTCTGAATCATCCCTCCCTCATTGACTAATTCACACTCATTTGTTCAGTCATTCACCGACTCTTTGATTCACTTACATTGTATTCAGCTTCTGAATCATTCACTTATTCAGTCTGATTCAGTTCAGTCATTCACCAACTTGATTCACTCACGCTCACTCTTTCAATCCTAGTGCATTTTCACTACTTTCATTTATCAACAAATGACAAATACAATTAAATAAATAAAACAAACACATACACTACTCAATACCAGTTTATTCACTTATTAATATAATACTATAGTATGCATTAATATTTAGGAGTAGTGTTATATTTTAAATTTTTCACGTTTTTGTATTTTTAAGTTTTGATTTTCTTCAATATTTTAATTTCAGTTTAAGCTTAGTTCCCCAAATTTCATTTCAGCTGGAAGCAAAGCCAACTAACCAATTCTGTGTATGCTCATTCATTTTTTCATCTAATATTATATTTGATTTGAAATATTTGACAAAAACACATTTTAAAAGTTTATTTTAAAAGTAACAACAGATTGACTTTCACTCTTTCATTCAGTGGTGTATGTGTATTATGAAGTGTGTTCATCCATCCTGCAGGTCTGTCTCTAATGAGCTGTGCTTTAGCGCTTTGGTGACCTCATGCTTACCTCTTAGTGGATGGCGTGGGCAGGTCAATGTTGGTCTCCTCTGAGTACGTCTGCAGAGAGAGAGAGAAACAGCAGTGAGCTCATTCCTCTGCTGGAGCACACTCAGTTCATCTCAGGATAAGTGTTTGCTGCTGAATGTGTGTATATATATATATATATATATATCAGCTCATGCTGCTGTGCTTCACATTCGCTGCCCTCACAGTTCACGGCTGGAATCTAAATGGAGCTTCTTGTACCTCATACTTCTTTTGTCTGTCAGTTAGTTCATCATCTTTTGCATTTTAATGAAGAGAGGCCTGGAAATGTGACATTCGACTACAGCACACTCACACACAAAAGCACCTTTCAAGACCCAAGACATTCATTTTCAAACCATTTCATTTGGCTTGTCCTCAGACCGCACCGCGGAGAAATGGAAACAAATCAGCTATGAGTGAAAAACATAATGATAAGAAGGTCTTTGCCAAGGGTTCTGTTGTTTTGCATCAATTGGAGCATGTGAACAAAGTATTGGGTGAGCGCTTTTCAGTTTACACCTCGTCCAAGGTACGAGAGAAACACATCTGGGTCTCTGTCAGAGTAAATCAAAATACATATATTGTATTCTCCCTTTGACAGACCCACATCAGAGTCTCTGTGTGTTTTAATGCCAGAGGTTCGGCAGTGCTCGGGTCAAACAATTTCCTTCGGGATTAATAAAGACTACTCTTACTCTTAATTAAGAATTTTATACCTTATATGATACTGTATATAAAAATGTACACAAATTAATTAATAAAACAAACAAATATGAATCTATTTAATAACCAAATAACAAATAAACAAAACTTCTAAACAACACACATACATACACAGTTTTGGTTAGTTAGTTAGTTAGTTAGTTATTAAATACGTATAGTGATTTCTGTTTGTGTAGAAATGGGATTCACAGTTAAGTACTTCTCCTCTGAACATACCTCTCCAGGAATGCCATTCAGCATCAGAAAAGAGCTTCCTGTCAGTGAGTTATCCAGGAAGTCATCGATCTCTAGAGACTCCTGGTCCACCTGAGGAGGAAGCTGCTCCACAGACACCTGAGCGTCATTAACAACAGAGAAACAGCCTTTCAGTTAACACGCCGCTGTTAGGGTTGAGTTGAGGGATAAAACATATAATTTGGCCAGTATGAAAGTAATAGAAGTCTATGAAAAGTCCCCACAATTCATTGAAACAAACGTGTGTGTGTCTCACCTTGCTGCGGCTGAGTCTGAAGAGACAGAAGACGATCAGGTAGATGGGATAGACCAGCAGACAGCTCACAAGCCCCGCCCACAGCGTCTCCACGTTCAGCGAGACCCGAGCAGACACCGGCGTAGAGCTACACACACGTTACACACACATTAATCATGGCTTCTATACAGATCGGCCTATGTAAGTCTAAACACAACAGACTGAGCGAGTCTGCTTCACCTGTTGCCGTGAGAGACGGTGCCGTACCACACGGCGTTGGCCAGCATACAGAGCTGCATGAGCAGAGTGCAGCAGGTGAGCCGCTGCAGGCGTGTGAAGGGGCTTCGCGAGGGCCGCTCCCACAGAGACAGCCACACGTGACTCTCACACACGGCCCTCTGCAGCTCCCAGCACAGCCGCCGCGGCCGCTCGCGCAGCTCCGCCTCCTCTGCACACAGGAAACAAAGAGTCAGCCGCAGGAAGCTGCCACGCTCCTTCACTCATTTGTGTGCAGTGAGAGATGTGTTAGTACAACACGAGGCAGAAGTGAACACTTGCTGTCCTAACTAGGCTAACTACTAATTAATAAGACCTACCCAACAGCCCACTCCAGCTGAGCATAGTTGGGAGCTATACATTTCAAATAAAGTACACTAAAGAATTTCTCTTCTAGAATTTATCAATAGTATTGTTTGTAAATTTACACAATTAAATTTTAGTTTTTCAAATAAAATAAAAATAAATTATTTTAAATTATTTATTTGTTATGTTTATGCCATTATATTCTGTATTATACATTTATGTTAATATATAATTTTTTAATTTGTATATTTATATACTTACATTTATTTTATTATATTTAATACATAGTTTTTATTTTTGTATTTTACATTTTCATTTTAATTTGAGTAAATTTGAGTAACTTCTTTCATTTTAATATAATTTTATATTAATTGTTCATGTTAAACTATATTAAAATAATTACACACACACACACATAAACCCATATATTTTAACTATTACATACATGCTCACATCCTAATATCCATATATGATGTAAATAAATTAATAATTTATCTAACATTCCTTCTTTTATACTATTTTTATATATATATATATATTAATCTAAATAAATATTTAATACAGGTGAATACAATTAGTCTTCATTATGGCGATATAAAGGGTCTGTATTTGGTTTACTGTCCACTAAAACTTAACTCAACTTAACTTTCTTAATTTCTTAAAGGATTATGTTTAGCTCTTAGCCTTATTCATTGTATGAATATTCATGATCGTACGAATCGAATTCCAGCACAAACCAATCACAACAGGCGTTGTATCTTCTGGAGGCGGGGCTTTACCTGAGGCTTCTACCTCTATCTCGACTCTGCCGTCTGTTTTCTCATTGTCGACTGAGAGCCATTCCTCAACCAGGAAGAAATAAGTGCTGGCCGTCTGCAGGTCCTTCACCAGGACGTACTGGAGCAGCCATGCAGGAGACAGACCTGAGACACAGAGACACGGACAGGTTTATCCAGACTGATCTGCTCCGCTCCACACTGCTGGTGCTGTTCATGTCCGAGCCACACCTTTGTTGTCGTGCCACACGCGGATCTTCAGAACGCTGCCCAGTCTGCTGTCCGAGGCCATGTGGAAGATATCCAGGCTGTTTCGAGTGAACGCACCAACGCTGTCCAGATGTCTGTGTCCACTGCGGCCCTCGCTGCCGTGAAGACTGATGCCCACATGAGCAGTGGTCCCTGCAGCACAATAATATATACTGTATATAGCTTTAAATATGCCATATCAAAATCCTTGATTACTTTTTGGGTCAACTAACCTTTTAAGATCTTATTATCCATGATCTCATGGGCCTAGTCTATAACATATTACCAGAATAAAATCTGCCGCTTTGTTTTATGTGTATTATAAGGTATGGGGGCCACAACACAATAACTTTATGCTATGCTATAAGCTATAACTAGTTAATTTACCCCTTCACAACTTAAGTAAATAATTAGTGAACCGCAGAGGCACATTATGCAGGGTGTATATGGGCCCAGGCAGATTGTGTAGCGATCACCTGATTGATACGTGTCGTGCACATATTGTCAAATATAAAATCTAATAATAAATGCATTTGATTGGTAAATCAAACTGAGACTGTATGCTTAAATCTCAAACGGTATTGCATGAAATTTACGGGAAGCTCAACTTAACAACTGCGTTTATAGGTGGGGGGTGTGATGGCACATCGGCGTGCCAGTTAATCCACCCCACAGCCAATCACGGGTCCCCTCCTTGCTCAGGCACCGGGGCGTAAGCCCTGCCTAGCCCTGTGGTTAATGCAGTCTTGCAATGGCCTTTTTGGCCATTAATTCTCAGTGGGGCAGAATGATTGGATGATTTCTTTCAGTTTAAGTGGACGTTCAGACCTTCCTAAGCTGCTGAAGATCTGTGAAACATCTGCATCTCACCTGCTCCGTAGGCCCAGCCGGTCTTGACCTGGACCTCGTACTTGTACAGGCCGTCCTTCCCACACAGTGGCACCACAGAGGCCCGTCTCAGGTCCATCTGATCCAGCTTGCGCATTATAGCTCCGGCCACGGCGTAACACAGCAGTCCCATCACACACACCAACACCACCACCAGACTACGAGTCCCCGGACGCTCCTGACAGAGACCAGACACATGACACTGATTATCACTGTCCCTACAACCAGCTGACATCACACCACACCTCCTAAAGTAAACTAAACTAAACTAAACAAGACCGTGCACTAATTTTAAGTTAAAATGTATATATATATATATATACATGAGGTGATATAATATATGATATAATATATGTGATAATAAATGTGCCTGTAAGAAAGGAAGTTTAATTAAAATAAAATAATAAATTAGTAAAATATAAATATAATATTAATACTTTATAGCAATACTATGTTTAGTGTATATTAAATGTAAGAAAAACAGAAATTTAAACATGGATTGAAATATTTATATCTGGATAGAAGAAAGGCTGATTTTGAAAAATACTATAAAAACATATAATATAATATATAATATCATAAAATATAATGTAAATTTAAAAACTTTAAATGTAAAATGAAACTATATAAAATGAACAAAACTGTATTTAAAAATAAAATTATATTTATATAAAAATGTAGATTAAAAAATAAAAATAATAAAAATGTTTTAAAAACAATATAATCAAAAATATATTAAATATATGTCACACATAGTGGTTAATACATTTTTACAACAATATCCGGATAATATAGTATGATACAAATATCAATGTTAAAATAAAAATGCTTATAAAATAACAGAATATTTATACATATAGTAGTCAACATTTTTAGTGGAAAAAAAGTTTATCAAGAATTAATTTTGTTTTAGGTTTT
>JAUMHP010000040.1:21164839-21183950 GCA_032361065.1 Enteromius trimaculatus
AGAATTAATTTTGTTTTAGGTTTTAGAGCAACTTTGAAACTTAACTCTGAAAGGATTTGATCCACTTTAAAACCAATTATTATCAGTATTAGGAAAAAGCAAATGTGAGTTGAGCTGCTCACAGGGATGATAAAGGAGACGGAGTCTGCGGGAACGAAGAGGCTGGCGGCGAAAGCGGTCAGGTGATGTGTTCGACACACGGCTCGGCCCACACTGGTCTCGGGGAGCGGGTCCATGCCATCCGTCTGCCACTGATTGGTGCTCTCACTAAAATACTGACACAGAGAGGTGAAGACGGCCACCTCCAGCCGGATCAGATCCGGGTCGCCAGCGTCGCAGCCCACTGTCACGTTTATGAAGTGATCATGTGTGGTGTCATAGGACCTAAGAGAGAACAGGCATAAGACATTAGAAGAAAGGGCTCAGCTATGTCTATTAGTGTGCTCGCTTTTATTTCATTGGCAGAAAATCAAAAACATAATTGACAAAATGAATAATTTAGATAAGAGTTTTCTATCGGACAGGAGGAGTACTGCTGGTACTGATTAAGGAGTCAGGCTCTTCTGTGGAGGCTGATGTTGATTTTAATAAACAAAAGCTTCATTTATTATAGATGAATGGCCTAACATCAACAAGCACTTATTATACAGCAATGAGAAACATTAACAAAAACGTTAGCAAGAGCCGTACTTTGGAGACAGGAAGAAAGTATAGAGTCGGTGGTCCAGATCCCGCCCCCGCGTCATATTGAGTGTGATGCGTTTCCTGTCAGTGCTGTTGTATTCATTGGGCCATTCGGAGGTGTGCAGATAAGCAGTGATGAATGGATCCAATTCCCACTTCTCTGGAGAGTCTAAGGACGAAGTGACGAAAAGAAATAGGTGTTAAGAGATAAAAACAAGAAACACTCAAAAGGAGGAAAAAATGTAAATGCTATTTCCGCTCCAATGGGGAGAAAATAAAACTGAATGACAATACATTACTATTAGATGACTAGTTGGTTTGTTTGGTTAAGCTTTAATAAATCTGAACTAAAACATGAATAAAAATTAATATAGCTCAATTGCTAAATTTAGCCTTCACAGTAGATCATATAAATATTAAGTGAAAATTAATACAAGTGAAACACTAAACTTACTAAACTGAAAACAATTCAAGCTAAACAGAACTATTTCTAAAAACTAAATTTACTAAATAGCTAATTTACTAAAACAAAGTATAATAAAATAAAAAATAAAAGCTCATTTAAAATTAGAAAATATATCAAATATTGTGTGTTTATTTATTTATTTACTATTGGATAAATAAATCACGGATAAATAATCTTATAATAAAATACTATTTTAAAATAATAAATTATTTATACATTTACAAAGCAATATTTAAAGACAATTTTTAAACCCCCTTTTTAAGTACAATGACCATATTTAAGGCAATTATTTAATTTCAGAAACAACTAGGGCCGGGACTCGATTAAAAAAATTAATCTAGTTAATTAGAGGCTTTGTAATTAATTAATTGAAATTAATCGCATTTTAATCACATATAAATATTTTACTTGAGAACAGTGAGAAGTAAGTTTTTTCATATGGATTTTTAGTACACCATTGAATAATGACTGAATACATAAGCTTAAGCAACGAAATATTGTTTATTTTTGTCCAACAGACCAATATTGTGCCGTGCGTGATTTCACATTGATTAATCACGCTGATTACATGACGGCTTTACTGACAAAACGCGCAAACATATTGGCCGATCTGGATCGGTGCATCCCTTCTTTCAAGTACATTCAGAACATTAGAAACGCTAGGTGGTGTTCCAGTATAATCTGTCCGCCGAAACTCATCCAGTGAGAAACGTTATTTTTGTGTAATTAATTAATCTAAATTAACGCGTTAAAGTCCCGGCCCTAGAAACAACACATTACCTTTATAATAAGATACCTGCAATTTTTTCCCATACAGTATAAACGTTTTTGCCACAGTTAATGATTGTTTTTGAAAGAGTTTCTTGCTCTCAGTGGTTCCCCACTTGTGTTGTGCGTCTTACCATCTAGTACGGTGAAGTTGAGCTGGACGTAGACCCCCGCCTGTCTGTTGGAGTTCCTCGTGCTCACCCTCACCACGATCGAGCTGCAGTGGCTGATGTTCTCGGCTCCCGCTGGTGGCAGGATGGCCTCCGGTGCATTTCCGTCCAGCCCAGCCACGCTCCCGTTATTAACAGCAACTGTTATGGCATGGCTGTCGTCCAGGTCCAAGATGGGAATCTGCGTGCCGTTCACTGTGCGAAACTCCATGGATGCCACCTCCGTGGACACTGTATAATTGGCCACGTAGTTGAACGGAAATGGATTGGGCTCAACTTGGAAGAGCAGCTGCACGATACCGTCCTCGCTGCTGGGTGCCAGAACGCCCCCTGCTGCCCGTCCCAGACTGCTGTTGAAAGCTCGCGGGATGGAGAAACGCTGGCACTCTTGCGCATCGCTCTCACTGTAGCACAGCAGGCTCTGCGGGTCGGCCCGCTTCCCAGCAGCAGCGATCTCTGCCCCGCGAAGGATCAGAGGCTCCTCGTTCAAGACCCGGCCCAGCATGAGGATTCGCATGAGTACGGAGGACAGGGTGTAGGCTTTGGCGGCCACCCGCAGTGGGTGATGCTGCTGCTCCTCTAAGTCGTGGTCCTCAGCCTCCGGAGGAGGAGAAGAGGCAGCTTGGCTCACCTGCTGGATAAGGTCACCTGAGGAAAGAGACAGTGTGGTCTGATTACTGATCAGATCAAAAACCAGCAATATAATATAATGACAAATTTAAATTGAGTAATATTTAATATAAAAATAATGAATATATTTTAAACAGCAGGGTAATTTTAAAAACTCAAATAAAAGCCACAAAATGAAGATGAATCAAATAAATGTTTTATTAGATAACTAAAAAATTTAACAGATGATATGTAATAATCATATATATTTTATGATTAAATTGAAAAATACTCTTTCAGAAAAACAGAAATATGAATCTCAAATATGAATTTTAGTATTAATTAAATACAAGTTAGGGTATTTTACTGAGAAATATTTTATTGTATTTTCTTTAGAATTAATCAAACTGAATTATTTGACAGCAATTTCTTATGTAGATTAAGTTTAGATAAGATTTAGTCAGAAAAGAGAAACATGAAAACATATACAATGTTGAAACAAGTGAACAACAACAGCTTCTGCCTCTGGGGTTGTTTACTTGTGACTGTGTTAGCATAACATAGCCATGAAATCTATGATTGTGTTTGCTGCCTCACTGAGTGTGTGTGTTACCCATGATATTAAGGATGTTGTCTGCTATCTCGGTCGGGGTGACTGTGCCCTGTTTGGTGTCTGTCTGCAGGATCTCTAACATCGACTCCAGTTTGTCCAGGGTGCTGTTCTGACACTCTTCACACACAAACTCTCGACTCACAGCCTGCAAATAAACACACACAAGACAGATCTTTATACCTTCTTTACTGTGACAGGTCATGTGTCACATGCTTCAGGACTTCAGGCTTGCGAGAGAGTCTCACCGTGCACTGCGCGAGTGCTGCAGATGTCTGCTGGATGTCACTGACGGTGGTGAGTTCCAGTGACGTTAGCGCTCTGGTGATGTTTCCTCTGACGCTTACACGATACTGACGCTCAGCCTCAGACACCCGTTCACGTCTGCGGGAGACACCCTGCTCATACTGACACACAGACACACACCAGACAATGAGCAGACGGAGACAGATGGACGGAGACAGACAGACAGACAGACAGATGGACAGAGACAGTTGGACAGATGGACAGAGACAGTTGGACAGACAGACAGACGGACAGACAAAGGGAGACAGACAGACAGATGGACAGAGACAGGCAGAAAGAGACAGACAGACAGACAGACAAACAGAGACAGATAGACAGACAGAAGGACAGATAGACAGACAGAAAGACGAACAAACAGACAGACAGAGAGAGACAGACGGACAGAGAAAGACAGAGACAGGCAGAAAGAGACAGACAGATAGACTGATGAACAAACAGACAGACAGAGACAGTTGGACAGACAGACAGATGGACAGACAGATAGACAGACAAAGGGAGAAAGAAAGGCAGACAAAGAGAGACAGACAGACGGACAGAGACAGACAGACAGAGAAAATTGGACAGACAGACAAATGGAGACAGACAGATGGATAGACGGACAAACAGACAGACGGACAAATGGAGACAGAGACAGACAGACAGATGGATAGACAGACAGATGGACAGAGACAGACAGACAGACAGACAGATAGGTGGATAGCGGTTTCACCTCATTGAGGACGGTAATGAGGGCGAGTGAGAGCTCTCGTACTCTCTGTGAGTCTCCCTGGCGGAGCATCTCTCTGAGGGTGGAGTCGGTCAGATTGCTGAGCCAGTGAGGGACACTGCTGAAGCCACCAGGAAGCACCGGCAGCACCACTTCCATCGACCTGACACACATCACAAACCGTTCACAGCGCTGCCAGCTAAAAACTGAACATGGGATGTCTTCCAGCCAAACTGCGTCTTACTTGTTGCGGGCCATGACTGTCGCCCCCTGGTGGTCCTCCACCATGACAATGGCAGTCACCTGGTACTGGGCCGAGCTGAAACCGGGCGGCAGAAATGCAGAATGTTCTGGACTCGTGCCTTTATACACACAGAACTCCTCACAGTACAGCTCGGAGCAGCGCACCGCCAGCAGACTGTACACCAGCGGAGACTCTGCCTCGTCCATATCAGTGTAGCCTGAAAACCAGACGTGACCAAAAATGTAAATCACTGTATTTATCAAAACTATACCAGTTTACCGTAAAACCGGAATAAAATATAACAGTTTTTATTTTTTTAATGCATTATCATGTTCATGCACTGATTGAGAGAGGAAATACTGCAGTAGGTTGACTTGGATTTTTTTTAAATTTTAACATAACTTCATGATTTCACACTCCTATAAAATAAATAAGAGTTATTCAAATTGGGCATGCTGTCCGAGGAAAGAGTTCTGATCTCAGAATTTTTTGGCCTGAACCCAGAGTACCTCCCTTAAAGGTTAGGATAAGACAAGTGAGGAGATGGGGTGGTGGAGGGATACTGGAAAACTGCCAAGGAACAGAGGTAGGGCTGCTGTGTGTATATACACCTCTTATCTTGCTAATTAGGTTGATTACTTGAATGTGCTTTTTAGTTTACAGTACGTCCTTCTGGGCGTCCTACATGCAGTCCTTCTCCAGTCTCACCTGAGCAGTTAAAGTGCACTCTCTCCAGCAGTGTGTGCACCTGAGGCCCGTCCCCGTCCGCCCTTAGAGAACATGTCCCGCCAGCCGGAGGCAGGTTGGGGTGGAGCTCGATATAGGCCACGCCCTCACGGTCCATGCTGTCATCAGTCACGTGAAGGCTGAATATGTAGGAGTTTCCGTCACGAAGGATGCCCTGTCGCAGGACCAGGTTCATGCTGTCGCTGCCCGTGGTGGTGGTGTTCAGATCCAGCACCAGCGTCTCGTTCCCTCCGGTCATCGCTGTCCACCGCTAACAATAACAGACACATTTCCATTGTATGTTCACACTAACATAGACTAAATTAAATACTAGTTAATTATTTAATAAATATGTTAGATACAATTAAAAGTATTATATTAACCTTTATTAATAATAAAATTATCTGAATACAACTACACTGTTATATATATATGCATAAAGACATTTGAATTAATATTACGTAATAAAATAAATAATAAAATCAATTGCACTTCATACATTATTTAAAGGTCTATGTATTTTTTGTTTTCTCATTCTAAAATATTAATTTTTTTTATTAATAATATTAAATTACTCTAAACTTTAATGAGCTCCAAGCAGTTTTTTCAGGAACCTTGTAGCGATCTCCATCACCATCAATCCGAATCTTCACTCATGTCAGACCTGAATGTTTAAAGCACTAGATAAGTGTCCCTGACTTGTACCCTAATATTTACAGGCTCATGGGAACCAGACCAAGGAGTGTTTGACCGCTCGTTCACCAAGTAAATGTCTGTGCGTGTTTAACGAGGTCTGGCACGTCGTTAACGGCTAATGCAGTGGAACACATCACATCATAATGATGACATCACCCCGTACTCCCACTCGGGTCTACCCCCCTCTCCAGTACCCAGAACCATAACATCACTCGAGTCTCAGTCTAAACATTATGAGAAAGCAGGTCGGAAAAAAGCAAGAGGAATGCCTGCGAAAAAAGAGAATGACATCATGCCGCTATCTCTCCGTGCACAGCACTCTTAAACTCTTAAATTATGACTGTATTTTTCCTCTAATAAATAAGGCACGAGTGACTCACAAAATCCAAATATGTCATTCCCAACATTCAGATACAGTGTTAATGCTAGGGACAAATTATATCATGCTTTCTGTGCTTTTTGTAAAGCTAAAAGATTAAGAATTTAAAATGCTGTGCCGTTCCAGTTTTGATTCCATCATGTCTATTTGAGCGTCCTGACCCACCCAAAACAGCAGGGAGTATTTGTGAAATCCTGCGCAAAAAGTAACTATGTAGTGCAGCAGTTGTAACCCTGAGATTGATGACAGTGCTTGTTCTCACCCCTCTGTGTGAGCTGTGACAGTTATTGCAGGTGCCAGCCAGGTACACATAAGAGCTCTGACTTATCTCGTAGCGAGACTGAGCTTTGCACGACACGCAGTTCAGCGACACCATCGGGATGCGACCGCTCTGCACACACACCTGTGACAAGGAGAAGAAACAGACCAACAAGCTTTGAAGGGCCAGTTCACCCAATTTAAATCACCCAATAATTACTCACCCTCGTGTCATTCAAACCCACTAGACTCTCATTCATCTTCAGAGCACAAATTAATATATCGTTGATGAAATCCAAGAGCTTTCTGACAGCATGTCAGCAAATTTTGATTCAGTTTTAGTCAGTATTTTGACTAACTCCACAGTAAGCATTTTTCTAAAATTTCCAAATTCGTTTTATAGGTTTAACATTAAGTGCCATTATGTTAAAAATAAATAAAACCACTTCTCATGAAGTAAACATGGTCTTCCTTTCAAAGAAATACCAATGGTAATACAGGCTAATTATGCACTCTTTATAACATATTGTTTACAATATTATTAATTCTATCAAGCAAACATATTTATTTCTACAAAAAAAATTGGTTAATCTTTAGGGTTGCTAAGTACTAAGTGATTCAGTCAAGAGCAGAGTGTGATTTTACTTTAGTTGCTTGATTAACATCAGTGATTCAGACAATACCAACTAAATTAGGCTGCTATCCCTTTAAAAATGAATGCACAGATGCAATGTACTGAGACATGTTCTTACTACTGTTTACATTCACTTTTACATAGACATTGACATATTCAACTGTTTTATAGTGAATGCACATCAAAACATCGGCAATTCGACATCATTTTGTGTGTAATTCTCACGCAAAAATATCTTTCTTTGGCTTGGACTTGGTAGTTGTGTTGCTGCCTATGGAGGGTCAGAGAGCTCTCAAATTTCATAAAAAATATCTTAATTTGTGTTCCAGCGATTAACAAAGGCCTTGCGGGTTCGTAGTTAATGACAGCATTTTTACTTCTGGATGTGCAATCCCTTTAAGTTATGCAGTAATATTGTCTGTTCACAATGGAAACTGACATGGCGATCGGTGAAAACTGATTCATTTGAAACATCTCTCATTCACTGATTCAAATATTAACAATGTTAGTGCTGAAACTGGCAGCTTTCCCATTCCTGACACAGGAATAATGAATTTATGAAGAAATAAAATAATTGTGGGGGTCAATAGACAACACAAATTGGTTTCATCACAGTCCCCAAAAGCAATCAGAACTTCGAAGTTAAATCTCATTAAATATTCCCTTTAGCATCCATCAACGCAGTGAATGAAATGAGTTTCATATACATTCTCATATCAGGCTTTCACATACAGCTTATATTGTGAAGATCAGAATGTAAATCGTGTTTTGAATTACGTAATGAACCTTCTTTTTACCTGTTCGGGTCAGTTAATTATAGCTAAATTCAGAGTGGGCTAAATACTAATCAGCATTTTGTAATGAGGATAGCGACTAATTTGAATACTGCAGAACAAAACAAAAAGGTGGGAAACGCTAACAGTGAATAGCAATCACTCATAATTTTGCTCATTTGCATGCGCTGCATTGTTCTAGCTCACACTTTTCTATTAAAGTATGCATATCAGGTAAAAGCACAGATACACCCCAGAAAAAGGCACGATTTCACATCTTGCGGGCCTGTTTTGAGTAATGAGGATGTGCTTTTGTTCATCATGTGCGGTCATGATCGCAAGAAACTGTAAACAAATGTTTCTTTTACATTCAAATCTGTTTACAGCCTGCTTTCCATGGGGGAGCAACAGCCTGACGTTAATTGCGGCATTCAAAATGGCCTGAGTTTTTGATCGTGGATAATTAGTGTCCTATAATCAGCCTACTTTACATAGAAAAGAGGCATGTTTGCACTGAAAAGAACGACAATTAAAATGAGATGTATTTTGGAATATAAAAGATCTGTATGAGCGATGGAGAAAAAACAGCTGTTGATAAAAGGACAAGAAATATTTGTACATGCAATAAATTAAGTATGAATAGCTGGCAGTAATCAATAAGAGCACTCACCGTTTGGTTTGTGGACTCTGGGGTCATGCCTTCTTTGTTGACGGTCAGGCGAAAGGTATACTCAACATTTACTTCCAGTTCAAAACCAGGGATTACCTGAACCGGGTCACTTGGGCCCAACCCGAAATGCAAAGTGGAGCAGTGTGCTGGGCCCTGTAGGGTGAAGGTAAAACAGAATCACAGCAGATGTTAATTAATCAACTCATTTACCTGCCTCAAGATATAAAAAGCCAAGAGCATAATCATCAAACGAGTTTTGAAACCTTTGTTGTTTAATGAGTTTACCTAATGAGTTTTCTAATAGCATTTTAATCACAGACCATGTACCTTTTGTCTTCGTTTTGGACAATAAATCTACTGCATTATCATTTAGAAAAATGTTGTTTTGTGATGCGTTTTGCTTAAAGAGCGCTTACGCTTCCTTTAAAATAAATGCCACTTTTTTTATCATCTAATTTAGTGACATTCATACATTTTAATGCGGCTAAAGAGTTATTTTTTTGGTGCCAGATGAGTCTGAAATATTGTATTATACTTAATACAATATTCCTCTGAATATCTGTCAGTGATGAAATGTTTTAATAAAAAGCAGGAATCTCTGGCTCCCCTCCGGCAGTGATTCTGATAGGCTGGAAGAACTCTAAGGAATGCGGAGTTTATCCACTTCTAGTTATGTAACTGATCTCAAGTATACACCACCCAAACATCCTCGTTTGTGGCACATACTTTACATATTTTATCTTTCCGAGCTGCTGTGTGCAAAGCTAAGCCTCTGGGTACTTGTACTGGATACAATGTCCCTCACATACTCAAACAACTCTCAAATTCACATATTAACATATCTGTTAAGTGCTTTTAGCGTTCAAATATGAGCTCAGTGAACAAAAGCACTTGATTGTTTATTGTTTTAATGGCAATTACTCAAACTCTACAACCCTCTCTCAACCATGTTTATTGCAAGTTTAAGACATTAAAAAGCATTCATCTTTATTTACCTGTTACATATCAATCATGATTACCTTTGAGGTGCTCACACATTCCCAGTGGTAGTTCAGCAGGGACTGGTTTTCCAACTGGTTTGGGTCATATGATTGCTCGCCACTCAAATGCAAATCCTGGGTTTTGGACCACACACGGTATGTGCCACCCTCAATGATTGGCACCAGTTTTTTGGACATGACTGAAAGTTGAATACATGCTGCCTTCCGTAGTGGCACCCCCTCGTAGGACAGAGAAAAAACGAGAGTGTAGTTCCCAGCAGAAATCGACATCTTGGGCACTGAAAGTTGGAGCCTTCCGACTTTGACTTCTGGGGGCAGACGGACCTTAGATGGTGGTGGACCTTTCTTATCATCATCCTGACAGCGAGGGGAGGTGAGGATCTCCCAGAGATACTCTACTCCATAGAGGCCACAGCCTTTTAAATTCACGTTGGCCTCTACCAGGGTTGGCTGGTAACGCCAGATGGCGAGTCGTGGAGCTTGAATGATCTGAACTTCTGGTTCATCGCACTTTAGGTCAGAGATGTTGACATTAACCTCTGCTGTGACCCAGCTCACCAGGTTACTGATGTTAACTCGTACCACATAGTGACCAGGATGGATGTAGATATGGCTAAGTGAAGGTGTAGTTGTGACAGCTGCAGAAGTACCATCCCCGAAGTCCCACTGATATGTCGCTGGAGTGGAAACAGGAGTGATTCCCACATGGAAGCTTACCGTCTTGTTTATGAAGGTGTCGCTTGGTTGAGCATCCATGGTGGCAGAACTGATAATATTCTGAACTCGTATAACCTTGGTCACATTTAATCCGTTTAAAGAATTGAATGCTCTGAGGAATATGGTAAGATTGCCTGGCTGTTGTGGCACATATGTTGCTGACCTGCCAACATGAGAGATCTTGTGACCATGGTGAAGGTCAAAGGTCCACAGAATGGTCAACGGCTCACGTGTTGTCGTGTCTGCTTCATAGGTCTTAGATACACCGACAGGTATAGCGGCATCACAACAGTTCAATATAGTCAACTTGGTCACAGGATCCATGACTTCAATGTGCAGAGTCTTTCGTTCAGAACTCACTGGGTTGTAGGCAGTAAGGTTGACATAGTACTTGGCCACACTAGTGAACTGGTGAATGTAGGTTTGATTGGTCAGGTCAACAGTTGCATCACCACTAATGCTCAGAATGAAATTAACAGAAGTTCCAGATGAGACAGATATGGTAAACTCAACATTTTCACCAACTGCAGCAATCTGTTTGCTGGCCTTGAGATCCAGACCCTGGATACGGTCTAGAATGGTAAATTCACGCGAGTAACACTCTCTGTTGATGTCATTAGTTGCATTCAAAGAAACAGTAAAAATTCCCGGTTTGGGGAAGATGTAGGAGGTGGTGCGCTGGTTCGATTTTGTGTTGTCTGGCAATAGCCACATCCACGAAATGTTGGATCCCATCTCTGTTTTTCCACGCAGAGTAACATTGTCCCCTGAAGCGACAAATTTCTCTGTAACATTTGTAGCACTGAAAGTCAATCCAGAGATTGGTTCTTGAATGCTGATCCACTTTGATAACACTTCTGAGCTGACTTTATTAGAAACCTCCACTTTAACCAGTTTTAAACCTACGCTTCTGAAGCGGTGAGCGACTGAGGACATATCAGATGTTAACAGTTCACCATTTGCCCACCATTTGTATTGAAGCGCTGTCCCAAAACTTGCAGATACTGTCATATTTGTGATGGCATTAAGTGCAGCAGGGTTTTGTAAAATCTCAAGAACTAGCTCCCTTACAGGATCCAAAAACTCAATAGTTTTGTTCACAGTCAGCTGGCCAAGCAAGTTGGTTGCCTTGAGGAGAACATCACAAGGACCAGGGGTGGAAAAGTTGAGGTCTATGGTCTTGCCAGTGAGGCTGTGATCATGGTTTTCATGGTCTCTCAGAAGGTTCCAGCTGAAGGTCATATTGGTGCCCTCTTTTAATGAGGCTTGTAAGTGAAGGACACGGTTGGTTGCAAAACAACATCCTTCAAAAAGCTCATCAGCCACTATCTGCAAGCCCTCCAACTCACGCTGCACAAAGATGGAAATGCTTGACTGAACAGTGCCAATGTTGTTCTCTGCAGTAACGATGACATTGAAAGTCCCAACGGAACGAAATGTGTAGAACATGGTGTGAGAGCCGTTGATTGACGTGCACCGGTCACAAAGAATCCACGAGTACTTTACATCATCTCCTTGGTCAAGGTGTGCCTCGAAGTGAACGGAAGTGTTCAAAGGGACATTAACAAGGCTGGCATTTACTGACAGCCCTGTGATTGGGGCCAAGACAACAACAGAAATCTCATTTTTGGTCTCACTCACTTCATTCTTGGCTGTAACACTGATGTTAAACCTGCCAGAGGAATTGTAAGCATGTGATACATTTGTCCCATTAAGTCGAGTCCCATCTCCAAAATCCCAGATGTAGACAGCATTCTGAGAGTCTGAAGATGCCTTGAAAACATAGTATTGGTGTAAAGAAAGATTGTTGTCTTTATTGCCATTGTGGCTGATAAGTAGAAAATTTACAGACTGTTGCACCACAACTAAAACAGTGTTGTTGATACAGGAGATGTTGTTTAGTGCAGTAACCGTAACCAGATATTCTCCAGGACTCTTGAATGTAAAGACCATCTCCTTACCACCTCGAACAGGACCTCTCGAGTCAAGTACCCCAAAATCCCAAAGGTAGGTGTAGTTAAATTCTGGGAAGGCAGCTACTGTAAATCTGCTCTCCTCACCGAGCTTGATGTGTTTTCTCAGAGGAAACAAAGACACAGTTGTGAGTTCAGGTTGGACACAGACCCTTCTGAAAAAATTTGCTTTGTTGGCTTGACTTGACATAAGTAGCGAGAGATTGTACTCGCCACTCTTAACGTATGTGTGTGTTATCATCGGTGTTCCGTACTGAGTTTCGTTGGGGGTTCCGTCTCCAAAACTCCACACGTACTGATGTCCTGAAGCATTCCCTGACACAAATGCATGGAAGCGTACCTCTTTGTTTTCCCGAATGCACCTGGGAGGTTCTAGAGATAACACCTGTAGCACAAACACCTCAATAGGTATGGTTAACCATTGAGAGCTTACAGCATTCCCTGCAGTGACATTTACAGTGTAGTTTCCATCTTTCCTGTATTTATATTCAACTTTAGGTTCCATAACCGTGTGCACTGTTCCATCACCCATGTCAAAGCTCCAAGTTACATTGTTGCCTGCTTCCAGCGTTGCTGTGACAACGGTAGGAGTGTTGCATTCCGTGGGACCAGATGACATCACCTCCAAGCCCTTAACATCCTCATAGACGATAACTTCCAAGCAGGTGTCTGTCCAGCTAATAGTGTTGTTGACATTCACGCAGATATTGTAGACACCGCTGTGAGCATATGCGTGAGGAACCCTGCGTTCACGCCCCTGCTGTACACTCGAATTGTCTCCAAAGTTCCAGGTGTAGATGATGCCGTAGGGAGACGGTAGGGGGTGGGCCTCAAAGTCAGCTAGTTTTTCGGCATGTAGCAGGGGCGGGTCAATCTCAATTCGCACACTTGTCAGAATGCTAAAGACGTATACATCAACCTTGCATGTCTTGTTCTCATAGCGGTTGGAAGCCGATAACAAAAGGGTGTATTCCCCTGCAAAAAATAGGAGTAAACATCATGCAATGAAGATATAAAATAAAATAATATGGAGAAAATTAATATGAATAAATTTTTTTTACCTGGCTGTGCATAGATGTATTCAACATCATCACATATCACCACCTGGTTACCAGAGGGGTTATCGTAAGGGGGCTTCATCTGATTTGTACGGTTTCCTCCATCTCCAAACCACCACCTGTGACACATAGAAAACAGAGATTACATGCATACTTTTACAAGTGGTTTCACAGTTTTGCACAGTAGCTGCATTTCCATTACCCTTAAGAAACGCGCAAATTGAAATTGTGCATGGAAAATGGAAACACAGGAATACCATATATCACAAAATAAGTATTTAAGCTTGCATGAGGCGGTTTCTCAGGCAATCCGAAAAAGGAATATATCACAAACCTGCATTTACAAGTCACCTTTAACATTAAAAGTAGTTTTTGGTTTTTTTTATCATCTGAATGATAATATACAGTGCACAGTAAGTCCATAAACATGGTTAACTCTGGTTTCATGGTGGCTTGAAAGGCAAGCTTATTGTAGTGTAAAAGAGGGGACTAAAGAATAGGGGGAAAGACATGTTTGAGTCTCTTATGGTGCCTTAGGAATTTGTAAAAGCAAGGTGGCAGGTCTGTTTTGAAGATATTTTTAGCTGGAGGGAATAAAAGCTCTTTCTTGCAAATCTCGCTGTCTGACTCATCGCTGCGGGAGGGAGAGGTGGAGCCGTTGTTGAATCATCGCCTCGGCTCCCTGAGATACACCTTCATCTCTCGCTCCATCTTATCCCCCACTTCCTCTATAGAAGTTGAACCCAGAGGAGAATCAGGTATCACGATTGACTGAACAAGCGGCGGGCTGAACTCCAGAGATACTGAGCAGACGAGATAAAAGCGCCGGGGAAGAAATGGCCCTACAGTACTTGTCTGACAGACTTTTTTTAAACAATAAATAGAGAAATCCATGAAATAAATAAATAAGGCAGACATCTGCAGTGGCGCGCAGCAGGCTTCTGGGGGACGGAATCTTTGGGAATCTTTCTATGCTCAGAGTTGAAGGGAAAATTCTTGTCAGCACTCTGCGCTAACCACAGACTGTAAATCTAGAGAAAAGTGCCATTAAAGGGGAGCAGGCTGGGAGTGTGTGAGGCGGTGGAAGCCGTAGAGAAAAAGTTTGTGTGCAGACTGTGTGCATTAAACAGTCATAAGACGCGAATATAGAAAGCCATCTAACTCTCCAAGAAAAGAGTGTTATTTAAAGAGAGATTCCATGATGCACGAAAGAGCTTGATTTTACCCATCAGGAACTGATTACGTTGTAATTGGGTGTTTCATCTCAATGCATCCCAATTCTAGGACTTCTTTATCAGTCACAGGCATTAAATGAATGCATTAACGTACTACAAAATGTAATAAAAAAAACATTGTGCAACCCTAATTTAAACTGCTCTTTGTAACATTAAATCATCCTGCATAATAACCATCATGCTGAGAGTGTTCTGATGAATCTGTACACTGACCAATAAGAGCTTAACATACCAGAAGGTGACGTCCACCGCCATGTCTATCTTCACCGACGCTGAGAGGTTCAGGGGCAAACCCTGCTGCACAATTCTAGGGACTCCGTGGACGGCCAGCTCAGCCATCGGGTTCATGCTGTCTACTATGACATTGAAGTGCTCTGTCAGCATGCTAACCTGGTTCATAGCCGTTACCTAAGAGATGAGAGAAGGGTCAGTTGCCAAGCTAATAAAATCAGTAAGGCCTATACATAAACCGGTTCAGTGACTTCAATGAAAACCAGTCACCGTGAGTTTGTACACTGCTGCGTTCTGGTAGATGATATTTAACATGCTGTTATAGTATGTGAAGTATGGTTTATCGTCCACTGTCCATTTGAAGGACGGGTCCGTTCCTCCCTCCACAGAGGCTATGTAACTCTGCAATACAAGAAAGAGAAGAAGAGGTTAGCAAAAAATAAGACTATTAAAGATGAAGGTCAGGGTCATAAAAAAGAGACATGGTGGATAATGAACAGCGTGAAACCTTCAGCTTATATCTCACATATATCTTTCATGGACAAAAAGATAAAATATCAGCAATAGATACTCTAGCCTTGCACAGCAGCGGTTCAGAAACCAGTTTAATCTATAAAACTACCAAACCACATGATTTAAGCAGAGTTTTTAAATACCAGCAGAAAATATTTTAAAACACAAATGCATTGTAATTGGACAGTATGGGGCAGTTTCCCGAACAGGGTTTAAGACTAGTCCTGGATTAAAATAAATGCTAAGAGCTGTCTAAACTGGAAAAAGCTTGCACTGAGATATCTTAAAATACATCATTGCCATTTTTTGGTCTTAAAATGCTCACAGATAATGCATTTTAGTAAGACATGTTTCTAAAAATGATTAAATGTACTAAATTAGCAAAGGTCTAGTCCTGGCTTAATCTAATTCCTAACCGTGGAAACCGGCCCTAGATGTTTAAAAGATAAAGACATGATGAGGAAATGGTTTTAACTTGCTTTAGGTGGTTCAGCTGGCCTGCTTTTGATGGGTTCAGGCTGAGAAAGCAGTTTAAAGCAGCTAAATAACAGCAGACCGTCTGGTTTAAAATAAGTGGAATATTAGCTTTGCATACACTATGCTTAGACAGTAGATGTGTAGAAGAAAGCAAGTCCTGACAAGATGGTTTAACTAGGTGACTATTTTGTTGGTTTTAGACTGGTTTTGGGCACTTATCAGCCTGTATAACCAGTTTAAACAACACTGGATTATTATAAAATATAATGAGCTTAAACCAGCCTAGGTCTGCTTTGTTGGTTTTAGTACTTTTCACGTTAGGAAACCAGTTTACACCACTACAAAAATGGTTTAAGAGAGCTTAAGGTTATTATCTGGTTTGTTTAGAAAGATAAACTTTAGATAGCTTTAGACAGGTTTTAGGCACTTGTCAAACCTCATTGGTTTAAATGAGTAATACAGTATTAGCTATAAATACATAGCTCTTGGATAGTAGCTGTTTAGCAGAGTTTTAATCAACCCAACGTGGTTCGTTTTCATGGTTTTAAAAGGGTTTTGTACAGGATGTCACTCACCACTACGGACTCCATGAGGACTCTGTGAGCAGGATGGGGTTTGATGACGAGCCCCTGGAGAGGTTCTTGCACCTTTGCCTGGATTTGTAGCGATGCTTCGGTAACGTTGCTCTTGACAAAAAAAAGCATGCTGCTCTGTCCCGGCGTGGACCCGAGCTGGAGGTCGAACCATGCGAACATGGTGTCGTTGTACGGGCCGGGCTGCCTGCACTCGGCCACTTTTGCCAGCAGGTTCTCGGGACACGTGGTGTGAAAGGGAACAGTCTCGTTGCTGCCCTGCCGTCCAATCAGAGCATCATGCTGTGAGCGCACCGTGACGAGAATCCACGTCTGGTTGGGCAGGAAGTACACCGTCCCATTGTGATTGGTGGGATAGATCACGGCCGGGCCCAGCGGTGGAATGACATGGATGGGACAGGACGCGGTGACAGGAAAATCCTCATCACTAGACGTCACTTCCAAAGTGTAGCTGCCCAGCTGAGGGAGGCCTGAACGGAGGAAGGGACCCTGCAGAGCGGTGCGGTTCTGGCCCACATACAGCACCCTCACCTGACACACTACGCCCTCCTTCCATTCGCCCTCAGCATCCACCGGCAGCGTCTTGCTCTTGTCCCACCAATCAGAGTGTTTTTGGATAAGAACGCTCTGCTTCCATGGCGATGAGGGGTCGGAGGAGCACTGGAGAAGGCCTGACGGCCCGGCGTCGTGCTGCAGGGCAATGAAGTCGCCAGGGGAAACTAACAGGTTCTCTACGTCCTCCTGGACCTGAGTGAGAGCAGGACAGAGAGATAGAGGCAATAAAACCTGTCCTATTGTAAATGTCTTATGTTAATCATCTTATATTTCGAAACACTGCTTGCAGTAACATCCTATCATTTATAAAATGTGTTCTTTCTGAGAGTGCGAGGGGGGCGGTGATTACCCTTTTAATAAGGTCCCGACCTCTGGAATTACGCTGTGCCCCGAAACACACCACACATACCACAAAAATCACACAAAAACAGCCCCTAAAGAAAGTGTGTCTCACTGTAGTGCACCTCTCCATTAGACAGACTGGGGTCATGATTAGGACTTGATTTCAGGCAGCAGTGTGGGAGTGGAAATAATTAACTGCGATCTGAACATCGCTCAAGAACATTCTGAGCCGCCCCGCATTGACTCTTCAAACGCTCCGTTTAGAGCACACTGACTGACGGAGGGTGAAGCAGATGACCTGCAAACTATCATTAAGAGCTCAATGCTCTGGCATTTCATCCTGAAGCTCAAGCATGCTGGACTTATAGTCTGCCATTCTAATATCAAAAGAGTAATACCACAGTCTTATGTAATCTGTCAAGACACATCCACACAGAAACTATTATTTGCATAAAGAAAATTAAGCCCTTTTTTTAGATCATATCTTAGAAGATGTTTTGCATTGTGAAAATTTGTTTTCTTTTTTAGGATACTGTTTTGAGCTTTTTGTTTTGGTATGTGTGTGTGTGTGTGTGTGTGTGTGTGTGTGTGGTTTTCAATGTTCTTAAAGCTGATAAATCATTTTTAATATATAATATCATGATAAAAGAATATGTATAAATTACTAACTACTATAAAAACTGTGTAGTATATTATTATACTATACTATACCTATTACTGTTATTGTAAATTACTGCTGAATATATATATTTTTCACATTATTGAAATGAGAAACAGTACTATTATGGTATTACTGTATATACTGTATATAGTATTTATTTGTAATTTTATAATATCAGTGTTTTTAATTTTTAATTTTGGTTAAGTTGTAGAATTAGTTTTTTGTATTGTGCTTTTTTATATTTCTAATATTCAGCTCTAATTTTGTTAGTTAGTTGTCAAGGCAACATTTTTAATTTTCTTAACATTTCTAAAGTTTTTTAAGTTTATTTTTCATATAAATTTTAATATTTATTATTAGCGTTTTTATAGTTATTTAAATTAGTTACAACATTTTTTTTATAATTTAGTTTACAATAAAAACACACTTAAGCAAGATGTTTTTATACATTACAATAATTAGCAATTTGGAAAAATACAATTACAATGGAAAAAGAATTAAAATTTTCCTAATATGGACTTTCTGGCAAATAAAAAGTGATACAGACAGGTTCTTGTTTGTTTTGATGAATTCTAAGTAGGTGTTAAGATTTCAGGATCAGGTTTTGATTGGTCAGACTCACCAGGATGTTGGATGAGGGTCCGGCCGGTAGAGAGATCAGCACCTCCTCGGCGAGTCTGTAAACAGGGTACTGTGTGCCGGCCGGCAGAGGACTGACCCCAGAGCAGTTCACACACGCCCCGGCAGGACACGGGCTGGTCAGGGGCAGACAGCGTTCAGTGTACGGACAGTACTGCCATCCCACTGGACACGCTGTGGCTGCTGGTGGGACGGATGTATCGTTCATCCACTTTTCCGGGGTCTGACAGACAGTGATGGGGGCGCAGAGGTCACCGCAACCTAACACACAGTGCAAACCAATCAGTTTATAATAATAATAATAATAATAAAATGAAATAAAACAATTTTTTTTAAAACAACACACACACACACACGTTGGTTTTTGTGATTTATGGGGACTCTCCATAGGCGTAATGGTTTTTATACAGGACAAAC
>JAUMHP010000040.1:21189895-21223127 GCA_032361065.1 Enteromius trimaculatus
ATTGCATTAATGAGAAATTGAACAGGTGTTCCTAATAATCCTTTAGGTGAGTGTATATATATATATATATATATATACTGTATATGATTTCTTCCTCAAATATAATTATCACTTGCATTAGTTTACATTTATATTAGCTTTATTACTAGTTAAAACGATTAATTTTATATAAAACCTTTATGACTTCTTGGTCTCTATGTAAAAAAAAGTACGTAAACGAAAAAATTAAAAAGAACAAATGTCACTTTTCATCCATACTGAAAGGGCTTGTGGGCAATATTAGTTCAAATTATGCACAGAACCCCCTAAAATGAAAATAGCATAGATTTTGTGCTAAAAAATGCATGAAAGATCCACTAAAAACAGTGCACATGCAAGCATTTAGGATGCACTGATGATGCATACTAGTTAGTGAGCATGTGTGGAGTACCTTGGCGTGTGAACTGGCAGACAAACCCTCGTTTGGCGGTGCAGGGGTGTGAGCTGGGCTGCCCGCTGCCGTCCAGTGACACACACACTTTCCCATGCTGCAGCGTGGCCCGGTCCTTGGTGCCCTCCTCACCCGGCCGGACATCGGAGCCGTCCACCCAGCGCAGGACACGGGGAGAGTACTGATCGCTCAGACCCAGCCACACGCCACGCTCCCTGCTGCGCACAACAACATCACAAACCAGCTCAACACATTTCCACAGATTCACAATGACAGAATTATCCCTCCCGGCCAAACTATTGCTTTCGCTCTCCATTTATTCTCATTATCATCCAGGAGCGGCAGATCAGATTTTAAAAGAGATGTCGTCTGTGATTTTTCTTGCCAGTGAGCTTCCCGTCGGAATCATACGCACACAGGACATTAATGCGAGGCGAATACGCTCTCAATGTTTTATGCAAAGTGCGTTCAGAGCTTCAATAACCCTAATAAAGCAGCAGCCGAGGGGAATGTGTGCCTTAACGATGCTTTATTGAGCCTGATGGGACGCTGATCATTTTGAAGTTTCATTTGCCTTCAAACGAGACACGAAAACGGTGATGGAAAGCAGGACCAAATAGGCCCCAGTGCAGAAATCATAAAATAAAGTCACATGATAAATTTGATTTATCATTTGAAATTTTTATGAAATTTATGAAAATGAGCTGTGAAAAAAAAAAACATTTATTTACTGAAATAAAGCTGAAAAAAAAAAAAAAATAGCTGGAATTAAATAAACTAAAATAAAACATAAATTAACCTTACACTGAAAAAAATAAATAAATAAAAGCTAATTATATATATATATGTGTGTGTGTGTGTGTTTTAAATAAGATTTCTTAAAATATATATTTTAATAAACTATATTTTTTTTTTTAAAGAAAATTATTCAGAAGACTTTGACTTAAAAGTCTTTAAAAACTAAGCATTTTTTTTTTTTCTTTAGTTAGCAAATAAGTTTAGCTTAAACAAATTTTTATGTAATTTATTCTGTATAATCTTACAAGGGGCAATAAATCCCATGTAGATCATTCAGTTTGACTGTCAAACTATTTCTCTGTTATCATGATTATTTAACTGCATGACATTCACAGATGAAGAGGGAGGGTCAGGTCATCAGGGGTCCCAGAGAGACTGTCCCGCCCAGACTGGACCGAACTGGACCTCCAGTAGTAACACTACAGTCTTTAACAGGCCTACTACACACACACACACACAGTTCTAACAGGCTGAACCTAACCAAACTACAAAAAATGAGGAACAAAAACACGGCTTTTTGCGCCAGAAAAGAAATAATAAAAAGTGGTCTGTTCACTTGTGCGTTCTTACATAAGATTATGCATGTGTGTGTGTGTGTGTGTGTGTGTGTGTTTGGGGTATGTGGTCCATCTGGAGCAGGTTAAGAGATAGAAAACACACTTCCTCCAACACTTGTTCTGTCTCTCTCTCTATTTCTCACTCGCTCTGGTCAGTGGAAGCTCTGCCCTCAAATTAATGATGGGTGTGGAACAGAAGACAGGAAACACACACACACACTCGCATAGATAAACACACATAAACACATAGAACTGGTGTCTCCTCCCTCCTGGAGTGTAACGTATTTCCACAGCTGTGTTTCAGCAGATGTGTAACACCACAGAGTGTGTGTGTGTGTGTGTGTGTGCTCCTGGTACTGTATGTATCATGTTATGGGGACCAACTGTCCCCACAAATATAGGAATACCAGTAAATTTTGACCTTGTGGGGACATTTGTTACTGTATGTCCACATGAGGAAACAAGTTTATAAAAGTTTTTTAACATCTAAAACTGCACACAGTTTCCTGTAAGGGGTAGGTTTAGGTGTAGGGTCAGTGTAAGACACCATTACACCTATGGAGAGACCCCAGAAAATAAGTGTGTGTGTTCACATCTGTAAAAAGAAGGAATTTACACACACACACACACACACACACACACGTGTTTGAGAGTTTGAACACTATAACTTTTCTAGTTTTGACATTTTATAAAACTTCTACAGCTATGAAAACAATGCTTGGTAGTGACGTGGTGAGGATATAAACAAACTACATTTATATTTACATTTTTTTATAACTAGTGTGGAAGGAGCATACTTTTCCTTTTAGACTCCTAATTAATAAAAAAAAACAAAAATAATAATTATTTAATAAAAACAAATAATTATTAAATAAACATAATAATGACTTCAATAAATGTATAATTACAGATAATTTAATATCATGTCTAATTAAAAAAACATGAAAACATAATAAAAATATATAACTCAAAATATAAAAAACATAACATTAACGAAAATATAAAAAAAATTGAAATCAAATCTACTTCCAGTTCTCGAAGAATGAACCTTTACATTAAAAGATTTATAAATATCATGAAACAAATTCAGTCAAAGCAAAAGTAGTAGTATAAGAACTCTAAATGCACGTTTATATAAAGATTAAATATTTATTGACATATCTGAAAATATGAGAATTGTCATTTTAGGACTCGACAAAAGAAAGCATCTCTGTCAAGAGTTAATAAACCCAGAGACGTCTGACTATCAGCATAAGATCAGAGCTAACGCTGCCTTCAGGCCTCGCCGGGATGATTGTTTTTATAAGATTAGCACACATGAAAACCTCCACAATGTCATTATTATCAGTAGGAAATGATTCCCGGAGTAGGAAAAGTCAATTAAAAAATCAGGAGGAAGCAAATCGGTCATAATTAAGTTGTAATTGTGAATATCAACTCGGCAATTTAGGTTCTACACATTTTGCGCACTGCTGATGAATAATGACCATAATCAACACCAGAAAGGACGTCCCATTTAGTCCAATCATGTGTCCAAATGAGCTATTTTTTTCAATATGACATTTACAAACCGGTCAATCATCTACCATGATATTATAAAACTGGCTTATGGCAAACTGTAGCTCATTCGACATACAGTAGCGACGCTCAGACAACACAATCCTTTCATAACTGAGGAATTCTGCATCATTAGTACTGCTTATTACTGTGAAGCTGCTTTGAACCCATTCGTACTGTGTAAACTGTTATAGAAATAAATGTGATTTGACTTAAGAAACACAATATGTGACTTGGTGGTGAGAATTTCCATCCAAGAAAAAGGAACGAATATTGATTATTCACAAAAACAAACCAGGGTTTTGAGTTGAGATGCTCGGCAGAGACATAAAAAGTAGATTTCTCAGCTGTGGGAGACGATGAGCACGCATAGATTAGGGGTGAACATCAGCTCCATCTCTGAAGGCAAACATGTGGCTTCATTATAGAAAACAAAATGAGCTATTAACGGATCTCTTCGCTCCTGGGGCACAGAGAAGAGGTGCTCAACGTACACCAAACAACAAGAGAGAGAAGAGATGAAAACAACAAACAAGATGAAGCAGAAATGTTCATTATGTGCCTGAATTACATTACATGCCCAAACAAAGGCTGTGCGTTGCGGAAAAAAAAAAAAAGTGTTTTCTTACCCAGTCTTTTAGTTTTTTCTAGTAGAAATAGAAAAAGGATTTTAAATCTGGATATATATATATAAATGTGAAGCAAGAGATATCAAGTCTCTGAGCATGTGTTCATGTGCTTCAGAAAAATGAAAGTTTGCTGGAAATGTACTCTTTGTCAGGTCATCCAGGATGAGTGTTTTCCTCTTCAGAACAGATTTGGATGAATGTAGCATTACTGTACATCACATGCTCACCAATGGATGCTGAATGGGTGCCGTCAGAATGAGAGTCCATATGGCTAGTAAAAAACATCACAATAATCCACAAGTAATCCACACCGTCAGTGAAGTGAAAAGCTGCATGTTTGTAAGAAACAAGGGCGGTTTTACTTCAAATGTGAGCCCGAAATCCAAAATATAGCTTTTTTCAGTGAATCGGGAGAGAAATATGCACAAATGACTTACTGTTTATAACTGTGATGTTTTTATCAGCTGTTTAGACTCACTCTGACGGCACCCATTCACTGCAAAGGATGCACTGGTGAGCATTTCTGCAAAAACGTTTTCCATTAAAAACTGTCCCTTCAAAACAAGAAAATTAAACTGTTTTCCCTTACTTTGCTGGCAGGTATTTTCTCTTAATTTAGTAACTTAATATATTACATAATTTTGCATTTCAAGTTACATTTTTGTGTGTGGGTGAATAGTTTCACACGTTCAATATTCGAATAAAACACTTTTTTTGGTCTCCCTGTGAACTTTCATCAAGTCTTTGGCTGTGAACGTTCTGCCCTTTTTGTCTGTTCCTGTGAGGAACTCACACATTTTCAGTCCTTTTGCTGCAGGCTGAAAACTGGGCAGCACTGAGACTGACTGTAAAAGGCATTTCCCATGGTGCCCTGCTGCTGTTTCAGAGTCCAGTTCTAGAGGACCTGATGAGAGTGTAGACTGCGGTGGCATCAAAAGTGGCATCAAACCTTAATTCAACAACTTTATGAGACGACTGCTGATGTAACCGCCGAATATTATTGAATGGTCATTTCAGCTGCAGACGGAATTTACTTGAAAACCATCAACACACCCAAAGATACCTGAGATGGAATCCTCCGAGTCAAATTCACAAGATAATAGATTTTGGAATTTTGCCTTTGGGAATTCCAAAATTCAAATTTTTAAAAAAACGGCTGCAGATATTTCAGAACAACAGATTTCTATCAGTTTGTGACTCACTGTGTGATTCGAGGGGCCAGAAGGTCCCGGACGCTTTGGGAATGGACCACGGCGAGCTCCCCCCCACGAGCTGAACAATTCCGCAGAGCGTCTGACCAGCTGACCGCTTCCGACACCAACAGGAAACAGCGGGATGAGTCAGCATGATGGATCGCATCTGGCAAACACAGCGGCTCCGCTAAAGGGCCAGAGAGTTTGACTTCAGAAATATCATCTACAATCATTTTTAGATTTAATATGCCACTTGATCCTTCAGAAATCGTTTTAAGTTGAATGCACAGTTTAATTAATACATAAGACAACAGCAAATATGAGTGATTATTTCATAATTAATATTCACATTAACAAACAATGGCAAATATTACATGCTAAACATGCTGAAAGAAATATAAAAACATAAAATGCATTTTAACGAAAAAAGCTCTAATAATAACCAATAACTTACGAACTTTTATGGGTAAGTAATTTTAAAGTGCTTTAAATGTCTATATTAAATGGGTAATATTTTAATCACATTATTAATAATTAGTTTCATGTATGGTTTTTGACGATCTTTTTCATGTAGACATCTAATTTCACAGTTTTTCCTGTGAAGATCTGCTCTGCTTCTGTAACCCGCTTTCTCCCCGTCGCCTCTCTCGGGATCCGCGCCGTGCGCTCTTATCTGTTCTCTCAAAGCAAACAATGATGGACAGATCTCCGCAGGGCTGATAAACAAATGAGCGATCTTCACATGCCATCGTGCGACAGGGACAGCCGCGCTTTGTGTAAGAGATGGGACGTTTACGGCTTGAAAGATCATGAAAAGCAGGATATTTTAAGAGAGTCCCATGGTCATCTCAGAGCGTGTTATAGCTGAGCTGTCCTGACATAACCGTGCCTGTGAGAATGTGTCATCAAGACTGCGTCAGTGCGTATGTGATTGCAAGTACGGTAGTGAGCTGCCTATCCAGATAGCTTTTCAAAGCACATTCCTGTCAAAAGTTCAGGTGTTTCAAATCATTACGCTACAGCTGAGACACAATATGGCATTTACTCTTTGCGATGACAATCCTAAAATACACTGGCATGAGTACAGGCATGAGAAATTGCAGAAAAATGTTTATTATGAATTGTATTTCATTCAGTGCTAATAAACTGTAGATTAAAATCTATATAACTTTATTATTATAACATCCAATGAAAACAGTATCATAATTTGTGTTTATTTTTATATAATGTAATATTATTAGCAGTAGCCAAAAATACATTGCATGGGTCAAAATTATTGATTTTTCTTTTATGTCAAATATCTTTAGGATTTTAAAGAAAGATCATATTCCATGAAGATATTTAGTAAATTTCAAGACTTATTTTTTATAATAATATTAATATGCATTGCTAAGAACTTTCTCAATATTTAGAATTTTTTTTTCAGGTTCCAGATTTTCAAATATTTAAAATAGTTGTATGTCAGCCAAATATTGTCCTATCAAACCATACGTCAATGGAAAGCTTATTTATTTAACTTTGATCTGTAAAAGATGTGCCCTTATGACTGGTTTTGTGGTCTAGGGTCACATGTACAGTAATAATTAGGGTCTCTAACTCATCTTATTTAAATAGAACTCAAATGTATTTGTTGCTGTGATCAAATCTGAATGTCCAGCATCAATACTCCAGTCTTCAGTGTCACGTGATCCTTCAGAAATCATCCTAATATGTTTGTATATAGAACAAAGCGTATGTTTTTGTCTCGCACCTCTCGCTATCTCTCGCCCGTCCTTGCTGATCCTCCAGTCCACGGTTACACCCACTCCGCCCCAGTTGACCAGAGAAAGCTCCTCCTCCAGGCTCTGATTGGCCACTGTCAGTTCGGGACAGTGGAGCTCAAGTCGGGGGGGCAGTTCCACGCTCACGTTCCCCTGCGCCACGATCTCCTGGTGACCCGCCGACAGACTCACCTGAGCCTGGTACCGTCCCGGGACACCGTACTTGTGCCTCGCCGTGGTGTTGGGCGTGGAGCTGTTGACCCGGGGTGAAAGGTCACCGAAGTCCCACGAGAACGAGGCAGGGAAGACGGACGAGGCCACAGACAGGACGGCCTCTGAATGAATGGACACGCGGCGAGACGGAAGAGAGGCGGAGAAATTCACCTGTGGACGGAGAGCATGTTCAGTCAGGTGCATGACTGGGCCCCTATATGTCAGTTATCAAGCAGGTATCGATCTCCACACAGACCTGAAACACATCCTGCGCCACAGTCCAGCGGCACTCCTTCATGACCAGCGGGTCCGAGCAGGCGGCCGAACACTGGGACTCGCTGATGTGGTTGGGCTCGGAGTTGGTGCTGCACAGACACTCTCTCTGCTGACCCAGTCCGCCGTAGAGCTGGTTCTCGTGGAAGCACTTGGAGTTACACTCCTCCCGCGAGAACGGGCCGGGATGGGTGGAGGAGAAGATGACCAGCTCCATGCCTGCCGCATGCTCCTCGTCCTGCAGACAGCCGGCGTACGTCAGCTCTAAGAAACAGAGAAAGAGACGATTCAACTCTCTGAAATAAACGTCAAGTTTTGAAAAATGAAGGTCAACCGGTGAAGTTAACAGTAAAGACTGAATATTGACACAGCTTGTGGATTAGTGCAGGGAAATTACTAACTATGACAATTCACACACTAAATATAAGTTTTTGTTTATATATGTGTGTGTATATGTATAAAGACACACACTTACAACAGCATTTTGAAAAATATATAAATATGTGTAATATATTAAAACAGCACTTTTTTGTTGAAAATGTACATGCATGGTGTATTTGTATATCCATACAGTAATAATTATACACAGCACACACACATATAATATGTACACAAAAACTTTTATTTTGGAATTAGTGACTTATTATTGCCCAGCACTAGTTTGGATATATTAAGTTAACGCTTAAATTTAATTAAAGAAATATGTTTTTCCTATTATGTTATTATTACTGTTTTTTTTTTTTTTTTGATTTTGCTTTGTTTTTGAAAATAAGGCCCAAACTGCAGCTGTCTTAAAATGTTGATTTTCAGAACAGATTTATTCAAATATACAATATATATAGCATGGTCAAATACAAATATAAAGAATATGTAATATATATGGCATATATTTATGAGAATGCTCTTTCTAGAGTTTTTCTCTTAAGCTAACTACCGAGTTTAGACACTGAATGCTTTCCTGAGGTAAACGTAACATTATGTGACATATCGTTCACAGGCTGCACTGACATCTTTCTGCTGAGAGATTCCATGAGACACGATACATTTCAGTTAGTTGTACTGTTTCTTTCAACATACCTTCTGATGTTTATTCGTCAAATATATTCGTCATAAAGTGATCTGTTACACCACACTAAAGAGCGCCAAAACGCTGTTTATGGACAGAGTTTAAAAGCCTAGAGCTTGTTTCATATAAAAAGTAGAAAAATACAAAGCTTATTGCCATTTATCCACTTTATTTTTAATGTAAATGCAGGTGCGCGGCTATTTTGAGGATGGAGGATGGTCTCCTGAGGGATCTCCTCTCAGACCTGCATCCGGCAACTCCTGGACAGTCTGTGGTGCAACGTGGCATTGGTGGATGGAGCGAGTCATGATGTCCCAGATGTGCTGAGTTGGATTCAGATCTGGGGAAGGGGCGGCCAGTCCATAGCATCAATGCCTCCGTCTTGCAGGAACTGCTGACACACTCCAGACACATGAGGTCTAGCATTGTCTTACATTAGGAGGAAGCCAAGCCCAACCGCACCAGCATCTGGTCTCACAAGGGGTCTGAGGATCTTATCCCGGTACCTAATGGCAGTCAGGCTACCTCTGGAGAGCCCATGGAGGGTGCACCCCACATCATTACTGACCCACTGTCAAACTGGACATGCTGGAGGATGTTGCAGGCAGCAGAACGTTCTCCGCGATGTCTCCAGACTCTGTCACGTCTGTCACATGTGCTCAGTGTGAACCTGCTTTCATCTGTGAAGAGCACAGGGCGCCAGTGGTGAATTACCACCCTCGTGGAGTCTGTTTCTGACCGTTTGAGCAGATACATGCACATTTGTGGCCTGCTGGAGGTCATTTTGCAGGGCTCTGGCAGTGCTCCTCCTGTTCCTCCCTGCACAAAGGTGGAGGTAGCGGTCCTGCTGCCGGGTTGTTGTCCTCCTACAGCCTCCTCTACATCTCCTGATGTACTGGCCTGTCTCCTGATAGCGTCTCCATGCTCATGCTACCACCAGAGTGAAAGCACCGCCAGCATTCAAAAGTGACCAAAACATCAGCCAGAAAGCATGTTTGTACCCAAAAGGTCCATTTCGGCACCTTAAAGGTAAATATTAGTACTTCTGTGTACATACATGCACCTAATAGTTACAAAAGTGTATATTTTGAAAAGGCAGTTGTGAGTGTATAATAACCCTGACTTAAAATGTAGTAATAATTGGACATGATTTCATGCAGTATACTATACAGTTTAATAGATGCAGAAGGTGATGGGTCTCTTTTTGGGCACAGTATGCATACTGCATACTACAGAACAGCATAAGCAACCAGCCTAAATACTTCAAACAGCTGAATACTCAAACACTGAGCTGTGTCCTGTCTCTCACCGCAGGTGTGCACGCTGACGTTGAGCAGCGGCTGGTTTTTCACCTCGGGCGGCTGGTCACAGAGCATAGAGTTGGGCCGCTTGACTCGAACGCCCTGATCCTGCAGCCAGCTCACCAGGCGCACCAGCTTACAGTCGCAGACGAACGGGTTAAAGCTCAGGTCTCTGCCAAACAAGACAAAGGGAATATTTCATGAACCGGCTGAAAATATTACACGGCCCCTATTCAAACAGCAATGTGTGATGAGGATATTACGCGGAGACCCGGGGTGTTGCTTAAGCCTTGTTTTATTTGACATGTACACAAATGATGGCACAGCAATCTGTCAGCAAAGACGCACTGTTTTATCAGTCCAGGAAACACAACACACACTCTAATCTATAATTATTGTGGAACTGAAAGACGTTCACCGGGGAATCTTAATCGGCGTATGAAAGCAGCACTTGAAAAGTCACAGAGGGAGCGCCGTACTGCAAAATGAAGCTTTCGAAAATTAAAAAACGCCAATAGAATTTTGATAAGACCGTTTAATCAGTTGATATGTGAATATTCAATCACAAAGGGAAAAGAATCTTAATGTTTCTGTTAACTGTAATCATTATAATTGGGCAAAAAACTACTGTGATGAAATGCAATAAAATAGACTGTTTAGGACCGTTAGGATTTCCTGATAATGAAGCACCCCTCAGAATCTCATTACTGTAATGCAAATCATCCGGCCACACTTTGAAATTAAATTCAGTTCAAAAACTACCACCTATAAGTGTACTTTGTAATATAAATAATATATTATGACATCTTTTAATGGAGTAATATCTATTTAACCCGTTCATTTTTATATTTAATTTGCTTTTGTTTTGAACTGAAAGACTTGCATTTAAAATAAAATATTTATACATTTAATATTATTACTATATTATTATCATTTAATATTAATATTATTTAATTCACTGATTTCCTCATAAATAAAACAAAAATGTTTGCTGTAAAAAAGGATGCCATGATATATTAATTAATATTATTCCAATAAAATAAAATAAAATAAAATAAAATAAAATAAAATAAAATAAAATAAAATAAAATAAAATAAAATAAAATAAAATAAAGATGATGCTGTATGACTTAAACTGCTTTTGTACAAATGTATATAAACATGCTGGTCTTTTTTGTACAAAATAACAGTATTTTAAAAAGCATTGTCTACACATATGTTCACTACTTTTATAGTAAAGAGAGTCTGGAGACAAACACAATGCTGAAAATGATATCAATATATCCCAATGGTCCTTTCTTGTGATTTCCAAGATTCACCTATTTATTTCACATTTAAAGCATAAACAAATATAAAAATGTGTCTTAGAGACACTTGTTTATTTGTGTGTGTGTTCAATTGAATAAATCCTTCACACACACACACACACACACACACACAGTGATGCTGGACTCTCTGGGTGTGTCTGTTACTGGATCTGACATCATGATGCCACAACAGACCTTCAGCCTTCTTCTGCTGAGAAATGCATTGCATAAGACCGACCCGTCACACTAAACTAAACTAAACAAGCACATCTGACATTCTGATCCTGACCGGGTTTCAGGTCTGAGCTCAGGTCATTCAGCAGTTTTTTTATGTTTCGACAGTTTTGGCAACACAACATCGTGCGTGTTTATACTCACATCGTAGTTAAATTAAATAAATTATCACACGTTCGCTCCTCGATGGTGGTGATCTGGTTGTTGCTCAGATCTCTGCAAGACAAAAGTCAAACATGTATTATTGCTCAGCCTCGGTAGTTTTTCCTTCTTTCTTTTCCTCTCAGTATAATCGTTCCCTTGTTCAGCCGCTGGAGCAGCATATGGAAAAGTTCTGGAGTGATTTTGGTGTACCAGACGTTGTGTGTGTGTGTGCTGAAACGGAGCAGGAAATGGTGCAGTCAAAGCCTGAAGCAATGACGTTTAATTGGTTGTAATGGGCATGTGATTGAACGAACAGTGTGTGTGTTTGTGTGTGTGTGTGTGTGTGTGTGTTAGAAACGCTGTAGTCGAGGTAGTGCATGTGTGTTACTGTTCACACAACAAAGACAAACGTCCAGATACATGACTTGTTCACTTTCTCTTTCTTTTGCTTTAGTTTGAGCTGAAAGAGTGGAGTGTGTGGGGCTGATTCTTCAGCGTTTGACTCTGCGGTTCGGGAGAGACTCCAGAAAAGATCCGCCTACACATTCTCACCATATGAGCTCAAAAACGGTCTGGGAACTAGACCATACTGCCGCCCACACGCACACTTACAGCACAGCTAACGGCCCACAGTCGAAGATCCCGTGAGGAAGAGTGACCAGACGATTGCTCTGAAGATACCTGAGGAGAAGAGCAAACAAGAGGCTGAAAGACCTGTTCACTTCCCCACTAACCAAAAACACATTACAGATATATAGTGCTGTAAAAACCATTACATCTTGTTTTAATAATATATGTTCTGTGCAGATTTATTATGTATATACAGTATAAGTACACACACATGCATGTTACAGTTATATATTAAATATATTTGCACATAATATAAAAGATAAGAATATGAATATATAAATATTTTCTAAATACACACAGTATGTGTGTGCATTTATATAAACTTAATAAATATGCACTGCACACACATGTATTAGGTAAACAAACACTTTTATTAATCAACTATTTGACTGCAACTTTAAAAAAAAAAGCATTTTTATTTTATTATAACTATGTAAATATTTTCCAGTCATGATAAATAAATGTCTACTGCAATGAAATATATGATATTGTATATTTATTACAAAATAAAAACAACTTTTTAATTAGGTTAATTTTAAAATAACTTAATTATAAAAAAATAATACAATTTTAATCTGATCTTTAAAGTGATAAAATGTCTACTGGTATGTTATAATATATTAATAATATTAATTTTATTCAGTTACTCATAATAAAAGGTATACGAATAATAGTATAATTTAATCAAATAAAGCATATATTTGCATATAGATTTTGTTTTGAATTGATTTTAATATAATCAAATTTAGATATTGAAATATTGTACAATCATTCATACATATGAATTAATATTGTTAATTCAGACTGTTTTTCAATAAAATAGTTGCACTAAATGATGTCATGTTACATTATTTAAATAGCAAATCATAAATCGTAATTATTATAGTATTTAACTGCATTACGATAATGAGAAAATTAGCTGAAAATAACTTCGAGGTTCTAACAGGTGGCTTTATTTTTATTGTGGAAAATATCATTAATCTATACCTGATAGCTGAGAGGGGAAAAGTGAACAGGAAGTTGCAGATTAGAAAATGAGTAGGCTTTTTGCTTCAGCACAAAGAAACACACCAGACCACCTATTATACAAGCACCAGACCACCCATTACAGACGAACATGAATGACTGCGTCTCCAGTACACGCACAAACAAACACACACACATACACACACGAGACGTGGCACTTACAGCTCCTTGAGGGCGGTGAGGTGATCAAAGAGGCTGGAATCCACTGAGGGAATGTGGTTTCTGGACAGATCTCTGCAACAGAAGCCAGAGAGAGACGCTCAGAGATTCACACACACACACTCAGACTCAGATAACCGCTGCAGAAAGCTGCTCGCGAGGGAAGACTGAGAAGAAGTTAGCCGCTTCAAACCCCTATCTCTGACTTTCTACTGTGGAACACAACAGGACATGCATGCATCCTTACAGTCAAAGTGAAGCTCCGCAGAAACTATTATACAAGTGGTTTGTGACTTGTGTGCAACATTACAAGCATCATTCGGCGGATTTATGCGAGGAATAGATTTAATGTGCTCTCAAATCCCTAATTGATGCACTTTCATGGCACACGATGTAAATGTGGAAAGAAAGAAAGCCATAGAGATTTCGGACAACATGAATAAATGATGACAGTAATGCATTTTTTGGATAAGACATTAAACGCTGAGCTTTTTTGATATTATTTCTACTATTTATTTACAGTAGCCTCATCAAAGCTGTGCTTGTTCGATCAACATTTAAAATAACTGCTGTATATCTGAATTTATGTTTGAATGTAATTTATTCTCGTGATCAAAGCTGAAAGCATTACTCCCGTCTTTCAGTGTCGCGTGATCCTTCAGAAATCAGGATAATATGCAGATTTGTGCTTTGAGATCTTTTGCAATACTTGCTGAAAACAGTGGTGCTGCTTCATATTTAACAGGAAACTGACTTTTTTCAGGATTCTTTGATGAACAGAAAGTTCAAACGAAAAGCACTGATTTGAAGCAGAAATCTTTTGGATGTCTTTACTGTCACTTACTTTTGATCTATTTAATGCATCCAAGAGTATTCACTTCCTCTTCGAGACATTATTTCTCGAACTTCTCGAGCAGTGGAAATACATATATATCTCTTAGACTCAAGCTCATCTTCGTCAAAGTACAAAAGTAAGATGCAAAGTACAAACAGAATCAGGATAATGGACCAATCAGAATCAGTCTTTTCCATTAACACGCCAATCAATTAAACCAACAATGCAATAAATGCACAACAGACGGGTGTCAGCAAATGTGTGTGTGTGAACTCTGTTCCCAGAAGAAAACATCTGTCCATTCCAGACAGACTGTGTAAGAGAAGAGGAGGAGTTTCACTCGACTGACCATCGATGCTGTTGAAAAGCCTCTGCTAAAGTCATTATTGTGTCAGTTCCTCACTAATAGGAGGCGTTCTTACACATCATCACGTTACATAACACGGCCTGTGTGTGTGTGTGTGTGAAACTATGGCAACAAATCTGAACATTATCAGTGCAAAGTGAATGAAAGTGGAGCACTGTGCCCTTCTGGCATGTGTGTCAGTCACTGAGAGACACAATCAGATTTATATCGTGTTGTGTAAGGGTCCCTGAAAGTTTACTCTAGCAACTGGAAGGGAAAAGAATATCTTCACAGTGAAGAGATGTCAGACAGGCAACAGCTGAGAAATCTGAGAAAAACTTCTGCCTTAAAGTTTGTCCTGTCTAGTTTAAATCCAAAGGTGTGCTGCTCTGACAGCAACAGCTTCTATAACCTCCTACGGCCCTGCGTCCTTGCATGTGGACGTCATATTTCAGTGAATGTCTCGGAGACTCTGCATGCCACCGTTTTAGTTTTGGATGTCCTGTAAAGAACACCTTCAGGGCTTTTCAGAGATACCAAATGATTGGATGTTTCATCACGATCACTCCCTGTCCTTGGTCTGCAAAAATGTGTTAAATTAATTTAGTGACACTCTTATATGATAATATTTTGTACTTATTTAAATCTGACAGTTTTTGTAATTGTGTGTCATGAATCAACATCTCAGGAAAATGTAATAAGGTTTCAGATCTGTTACGAAACAGAGGACACCGGGACTAAAGCATGTTTATTCTATTAAATATGATATATTATTATGAAAGTCTGATAAATCACTTTTTTCACTACATGTTGTCCCAAAAACACATTCATGTGCAAATTATATACATTGTTAAATATAAAAATCATTTATTAAAATAAAAGGATTCAATTTCATTAGGGTTTTTAAAAATAAATAAATAAATAAATAAGGATAAGTGTCTGATAAATGCAAATCATTAATTATATGCATTTTATTAATAAATACATACAAATTGACTGTGTTTATATTTAATAATTTAAACTAAGTGCTTTTTATTGTATGCAAAATACATTATTATGCCATTGCTAAGATGCTAAATCAATTCTGTATTTTAATATTGCATTAAGTGAAGTTTCACATTTGAATTTCTAACAATTCTTCTATCCCAAATTGCAGGGTTTCACAAAAAAACAACAGACGACCAACCAGTCACAAACTAAACACTTACAGAAACTTTAACATGATGGACAAGCACTCAAAAAAGGTCACGTATTAAACTCGTATGGAAATAGGAACGCCCAGGACTGATCTTTAAATCCCTGCTTTGGAGATTTCTCACTTTATTTATATGTCGTTCCATCATGTATTTATTTGAGTTTATTGATTGCAGAAGGAAGATCTGAAGCTGATGATTTCCACTTGGGCTTTGGTGTTTCTGTGCTTGATTGCTGGAAAAACGGACGGCAGGACGGTGGCTGGAATATGAAGTAGCTCTCACGTGTGGCTCAGATTTTCCATGCAGCTTTTGAAAAGGCTTGATTTAGCATCCAGATTCACTTCGACAGACAAGAGCGGATTGTGGTTCTGCTGTGAGCTCTGGATAGAGAGACGCGAGCTGTCTGAATGCACAATTACCTCATAAGCACAGCTGGAAGAAGCCTCTCAAGTAGCCACCAACCAAAAGCAACCAAAAATGATCACGGTATGTTTTTTCAAGTTGTGGCAAATCAAAATATGATTCCTATGTATTGCTTTCTTCAGTGAAAAATCTGTCTCATGTAAACGAGCAGAGAAATATGTAGCAAATATGCAGCTTTTCACTTCACACTTTCTTAACTGATGTCATGTGGATTACTTTCGTTCTGACGGCACCCATTCACTGCAGAAGTGATGAGCAAGCGATGTAATGCTTCAGTTTCTCCAAATCCATTCAGATGAAGAAACAAACTCATCTACATCTCAGCTGGCCTGAGAGAGAGTACAGTGTCCTCCACTAATATTAGTAAATCTAAAATAAACCTGCATTGTTTATCCTTTTGATCTTTCAAAAAAATGGGGAGAAAATGGGGAGAATGCGTTTCTCCACAATTATTAGCACCCAATTATTGCTACGTCCTTTTCCCAAGATAACAGCTCTGAGTTTTCTCCTGTAACGCCTGAAGAGTTTGGAGAACACCTGATAAGAGAAAAGAAACCATTCCTTCATCCAGAATCTCTCCAGATCCTTTAGATTACCAGCTTCATGATGCTTCTCCTCTTTAGTTCACCTCACTCAGGGTTCAGATCTCCAGCATGTTCAGTTGTCAGACAGGACTGGAACTACAAATGGGACTGGCGTCTCTGATCAGATGAAACTAAAAATGAGCTCAAGAAGGGTTTGGTGAACACAGGGATAAAAAGTACTCCATTGTGTACAATGAAGTATACTGCTGTGTTTCTGATGTTGTGGGTCTATATTTCTGCTGGAGGTCCTGGACATCTTGTTTAGACATGTGGCATCATATACTTCAGAGATATTTTACTTTAAATTCTAGGGGTGCCAATAATTGTGGCCAACAAGTATTAGAGAAAAACATTTATTTTAAAGTGAGATTTTCTCTCCATTGCAATTGTTTTAATTCAATGATAGGTTGCCAATATTAGTGGAGGACACTGTATATTTTCAACACAATTTCATTTTTGAGTCAACTATTCCATTATTAAATTAAATTTCATCTCAAACTCAAAATAAAAAAAAAATAAAAAAGGTATTGTTAACAAAAAAATAAAAAAATCTTAAAAGGCTGGATTCGTTTAGGCACAACACTCTACAAAATAAATAATAAATCCTAAAGTTTTACGTTTTAGTGTATTTTCTCGACTAGACTTTAAATGAAACATTCCTTCCCATGTTAAAGAGTTTCTGTGTGACCAATCCCATGAGTAACTGGAAGATCCAACTATGACATCATGCTTCTAAAAAGAGGTTCCTAATGATGTCATTGAGAAGATCCTTATGCATGAGATCAGAAAACATCCTCATTCACAGCTGGCTTGAGCATGGAAACAGGGTATTATGACAAATCCATATTCACAATAACATGAGCTATTCGTTTTCGAGCCAAAATAAAGCCCGAGTAGATGCATAAACACAGAACCCAGTTTCCTCCATCTCTGTAACATACAGCAGTAGTGTGCTGCCTGAACACGACTATATAAATGTGACCTCTTCAGTTTATACTAGCAGAAGTTAGGCTCCTGTGTGCAGCTCCGCGCCAGAGCCCGAGCCCCTTGGCGGAGCTGCGCAAGGGAGCCAGCGAGCGACATATGGTTCTGTTTTACTCTACCAGGCGCGCTGCTTTCACCTTATAAGGGCCGAAGGGCCGTCTGGTGCCACTTCCAGTAGGAGAGAGAGAGAGACAAACAGACAGAAACAGAGATGGCAAAACAGCCCAGAAAGTGTGTTTCGTTCCACAGCTAAAGAGATTCGTATCAGCATCTCTAGCCTGAAAAAAGACTGGAATATGAAATCATAGTCACATCAGTTTCTTTCTTGTAAAACTTGTGTTCCCTGTAAACAATGTTTGTTGACTATAACATGCTGTAGTTTTGTTGCATCACATCACTCTCTGTTCACACCAAGCACGATGATGACGATAAAGATAACTAGTTCTAAAAATCATTTCCACGCTGCAATGGTAACGACAAAGGCACAGAGAAACAATATCATCGGAATCATTTTCAGAACGATATTTTCCAGCTGATGAACGACAGAAACATTGACAGCCAATCAGAATTCTTCTTGTTCTCACGAGTTTTAAGAAAAAATAAAACGGCAGACGCGTGTGCGCCTAGAATACACAAACCATATTGTTCACTGGTGTGGACGCTAATATAGCTATCTTTATTTTTATCGTGTTTGGTGTGAACAGTCTTTAGTGTAAGCTACGTTCAGTTTTTTTTAATAGAAAATGTGGTAATGGTATACTTTCAAAATTGTACTATGCTGGCCACATGATCATCAACTGAATTGTTTAGAGCAGCATGTTATTAAATGTATAAAATTCTGCCAAAAATTCTGGGATTTTTAATCCAGTTATCATTTCAGAACAAACATGCACAAAAATGAGAATGTCTGATAATTGGGGATGAGCACTATTACTAATTTCATAGAAATTTTGAACTGACTAGTCGGCACTAAAAGCAGCAGACTGGCTGAATGAAAATGAAAATCCATTCTCTGAGAGTAGGTGGCGCTTCATTGAAGTAAAATGAAAATATTTTTTTTCCGCTTTAGATATCTACTTCTCAAAATAGTGTAATATTGTTAAAATCTAACAAAACAAACTAAAAAAAATGTTGGACTGGTTGACTAGTATTATTAATGTTGACTAGCAGCAGCAGTTCCGTTTAATGGACTAGTCCACTAGTCTCGCACATCACAAGTGGTAATATGATCAAATTAATAAAACAGTTCCACAGAATTACGGAAGTTCTTTTAATTCAAGTGTACTGCATTTCTACATCTAAGCTTGCACACCGTGCACAGTAAAGCAGAGAGTAGCAGAAAAGTAGAAATTTTGCTTATTGTGCACAGTATAGATACTATGTAATCTATTGTGAAAGTATGCATTGGTTTTATATAGAAATTGTACTATTAACAAACTACATACTGTATATAGTGCACCGACTGCTATTTTTCCAAGTAAATTGTAAAACAGTATAAAACAACAGTACAAAATATGCTATTTTGTGTAAAATGGAAAGAACCAACCAACTTTAAAGTTAAATATAATAATGTTTAAAAACTGGCACTAAAAAGCTGCTTCTGATTCATGCATCACGCTATTAATGAGAGGTTAGGTTTAGTGCATCATTTTATATTGTACAGTACTTTGCAATTGTAGTAGATATGCATGATAACAGTTTGCTTACTGTGCACTGTATACATACTGAATACTGTAAAACTAGTGCATGGCAGCATGCGATTGTGAACATAGCCATAGGCTGGAGACTCGATGAGGATGACAACACTGACCATCGCCATGAGCATTAGGCAGAGGAGAGCCGTAATCGCCACGGCAAAACAGCCAAACCACAATTGGCTGTAACCACGGTTACACACTAACCCACTAAACAGCAGTCTGTCTGTTGTGGCCGAGGTGGAAAAAAGCGTAAGGGTAGGAGGAGGAGGAGGAGGGGGAGGAGGGGGAAAAAGAAAGAAAAGGGAAAGAATTTTATGGCGCGCTCCGTTTTGTTTATGTTTGAAATTTCAGAAGGAGGGGGTCAATGATTCTGGCCAGCGCTCGTGTGTGTGTGTGTGTGATCACATATCTCATTTATTTAAGTGAGTGCGTGTATAAATAAGAGCCAAACCGTATGTGTGTTCGTGTAAATATTAAGTCTGAGTGAGTGTGTTTATGTGTGCGTGTATTTGGTCCTGGTAAGTGCCAGAGTGGTACCGTAGCACCTCTGGGCTTTCAGTGAACAATCGCCCACTGTGAGCTGCTCACATCTGGCTTCATTCCTCAGCTGGGCTCTCTGGATCTGTCTGACCCGGGCAGGGTGCCTCATTCTGGGCTCATATGTGGCAGAGCGGCCCCTCTCCTCCTGGAAGTCCGTCCCCGGAGGATGATTAACAGGGTACTTTCCGATTGCCAGGAAAAGAGAGGAGGAGGAAGAGAGAAAAGCTCAGTTCCTAGAGCTAGGGAACTGCGGTGCTGCTCACGACCTACAAAGGCAGCTGCCTACTGAGGGAACGTTCACACAGAACGTGTGTAAAATGCTCCCATTAGCATGTTGCTAAGCTAACAACATGATATGGTAGATAACATGCATAAAATACAAAGTTATTGTGAGAAATACATGCTAGTTTGACTTATTAGAGTATTATGAATTAGACGTAGAGATGCACCAATGTATTGTCCAATAATCGGTCAATAAAAGCAATTTTTAAAAAGAGCCGATGATCAAGGCAGATTACTTCCTGTCAAACAAAAGTGGAAAAGCGTGGAAAATAAACGTGGAGCAGTTAACACTGGTTCTATACGACACTATAACCTGTTGCATAATTTAAGCTAGGGTTGCCAGGTCCATGGTTTTCCCTTCGCCAAACATTATGATGCACCTCCTGATTCCTGATAACAAACAAAGCTTCAGCTTTCAATACTAGTACATTTTTATCACCAAATTCAAACAATAAATGCTCTTTTGACGCACTTAAATGTTGTGTGAGAGATCGCTGTAGCAGCTTTAGCTCAAGTGCAAGTCTCTTCCACTTTAAGACAGTTATAGCACAAAATAACTAGACAAGCGAACATCAGACGGTATATATTGAAAGATTAATTACAAACGACCAAAATGCTTCACTCAAGCAGCGTTATAATCAAAAGAAAGACAAACAGACAAAACAGCATGTGAACAATGTCATTTCATGCAGCCTTTACCTCAGGGAAGATATCCAGTGTTCACAGCTGGTTAGTTCCCAAGCACTCGTGCTTGTTTACTGTTAATTATATACAAATTGTAATGAAAACAAGTGTTTACAAAAACTACCTTATGTGCAAGTGAGCTGTATACAATCGTTTTTATTTGAAAATAAATAGTTGTGTACCAAATGAGAGTGCTCCCTATATAGTGTACAGCATTAGATGGGAGAGATTTTTTTTTAGTAGTAGATATTAGATAATAAAAAATTATATTTTATTTATTTGATGTTTAATTTCTCTAGCCCCTCATCTTTAATGGGTCTCGTTGAGATTGCATTCTCTATTAATGACATCTGTGATTCGGTTTTTGACCAAAAAGAGGGTCTCTAAGGAGATTTGATGGATGATTATAAAGACATTTGTTTGCAATAACTGCCAGTCCTTCACAGTAAAAACCTCCTCAGGACATCGTGTGCGTTTTTACTCCGCTGCTGCATGAGCTGTCTGGATCCCAGCTGGCTCTCTCTCTCTCACACACACACCTACAGACGCGCACATATACGACACACTCACGCAAACAAACGCAGTCACAGTCAAACAACATCAAACGTCATCTGATCTCAAGATGTTTAAATCGCCTCACACACACACACACTAAACAATGACCATCTCGTTTCACTGAAGGAAACCGCATGAAATGTCATCGCTAACACAGTTTGCAGAACTAGTCTTAAAAAGTAACAAGCGTTCTGTGCAGTGTGTGAGAGAGCCAATGGAGTCACACATATAATATCACACCTATCAAAACAACACACACTCGGTACAGTGACACGGCAGGGGCCGACCACAGAGCAGCTGCATAATGACTCACCGAATCATTTGTGGACTGATAGATTGACTCACTGAGCCAGAGAGTCGTTTGCTGCATGAGTCGCTGACTCACTGTTTGTACAGCCAAATGACTCTGAATCAATGAAGCCAAACCACTACAAAGTCACCTCAGAAGTCTGTTTATATCCAAAAGTGACACCATATACTGGTGAAAACTGCCTCCTTGCTGGGTGAATCTCACAAGAACACATGCAGGATGTGTTTCAGGCCAATGGAAAGAAACGAGAAAAAGCTTTTTGCATAATAAAACAGAAGCCCTTTTCAAATTTTAATGGAGCACAAACCAGTCATAAGTAGCACAACGTAGCGATACCCAACAACACACTGAATGGGTCAAAATTACTGATTGTTTTTTTATGTCAAAATCCATTATATTAAGTAAAGGTCGTGCTCCATTAAGATATTTTGTTAATTTCCTACTGTAAATATATCAAAAGTTAATTTTTGATTAATAATATTCTTTGCTGAAGGATTCTTTTACTGAAACTACAGCAAAAACAACTTGCTCATTGCTCATGAAGGTTAGCCGCTCAACAGAGATCAACCATAGACAGTAGTCTTAAAGGTACAGTAACACCCACACAAGAACACAACGCTTGCTAGAAAGTGCAAAACCGCAATGAACCTCAGGAACAAATGTGAGATGTGACCAAACTGTACTCCCAGCAGACCCAGTAGGCAAAAATAGTTTAGCTCCATCTTTATTTACACGGTTCTGTTACATAACATGTTATCTGCTCTTATACGACCCCCATTAAATACTCGCAGCAGGAGAAGCCCAGCTGTCTGGAGAACGTCTCGGTTACGTATGTAACCCTGGTTCCCTGATGGAGGGAACGGAGACGACGACAGACTGGGGTCTTGCCTGGAGCCCTGATTCACTCTGCCTCTTTATACCTCCAGGCAGGACCCCAGTCTGTCGTCATGACATAACTCGTAGTGACTGACAGACAGGGAACAGAGAGGAAAACATCAGCAGAGAGAGAGCTCCAGACACAGGAAAGAGAGGAAGTCATCGACTGGAGACAGAGCCAGATTAAAACAAAGAACGAGTGTGTTTATACACGTCTAGCGCTCATATAAGATGTTTATATCTGCTGTGGGAATGACGTATATACTGTATGCATGAAGAAGTTCAACTAAGTCCACAGTCATTGCTCTTCAGAAGTGTTTTTGCCGTTAATTAAACTAAAACTATAGATTTTGGTCATTTAAATAAAGCTTAAATATAACATCAATACTGAATCAAATTTAAAATTAAACTAAAAAGCAGAAATGTTGGCTTAGCAACTGAAAATAGGCAAATAAAATAAAATGAATTAAAATATGCACAAAAATTACTGAAATGGTAATAAATAATATAAAAATTTAAAAATAATAAAAAAAATTAAAATAGTAAAACATAATATATAAATAGTAAACATAAAATTACTCATGCTTAAACTAAAATGAAAACTGAAAATATAAAATATTAATAGAAAATCTATTGTACTGTGCACTGTATGAAAACGTAAAATAACGATTCGTATAACAATGAAGAAAATAGAGGTAAATCACCTGTAAAAAATATACTTATTCAAATTAAATTACATATAATTATTAAACACAAAAAATACAGTTATTTTTACATTTCTGTTTTTTACAGTGCGATGAATAATTTTCCAACGTTTCAAAAACGTCCTTGCAAACGTATTTTAAAATGGAAAGTAAATCTGACATGAATGTAATCATAAATTGACCTTACCCTCTCAAATAATGACAAAAACTGGATTCTGGTTGGTTTCCAATTTCTGGTCTGTCTGATCTATATTCAGTCTCTGCTAAAGCTCTATCAGCAGCAATTAATGTCACAATGTTTTACTGTTACCTTTAACAAATCTTACAAATATTCGCAGCACTCCACTGTTATTCGTTCTTGCATTTTGTGTCCACAAAAAAAAATCCTTAAAAGACCTCAACGTAACAGAGATGAAATGGGGTTAACAGACACGGACTAAAAGCCACAAAGGTCTCGTTTTCGTTTCACGGGTTCTTTCGACGCCGCTTCTGAATCAGTGGAAAAACACAGACATACGAGTCAGGGGCAAATTTATCAAGGACGTAAATTCAAGTGCACAAAACACAGGCGCTCTCGGTTATCGAAGCCTTCGCAGTGTGTTATTATTCTTCCATTTGGCCGCTGTGCAGTAACTCATGCTAAATCGTCTTGCTATTATTTTTTTGTTTTTGCTTCAGGGTTTGATTCTTTACTGCCTCGGGCTCTCAGTGCTGGCGGAAAGAGATGTGAGAGAATGGGGAAAAAACTTGACAGTGCTTATTTTCACTTGCATGGGAATGACCAGATAGACAAATACAGGAGTGAAGGAGGAGAGGAAGACATAAGCGCACACACTAGTGAGTTAATGATGAATCAGTGTTCCTCTAAATGAAGCACAGTCCTGCTACAAATGACTTACATAACCAGCTGCGTCTGGAACAAATATTCCTGGGCATTTTCATCAACACTAAGCCTGAAGATCAGGGGCGTGCAGAAGACCAACTCTAGTGAAACAGAAAAAGACTCTGAAGTACTGAGTACTGCTGTCAAAAGATTAATCGTGATTAATTACATTCAAAATAAACGTTTGTTTGTTGTTGTTGTTTACATCATACACGAGTGCCGCATGCATGTATACATTTAAGAAAAATGCTCATGCTTGGGGGCGAATGCTGATCTTTAACTTCTTGAGCAATTATTTTTTGCTGGTAATGATATAAACCACTTGCAAAAGTTTAATGAAGTCAGAAAATCATTGCTCTTTAGCAGTGTTGTTATCATTAACTAAATATAAAACTATTAAATATGGCTTTTGGCAACAGAAAAGCAGAAAAATGAGAAAGGTTATCTTGAAAATACAATAAAATAATCAAGTAATTATTAATAATAATAATTACTAGAAAGCATAATCGATACAATTGGTAAACTAAACAGAAATATTAATAATTACATAAATACATTTTTAAATATTAGACAACGCACTTAATTTAAAAGGTTGCCTTGGCTAGATAAAATAAGATGTCAAGAAAATCATTCTCAGTTACTTCATTACGAATATTACATGTTTGGCAACTGTAATGAGATATGGTTAACATAGTGTAACAAAATAAGGATTTAGTTCACGATTCTGGGTTTTTTTAATCATCTCTATTGCTCAGAAGTATCAAACTGCTGGCTGATTGCCGATCTTTAACTTTTAAGCAATTCTGTTCATCTAATGAAGATTTTTAATGAGTGTGAAGCACCAGAGACTGCTCTTCAGTCCGTCTGTATTACTGTCTGTGCTTCTGTGTGCAGTGATGTCATGATGTGAGACTGTCATAGCAACAAAATAAACCAGCACAGGTCAAAGACCACTGCAAACTGCAAAGAAAAATATTATTTATGTATTTTAATTAATATATAAATGCATTCATAACTAATTATATTTCTATAACTTATAGATTATTAAATGAAGTCATATTCAGGGGTAAAATACTATTTAGATCAACAAAATACTACATTAAAACAACTTAAAATTTGTTCTAGACAAATGAAATAAATAAGCAAACTGAAGGTCAATGCAGACTATCAATAGCCAGTGAAGACAACTACAGACCAGGGACTTGTTTCATTAAATAAGCCAGTCTTATTTCAGTTAGTCTGACTAATTTTGAGCCAAATCAACTGAAATAGTTGTTTTATGAAACAGGCCCCAGAAGTGGCTGATCAAGAGACATCACTGCATCTGAGGAAGACTTGAACAAGCCTGTGTTTTGTCCCCACAGATGAAGCTCCTTGAGCACAATTACATCACTCCCGAGTCCATGATGGTTTCCATTAAACACGCGCGAATCAGTGAATCAGCGCGTGAGCAGAAACAAAAGAGAAAGTGCAGCAGTCTGGCGGTTCGTTTACTGTAAACAGCTCGTTCACTGTGAAATACACTTACAGATTGAAACGGATTTCCAAACAGCAATCACACAGCTTCTTATGAAAGATGCTACTTTGGAATTTTGGGAAGCTAGCCAGGTGCGATTTGCACTGCACACTCGTCCAGGTCAGAATGACACAACCGGAGAAGGTGAAGAAACCTTTCAGGAATGGTGGTCTAAAAAAGAAATGTTCTGGAAGGGTGGAACGGAGGAGCGGATGGAAGGGAAAGCGGCGCTCCTGCGCGCAGCAGCTGTGAACTTGAGGGACGCGGCGCGCTGCCAGATCGAGCTCCAGCGCTAATGCACATCGCCATGACGACAGGCTTTTACATTTAATTACTGTTAACCAGACGTCCTTTCGTTCTCACAGCAAAGAAAACGTTACTATCTATCTCGGGCTTAATTGTGAAAGATCACTGGGCGGCCGCGACGAGAGAACGGAAGTGAGGTCAATGATTTAAAACTCCTAAAGCTCTTAAGACGCCGCGGCGGTGCTCGTCTCTGTAACCTACGGCGACTGTCTCTGGAGATTTCAGTCTCAGAAACCCAAGACTCACTTCTTGAATTCCTCTAAACAGAAAAAAACAGAGAAGCTCCAGAAAGTTTGTAAAACTTAAGCCACATCAGACTTCGTACTTCCGCTCAATTTCAGTTCGCTTCTGTACTCGAGCTAGCGGTTTCAAGGTTCAAGAATCATATTTATTTCATTTTAATTAGTCACTCTGTCTCTTACAATATCCACTTCAGAAACACTGAATATCTTCCTTCCATTTAGGAACCACTCAAATTAAAAAAATATTTCATTCATTTACGTTTTAAAACTGTCAAAAAAAACAACAACAAAACTGCAAAAGCTCCTGTTCCCCATAAAGATACATGCATTCATAAATATTCATAAAAATAGTATAGTATGACTTCTTGCAATCTTAAAGCATTGGAGTTAACAGGGGAGGCCACGAACTCTATCTTAGATTTGCAGTAGCACAAATACTCAGTATCACCATATTTGGCCCTTCTGTTCGTTCAATATGTGTTCAATGAACTGTAACTTTTTTCCGTGGGCAATAATGCTGGAAAAACCAATAACGTTTCAGCTTTGTGTCTAGAAATTGACTTGCAGAAATAAACAGCCTGAGAAATATTCACTGGAGAACAACAACAAACCCCTTAACAAAGACTTTATAAATGTGAGCTATAGTGTTATTGACAGTTTTAAAACAGTTGTGCGATGAAAGAGTTCAGTCTTGAAGTTCATAGGAGTTCAAAGTACCAGCTCTTTCTGCACATACATCTGCAGCCTATGTGAATGGATAACACATGCTGGAGCTGGAGCGCCACAGAAACCAGAGTAAAGAACACAGTGTTCTCAGCGCAAGGACGCCGTCGCAGGATGCTCCACAAGTCTACCTGCACACTCACTTCATGCATCTGATGGTACACAATGTGTGCATGAGTTAAATTAAGTGCAGGCATAACATGATGTAGCTATTTGGACCTTCTCCTTGGTTGAGATGTTTTTTTTCTCCACTTAGAGAAAGCTGAAGTACCGCTTTTTTGACCGATTTTACAGATTGAGGTGAAGACAGCACCGTATGAGTTCATTTTGGTGATTGGTTAGGACTACAGTAATAAGAATGGATTGATTTGGTAGGCTTTGCAGGTCAGAATTGTCATGTGCTGCAACTGCATTTAAAAAAAGGCATGAGGTTTTGCGAAATCACAAACACTGCAGCAATTGTTTTATAACAAAAAATGTTTTACAATTTAAAATAGTAACATTTGGCCAACACACCTTTGGTCAGCAACACAAAGTCAGTGTAGAGTTACCCAAACGCAGGAAGCCATTTCGTTGTCATGTGACAAAACCACAACCTAGATGGTTTCACAAAGCCTTCATCGTGACTTAAATATCATAATACTAAGGACATTATTTACTAGATTGGTTACACTGGTTACAACCTTACACTGGAGATGTACCCGAGAGTAAACGCTTTTCGCAATAAATGATCTCATCAGTAAGAAAAAAGTGTTGTAAAGTAAAGCTTGTTGTTTTGTAGAACATCACAGATATGTGTTATTTTCAGAATGACAATTTTTTTCCTCAAACATAGTCTGTGGTGTGAAACGCTCCCCAGGAACATGGCTTAATTACTGCAGTTACTGGACGTTAAATTTCCATCAAATGTATTGTGACTATAATAGTCAACATTTGGAAAACCTTTAAAAAAAAGTTGTCCTAAAGCCTAAAACCAAAATGTTTTCTTGTCTTAGGACAACTCCGATGAAATCTAATAATATGACACCTCTGGACAATTTTTTGTCCTCCATGTTACTAAAACTATTATAAATTTTATTAAGAACACATTTAACTTTGGTTGCCCAGAAAAAATAACACATAGTCCTTAAGAGGGGGGCGTTTTGCCCCACTCTACCCTTCTATTTCGCCCCCATCCCAGACATCCTCGGTTGTGATTGATTGACACATAAACAGTGGCAGTCTGAAACATTACACCAGCCAACATTCTTTACCCGTCTGCTCAAGCAGGTAACAACAAACCCCCGCATCATCACCCACAGCCCCGAGCGGCGGCGGGTCACTTACAGAGTGTGCGTGTCCGTCGGTAGGTCTGACGCCGCTGGGGCCTGATCCAGTCCGATGCTGGAACAATTAACCACGCACAAGTTTTGCGGTCCCACCGTCGAACAAGAGCAGTTCCCCGGACACGGGCTGCAGGCTCTCCCGTCTGCCGCGACGCCCGAGCGCGCCTCCAGGCAGCAGAGCGCAAAGAGCAGACTGGAAAATAATCCAAACTTTGGGAGACAGACGCCATGTTTTCGCTTAAACACAATCTGTCCATTTCTACAAGGCATAGCTCACTCGCATCTCATCGCCCCTTCTTCTGTTGGTGAAGTTTTCCTCGGGGCGCGGGGAGGAAAGTTCACTCTTCTTTTCCCAGTTTTTCCATAAGACAAACGGCGTAGAAAGCGTCGCAAATCCGCGTTGTCCCCCCTCTATTCCTCCGTTAACGGAACTGGATTCACTTCTTCTCCAGAGGAGGGGGAAAAAAACTCTGGATTCTGCTCCGCCAGAAGTTCCTGAAGAACTTCCTCTCGTTCTCACATCCTGCAGTGCCGCTGCTCTCCACTGGATGAAGCTTCGTCTTACACAGGATACTGATAAGGAGCTAGATGTCTGTATCTATGTTTCTTTATCTTTGACTTTATTTAATTATGGCACAGCTTTTCTACTATGCGAACCATTTTACTGTCCTACAGCTGGTTGTTTAAAAAAATAAATACATATTGCAGCGGTTTCTGTTTAAAAGTAATATTATTTTGAATCAGTGATGTCTTCAGGGGCATTGTCCATTATTCTTATACGTAATATTTTGCGATAAATGTTAATCACATCATCATCCAGAAAGGGGCATCATTTTTGTTGTGAAAACAACACAATAGACATCATTTTATAAACTTTTTATTATTATTATTATTATTACAAATTGTAGCTAATTTTAGAGCTGCCAAGGTGAATGTACAGTATGTGTTCTGCTTCATAATGACTGGTTAGAAATAAAAACATTAATAAATTGAAAATATATTTATAAAATAAAGAGATTTAAGTGTTAATCTCACATATGCTGTCAACTTCAATTAAAAGCACATATTTTTCAAATAACTGTTTTTGTATATTGCCAATTGGTAAAAGCCAATTATTCAGTTTATCTAGTTCTCCTAAATTAATATTTTAAGGCTTTTTTAACACACGTAATATTTGCCTCACACAGTGTAAATTGATTTTTAGACATATACAACTGCCTTTAGCCTATATTTAGCATCAAAAAACTTGAAAACCCCAAAACATTCTGTCTGATTAAATTACAGGAATAAACATTATAATATCAATATTTCAAATGGTTGTCAGCACAAAAATGATACAATCAATGCTAACTTTATCTCCATATATATCCATTCTGTTCATATTCTTGCTGCTGTATAAATAATCAACTCATAATTAATACAGTTTGAGCTTGGCCAGAGCATTTCAGAGAGTGTGATATCCCCTTTAAGAGGAATGCTCTTTAAAATTACATCACAAGCATGTTCATTTTTTAAGGAAGGTTCAGAAAGTAGTGCAAAAATGATCCTGAAATAACTCTGCAGACATGAATAAACTATAGCCTTTATTTCTTATCTTTTCCTTAGAGATATTTTCCAAATATGGCTAATTCATCATTCATGCACATTGTTTTGCGCTAACCAGAATGAATTGGCAGAGCATAGATGAATTATTCAGGTCTTGATGGGGTATGTAGTGTGTTCAAACTCTAGGGGGGGGGGGCCATAGAAGAAGTCTCAGATCTTCACATCATCTGTGTTAGGACGGGAACCCAAGGACCCAACTAAATATTCAAGACTAAATAAAGGTTTATATACATTCAGACTTCCAGTTTTGTGGACATTCACACAGAGATCAGTCATAAATTCTTTCAGGTTTTTGTGTTTCATAGGTTTGTTCTTATTTGCTGTTTTTTATGGCAACACTGATCTGGCGAGACGTGATTTCTTGCACCAGACTCTGATATGCAAATTAAATACGTCATTAACTACCAGTGCTGGGTAGATTACTAACAAATTTACAAAGCTCACTACAAATTAAATAATGAAAGTTGCAGTCATATAGGTATCTTTTAGATTACTTTTGATCTAACTCATAAAAAGTAACTTTAATCTGATTATGGGTATTTTAAAGCATCATATAGTCTAGGATTGAGCACTGAATTGAACTGACAACTGTATTTAGTGGTGTCCGTACTGGCTGTTACAACCCGATTAGAGTTAAATCTGTGCTTTTCTACAGCAAACTGAAAGTAAGAAAGTCTTCTGAGGACATGAGTGGGAGTAAATCTCAACTATGAGAAGCCGTACCACCCAACTGTCCTCTCAGAGTTTCTGTCCCCCAGCATGCACTGCGTTTCAGGAGTTCATGTGCCCGTTAGCACCAGCTGCGAGTCAGTCGTCCCAGTGGATGTCATTAAAGCACCACGGACGTCTGTGATCCACCCGCAAGATAAAAGAACAAGACAAACCGAGAGACAGCTATCGTGCCTCTGTTACTCAGAACAGAGAGGTGTGATGAAAGGAGGAAGAGAAACTGAGAGAGCTGAGGAGAAGAACACAGAGAGAGACGGCAGCTTACTGTAACTGGAGTTCGGTTCGTTTCAGACAATCACAGAAGAGTTATTGATGCTTAGTGGTCCAGACGCGCATGTGCTCTTATTTCACTGCGTTTGTTCGCTAATTGTTAACAGAGAAAACGATTTGTCTCTGATGGCCACAATGTGAGGTTACCTGGTTACTAGGATGCTGTGGGTAGTTGCGATTTGGTTATCGGAAAGTTCTGGGTAGTTGCTAGGGTGTTAGTCTAAGGTGCTCTGTAGCACTTTTCTACATGGTTTGTAGAGCATGACCAGGTGTTCTGGTAGTTGCTATGTGATTACTGGGATTTTCAGGTTAGTAGGGTGTTGCTAAAGTATACTGGGTAGTTGTTAGGGTCTTGCTAAGGTGAACTGTGTTGTCGCTAGGGCGTTGCTAAGACTGTCTGGGTAGTTGCTAGGGTGTCCTTGGACATTGCTATGTGGTTAATTCTAGGTAGGACTTACTAGGATTACTAGGATTTTCTGGTTGCTATGGCATTGCTAAGGTGGTCTAGGAAGTTGGTAGGGTGTCGCTAAGGTGTTAGCGTTAGGTACTTAGCTACTAAGAAATTGCTGAGGTTTTCAGGGTAGTTGCTAGGCTAGGGAGTTGCTAAGGTGTTGTGGGTAGTTCCTAAGACATTGAAACATGGTTACTAGGATGCTGTGGGTAGTTGCTATTTGGTTAAAGGAAAATTCTGGGTAGTTGCTAGGGTGTTGGTCTAAGGTGCTCTGAGTGATTTGCAGAACTTTTCTATATGGTTGCTAGAGCATCACTATGTGTTCAGATAGTTGTTAGGGTGTTGCTATGTGGTCACTAGGGTGTTCTGGGTAGTTGCTAGAGTGTTGCTATGTGATTACTGGGATTTTCAGGTTGCTAGGGTGTTGCTAAAGTATACTGGGTAGTTGTTAGGGTCTTGCTAAGGTGAACTGTGTTGTCGCTAGGGCGTTGCTAAGACTGTCTGGGTAGTTACTAGGGTGTCCTTGGACATTGCTATGTGGTTAATTCTAGGTAGGACTTGCTAACGTGGTCTAGGAAGTTGGTAGGGTGTCGCTAAGGTGTTAGCGTTAGGTGCTTAGCTACTAAGAAATTGCTAAGGTTTTCAGGGTAGTTGCTAGGCTAGGGAGTTGCTAAGGTGTTGAAACATGGTTACTAGGATGCTGTGGGTAGTTGCTATTTGGTTAAAGGAAAATTCTGGGTGATTTGCAGCACTTTTCTATATGGTTGCTAGAGCATCACTATGTGTTCTGTTAGTTGGTAGGGTGTTGCTACAGTATGTGGTCACTAGGGTGTTCTGGGTCATGCTAGTGTGTTGCTATGTGATTACTGGGATTTTCAGGTTGCTAGGGTTGCTATGTGGTCACTAGGGTATTCTGGGTAGTTGTTAGGGTCTTGTTAAGGTGAACTGTGTAGTTGCTAGGGCGTTGCTATGATTGTAGTTGCTAGGGTGTCCTTGGACACTGCTATGTGGTTAATTCTAAGGTGTTGTGGGTAGTTGCTAGTACATTGCTATGTGGTTACTAGGGTGTCCTGGGGAGTTGTTAGGACGTTGCTATGATATTACTGGGAAATTATAGTTAGTTGCTAGGGTGTTGGGCTAAGCGATTTGTAGCACCTTTATGTGTGGTTGCTAAGGTGTGAGTAGTTGCTAGGTGGTTACTAGGGTGATCTGGTAGCTAATAGTACATTGCTAAGTTTTTCTGGGTAGCTGCTGCAGCATTGTTTATGCAGTTGCTATGGTGTTCGGGGTAGATGCTAAGGCATTGCTATGTGGTTGCTAGGGTGTTGCTAAGGTTTTCTAAATTGCTTCTAAATGTTAAAAGTCTCTATTCTATACTACAGTCTAGGATCTACATGAACAAGTGTAAATGTTTTTTTTTTTTTTAAAGTTCAGACTTGTTTCTGTGAATTGTGGGGACTGTCTATAGACATCTATTACTTTTACACTGACACATTTTTTATGCCCTGACCCTAAAGCTACCATTTATAGAAAACCTGTTTGCATTCAGACGTTCAGATAAACATCATTTACTATTCATAATCATTTTTCTCCCCCATGGGGACTGCATGCAGCTCCCCACAATGTCAAAACACACACACACACACACACACAGATCTCCTCAACAAGCTGCATGACACGTTTTCCATGGAAATGTCACACAAGTGTCTTCCAGGGGGTTTTCCACAGGCGTCTCATTCACCCTGATTTGAGCTGCTCAGCTGTTTGTCTCATCATCCTGGGATAAAAGGCAAAAATAAAGATATTTTAAGCCAAGTCAAGTCAAGTCAAGTCACTTTTATTTATATAGCGCTTTTAACAATACAGATTGTAGCAAAGCACTGAACATT
>JAUMHP010000040.1:21224328-21236536 GCA_032361065.1 Enteromius trimaculatus
AAAGCTGCTAATAATAGACAGAAAAACAAGGCTACAGTGCTACAAACACACGCTGCAACTCACAGCAAACTTTCAGCCCGACCTGAGGAGTTCACCGATGGGACACAGACCATTTCCATCCATCCATTCATCTCTTCTGCCACCTGCTTTGTTTATTAAGTTAACCTTTCTCTATTACATTGTTGTTTATTTTGAGCCGTGTGCTCTGCCAGTCTTCACGGCAGGTGAATGTTGAGGCAGGTTATTTGTGTTTATATGGATATTTGTGTTGTGTGCTAATTTGTGCTTACATGTGCCTACAAGCTGAACTGCATGAAAGCTTTTCCTTAATTCCAGCTGTGCAGTGTTTGCACACAGAGATTCACATCCTTACAAAATAAACAAATCACTGTATAAAGCAGTACAATGGTTGTGAACATTTATAATAATCAGAATTGTTTCAATTAAGCATATTAGAATGATTTCTGAAGGATCATGTGACACAAGACTGAAGTAACGATGCTGCAAATTCAGCTTTGATCACGGCAATAAATTTTATTTTTTAAAATATATATTCACATAGAATGTTTTTACACTCTCAGAAAAAAAGGTACAAGAGCGGTCAGTACCTTTAAAAAAGTAATAGTCATAAGAATTGTATTTCCTAACTTCACAGCCATGATCAGATGCATCTATTAATATCATTTATTTTTAATTAAATTTTTAACCTAATTGGGTCATTCCTGTTGTACAATGACTTTTCTGTCTCTATGATTTAGGAACTCATATTTTCTCTAAAATATAATAGGTCTAATTTATCACTTAGAGATAATTAATGACATTAAAAAAACTTCCATTAGAAATATAAACAATTATATGATAAAAACCTTAGAATATTTTTGAATGATTTTATAGACTAGACTAAACTCCATCTACGCATACACATAAATTATGTGAAAGTGTTAGGATGTATTTCCTCGCCTTCCAGAATAGACTAGAATTCCACTGAGATCATTTTCAAGAAGTGATATTGTTTATTTGACCAGTTTAACTGTACCAACGGAGGTAAATGTCCCCCACTCTTAAAGTTCCACCTTGTTAGGCTATATTATGGAGAATGTTTGTCTAATGAAAAACCAACAACAACATATCAGATACTGTTATGTTCATCTGCAGAAAGTCTACAGCTAATTTAGCTCAACATTTCCCACCCTGTTAGATTCCACCCTGTTAGGTTTTTATGGAATGTGAATCTAATGGGGTGGAAATTCTAATAGAATACTAAGTTTGGTCAGTATGTGTTCCATATATTTAAACAAGAGAGAATGATGGAGTATAACATTTCACACATCTGAGGCAGACTCTACTGCATGAGCACACGCTGAGTAACTGCTAGCTCTAGCTTGACTAGGATTGAAGGAGTTGCAGTCTCTGATTCATATATCATGCCATTTACATGCAATAGTCCAAGGTATATGGTGCAATCATGAATGAGTACAAGCACATACCTTTGCACCAATGGTGAGGCCGTGGACTCTGTCTTTAGGTGTCTGTTGTGAGGAAGAACATCCCTGTTGAAAAAAACAGGCTAGGTATGTTTCGAAGCATGGCAGCTGGTTTGAGCTGGTCCTGAGCAGGAGATATTTACATTATAGGACCAGCACATGACCAGCTCAAACCAGCTGCCATGCTTAGAAACATACCTAACCATGCTTTTCTAAACAGGAAACAGACCCCCTTTAACCATAAACTTCAGTCTATTCATTTCTAGCAAGAATTTGTCTGCATCAGTTCTCATCTTTATAATTCTCTGATTATTGATCACTGGCACGTCAGTGACTTCGGGTCAGATCTCATTTTGCCGGAGGAGGGCAAATGAGCTGCGATGTATGTGAGAGCAGCAGTGGTCTCATATTTTCACCAGGAGAAATTTCACATCAAATCTTTGAAAGCATTGGTCTGTATTAAAAGCATGCACTGGCGCCAATTCATTTGAAATTTCCAAACTTTTGAGTTTGGAGCAGAAAGCTCTTATTAGATCTGACAAAACACTTTGAAATGGAAAGTCACGCTTCTTTATTTTCTGCACTCAGGCACCTAAATTACTGCTTCAAATGTGATTAAAATTGCACTGGCGTGTGAATAAAGCAGTTATACTCGCTATTAGACTGGAACATTATCAGAAACTGCAACATAATATACTGATTAAATCTGGTGTACATTTCATAGCGATATTTGACTGTCATGAAACAATTGTTATGTTTAACAAATTAAACTTTTACATAACTTAAAAATTTAACCAATACCTACTACATTGTTAATCTGGTATGATTCATACACTACTGTAGCTTTTTTTCATATTTTAAATGAGATTTTAAAAAATATCTTCATTTTAAACTAAATAAAAATTGAGAAATGTTGTCTTGGTCACTTGCTGAAATTATTATCATTTTTTCCAGTAAATAATTATTTCATTTTAAGTAAAGGAAGAATAATGATTGCCATATTAAACAAACAATAAAATACATTTATTTATTGATTGATTTATTATTACTTATTTTTATTATATTTATTTATTTAATAAAAAGTAAAATAATGCCATAATAAAATAACATAAATAAAAATAACAGGCTATAATTTATATACTGTATATTAAATTGTTAGATACTAATTTTACTAATTTACTAATTAGATAATAATTTGTCACCTATAATGACTGTATACAACAAAAGGGTGACAAATTTACCGTTGCCATATGAAATAAATAAATCACATTTAATAATTTATTTAATAACACGTAAATGCACACACTAACCAAAAGATAATATAAAACACAATTTAACAGATTGTAAACATATTTATTTTTAATAAAACTTATTTAATATTGTGACTTTACAGGTAATACAGCTGTAAGTTTATACTGGCTGAAGCATAGCGACGTGTTTTCTCTTCAGGCAGACCCTTGCTATCGACTAATTCATATTCTTGCCGGTCTATGCTAAAAGTGCAGTTGAACATACAGATATTGCAACGCTTAAGTCGCACTTAAAAACAAAACATAAAAGCGAACCAGGAATTTACCACAAATTCAAGAGGCATCTACTAATGAATGATTCAGTAGAATTCAATCTGCAGCTGCATCAGTATTGAATATATTTCAGCACAGATTAGATTTTTCTGACTCTATAATATTTCATTTGTGAACATCATTCCCAGAGCAACCCACGCTGTCCATATCAATTTAGTTTTTCATTTATGCTCTTTTCTGATCATACCACCGCGTCCTCTAATTGCATATCAAACCTCAACGCAGCAATTTAAAAGCAGTCCTAATGTAATTTCAATGCCTAGAGTGAAGGGAAATCATACAATATTGGTAGGAAGACGGTGCAAATGCTTTTGATTGTATGCTATCTGTTGTGTAAGATGAGCTTTTATTGTTAGTAGAAGAACAAATAGCAGTTTGGGAGTCATAATAAACTGTATTGAATCTCCTTCCTCTGCAGGTAAACTATATTAACCCTCCATAACTGCATCATGTAGGCCCTATATAAATCACCATAGTGACATAACCAAACACAAAATCCAACGAGATCTTAAGAGTTTTAGTTACGGCTCTCAAAGCTTCAATCTTTGCACTCCTCAGCTGCAGAAATGTCATTCTAATTTCCTTTTGAAAGTCTTTTGTTTTTACATTGAATTCAATTGGGACAGTGATATAACCACACTTCGGGCCTGTTCTTATGTCTGCAGCTGGGGAAATTTTCCATGCTAACTGCACTGTAAGTGAATTAGACCGGCGGAGAAGCACAGAGAGATCAACACTAATTTTGTGGAAGATACCACCACCTGTCTCAACATACACTCGCAAACTCAATATATGTCTGCAGATAGTATTATGTTCTTCATAAAGGTCACTGTTAAACCTGATTTAAAGCAGCAGAAACACCTGCGATCCCAACAGAGCTCCTCATTAACCCTTTATCTGCCCTCTTCTGCCTCGACCTTCTCTCTTTATCAAGTGTTTCAGAAACAAAATAGCTTAATCAATTACACATTTATGCTGTAGATTACTTGAGAATTTATTACTCAATATATCTGCCATGGAAACAAAGAAGAAGAGAATCTGCCACAAATAATAGTAGATTCAGTATGGGTTTTGGCCAGTAGGGGAGGCTATCTGCAGTCAAAAAGGGGCTGAAGGGTATTTGTGATGTTAGTCGTTTTTAATTGCTCATGGATTTTTGATATTTGATCGATATAAGTGACTTGTTCGACATGACAAAAACTAAACAATGTGCCCAAACCCAGAAATGTCGCTTAATACAGTAAATGTGTGGCAAAAAAGTGAATGAATAAAAAATTAATGAATTAATGAATTAATCAATAAATAATATAATTTAAACAATGTAAGGCCAACAATAATTTCATATATATATATATACATATAGTTGGGTTATTGACGTATCAAACAAACAAAAACTCTCAAACAAGACCATTCTCATGCTATTTGTAACTCTAAGAATGAAGATATTTTTCTCATGTTATTTGAGTGTTACGTTCCAATTTTTATTTGCCAGCTATACCCATATATATATAGAAAATGTAAAAAATGGGTCACTACTCTGATCTGCCACTAATCTGAATAGAGTATGAATTCATCTAAATTGCCATATTGCATTTTATATTATTCAGCGTGAAATCGGTTTGGAGATTTGTAAAAATACCCCATGATGGTGATCAGTGGAACAGAATGCAGCCTGTCAGAGCCGTCTAGGAAACACTGATGAATCAGAGAGAAGCTGGAGATTTGCAGGAACACATGTGGTTTCTAGTTAATCGATATCTGTAATTATCCTGCTGTGTACTTGTCAAGTTCAAATCTACCTCATGCATGACTGAACTCAACTTCAATTGATCTCTGGTGTGTGTGTGTGTGTGTGTGTGTTTACTGGATCTTTGGGATTTTTCTCAACAGCAAACATCCATGTATTTATGCTATCCACCAGGAATACCACCTAAAACATGTTGTTTATGATAAACATTCAAAGATATTATACATTTACATTGATATTTAGTAAAATATTTAAAATAATTAAGCATTGTTATTTCATTAAAGCTTAAAAATCATAGTTTTCATACTATATTGAAGGGAAGTAGTCAGTGTATATTCTTTTTAAAACGTTGACTTATAAAAATGTCAACAATCTCAGTTGTACAAAAATTCACAGGCATACAGAGTTTTAGATTGGGCTGGAGAGATTTTTCTTACAAAATGTCTTATTTTAGTGATATCTGTCAGAAAGTATGAATATTTTGTCCTAGGTACTTAATAAAATGAAGTTTCCCCAGAGATGTCACAATGAAAGACACCATCTGTTTCTATGTTATAAACACGTAGAACAGTGTGTTCTGTGTACCTTGACTCGGCACGCACCTAAAAGCTCTTGCTTTATCTATCTGCTGCATAATTATGGCAAAATCAACCAGCTGTAGGTGAGATATGAGTACAGGAACTCTGTTTCCCGCTGAGAAGTGAATTATGCAATGAGGTGCCGCCGTCAAAGTGCCTCAGTACAGATGTGATGTGTGAAGGGAGACACCTGAGAGCCATACGCCTCATCTTTGTCTAGCACCTTCTTCTTAATTAGAAAAAAAAAAGTTATTTTAAGCTTGTTAAAAGGAACATCAACCGCCAGGTCATGTCAGGAATCAAAATTTCTAGGTCGCACCACTCATTTTAAAGGATAAAGCAGCTGTAGTCCGGAGGTGCTGTGTTGTTGGCACTCTTGAAAGATGGATAAAGAGGTGAATTTCTCAAAACCTGTCAAAAAAAAGGTCAAAAATGAGAAATAAGAAATTCCATTCTGCTATTTTTAAGCTTCATGCATTTTGACTTTTTTTTTTAATAATGTGAATCATGCAAATCATTGAAAGTAATGGAAAAGTTTGCAGCCGAATTTTCTAAGGTAAAAGTCTGAACACGTTATAGTAATGAACATTTTTTAAAAAAGCGATTAATTGCTATAAACGTCCAAATTATCAATTTTTGAATGAAAGGGGAATTTTTGGTTGGTTACAAATGTCTCAAAAAATTACAAATTACAAATTAAAAATATACATTTGAAAGAATAATAGTGTTCGTTCTGTTTGTTTATTTTGAAATGACGCATCATAAACCTTGCTTTGTCCACCTTATTCTTCTCATAAAAATGGGTGCAGCCATTTGTACATTTTATGGGTCTTGCTTCCAGTCTCATTCCAGCTATTTTTAGCTCTACAAAACAGCTTTTGCTGCTTGGTATTGTAAATTCTTGTCTTACCATATTATTATTAACATACTTAATTATGCTTGCCATCTTAATTAAGAACCCAGTGGTTTGTAGTGCAAACAGTGTTACCGTTTATAACATGCTGTAGGCTAACTCTTCTCATTATTTTCCTATAGCCAAAAAGAGAAATAAAATAAAATTAGTCCATGCACTTCATACGTACCATTGCAAGCCTTCTAATAAGCTTAGGAACAAACTAAAGTTTTAATATTTAACGTTACTCAAATAAAATCTTCCGTTACTCTCTGCCAGTTCAAACCGTTTCGCTCGCGAACTTTCAACTTTCTGCGCTAAGCCATAAAAGGTAAAAAGGGAGGAGTTATTAGCTGCGCATAAACTTTATTGGCTGTGTTGCGTGTGGAATTTGAATATGCAAAACTGTTATTAGACCTCTCCTTCCTTCAAACTCATATAATTGGCAGCATCAGATATTTTTCAGTCTCGGGTCAAAGAATTATTACATTGTGGGATGATCGCTTGTGACTGGAGCTCTCGCACGACTGCAGGATTGCGACTAAACTGCGCTCTCTCTCTCTCTCTCTCTCTCTTCAGGTTTAGCGCGGAGGTTGAGCTCGATCTCGGAGTGAGTCGGGCAGCAGATGCCATCACCTGTCGCGAGGCTGCACATTGGTGCAGGAGCGCGCGCGCAAAAGGTTGTCCTGAAGCTAATTTAACAGATACTGCTGATGACAGATTTAACCTGCACTATGTTTCCCGGTGTTTTTAATATTTATCTACTCTTCTCATCTCCACCGAGGGGTGTTTCACACCTTCCCGCGTTTCACTGATACATCAGGTAAGCGCAGTTTGCTGTTTCAGATTGAGCTTTTGATTTATTTTAATTTAGTCAACAAACCATCTAAATTAAGGAATCTTGTTTTAGACTAATAACTGCAAGGGTATTGTTAACTTGATTTTCGTATGGGACGCTGTGCAAAAGAAAGGAAATCTTAAAGGTTTTATTTTACTATTATTATTTTTCAGAATTGACAAATAATGCGCTTTTAATAATCTACCCTGTTGGTTTGTTTTATCAAGTTTTAACGTCATTACAGATGAATAACATAAAATAATTACGCCGTTTACAAAGTGTTATTTCTAAAACAATCAAACAAACAAAATAGTGCACAACCAAGAAAGAATGGCCGGTAAACGGTGTTCTTATCGCTGTCTTTGACGACTTTAAACTGAGATAAAGGTGAGATCAGATAGTTTGAAAGAAAAGGCTTTTTAGTAAATCAGTCGAGCCCAACGCATCTTTAGCGCCAGTGCGTTTATTCTGCTGGCTGTAAGTTGCATGGACCAGCAGTGAAGTGCGTACAGAAATATCAAACCATTTTAATGGCCTCTATTGTATATCCTAAATGTATACACATGTGACAAGTTGCCCCAATTTAGCCCCTTGCCTCGAGTTCAGACTTACGGTTATACTTTCTTGGTTTAGTTGACTCTTTTCTAAATGCATATAATTACAATTTTATTGTATTGAAAGGTGAGAATTTACAGAAATTATTTAATAGATTTTAATAGATCTTGTTTTTCTAGATAATATGTTTTCATATCTTGTATATTACTGTTTATACTTATCCATCTGTAAATTTTTATTGTCAATATTATGTTAGTACACTCACTTGTAACTTATACCCATAGTTCTCCCCATCGTTGTACATATCACCTTCTGTGCACTTATAACTTAACTTTATTCTACACTTGCTGCTAATTGCACTCCTGGTTAGACCTAAACTGCATTTCGTTGCCTTGTTCATGTACATGTGTAACGACAGTAAATTGAATCTAACCTAATCTAATCTAAAAATGTACCTACTGATTCAAAACCCTACAGCTACTGAGATGTGATAGTGTAGCATTAAAAAGGAAAACAGGCACACATAAAATGTAGTTTTAGGTTAACTGAAATCAAACCAGCTGTCTTGGATTATTATCTGTGCTAATATTCAGCTTTGGGTCAACTATGCTAATTCAGAGAAAACAGACTGTGGAAATTGAACTCTGGACTAATATCTAGGCTAAATGTCAGAATCAGACAAAATCCACTGAAACCTCAGAGGCATTTTTCATTGCAGTTATTGTGTTTTGCCTCTTGAAAAAAAGTGTATTGGGTTCAGTAGATGCTTTTTAATATAGTTTTTCGTGCATGAATGTAGTATGCCCCTATGCAACACTGCGGAGAGACATGAAACAGGAGGCAGAAAGCGTCAGAGAGATATGCATGTGTGCGTTGTGTCACTTGAGTCTCCTTGTGTGGGTTTTCTGTTTTGGCTCTGATCTTTATAGCTGAGGTGTGATCATCTGCACTGATTCAGTCTCTCTGATCTCTCGCTGTAAAACAAGTCATCTCAAGCACATTAAATGAACACAAGCCATATTCTCTCCCTCCAACAAACACATAAAAGAGAAACCTTTCCACTGAGCTGTTATGGATTCATTGCTGCTTTATACTCTCAGTTACTCATCCTTACCTCTGCACAAATTTCTGACCTTTTTAATCTTTCTGTCCATTCCAGACCCAGAATGCAATCATTTAACCAATCCGGGTGGGCGGGGCCAATCCCAGGGGATTATAACTCCTCCTCCTTTGGACTGGGATTTTCAGGAAGTCCAGTTGGGAATTACACTAGCAATGTGTCCGATCAAAGCATGCCGTTTCAAGGGAGCAGCACGATGGTCACTGCGGTCATATCGTTCACCGTGTTCATCGTTGGACTGACCGGCAACACCCTGGCTATCTATGTAGTTTTGCGCTATGCTAAAATGAAAACAGTTACGAACATATACATTTTAAACTTGGCTGTGGCCGATGAGCTGTATATTTTGGGCCTCCCATTCCTTACGACGCAAAACGTACTTTCCTATTGGCCGTTTGGCTCATTCCTGTGTCGCGTCGTCATGACGGCAGACTCATTAAATCAGTTCACAAGCATCTTCTGTTTGACAGTCATGAGCATTGATCGCTATTTAGCCGTAGTGCATCCCATTCGCTCCACTAGGTGGCGCCGACCACGAGTAGCTAAAGCAGTTAGCGCAGCAGTGTGGGCGTTTTCCTTCATCGTTGTTCTCCCCGTGGTGATATTCTCTGACGTCCAGGACATGTTTAACTCATGCAACATGAGCTGGCCGGAGCCACGAGATGTTTGGTCGACGGCGTTCATACTTTACACCGCCACCCTCGGATTCTTCGGCCCCCTGCTGGTCATCTGCATGTGTTACCTGCTGATCGTCGTCAAGGTGAAGTCGTCCGGAGCCCGGGCGGGATTTACGAAGCGCAGACGCTCCGAGCGGAAGGTGACCCGCATGGTGGTGGTGATCGTGGTGGTGTTTGTCCTCTGCTGGCTGCCGTTCTACATCATCAACATCGTAAACCTGGTGTTCATTCTGCCGGAGAACAGCGTGATGGCAGGGGTGTATTTTTTCGCCGTTATCCTGTCGTATGCAAACAGCTGCGCCAATCCGCTGCTCTATGGGTTCTTGTCCGACAATTTCAAGCAGAGTTTCCGGAAGGTGCTGTGTGTGCGCAAGGCCAACGGCGTGGAGGATGGAGATCCCAGTGTGCCGCGGACGGAGAAAACGACGACCCACGATACCTTCCTGACACCACGGAACAATGACTTTAACGGACACGTGCAGGGCAGCCAGGTACAGTCACTGTGAAAGCACATCTCACATATTTTACATGGGTTTAATGAATCTGAACAAAAAAATGAAAAATACTTCTGAAGCATTTATTTATAGTAGTTAATGATAATTTCATCATTTATTAATTCATTATTAAAAGCAAAGCAAAACATTAATACTATTTCAATGACCTGAAATAAATGAGAATTTTAAACAGCTGTTAAAGATTTGCTGATTGTCAGTTAATTATCTCATGCTAACTAATGGGACCTAGTTGTAAAGTTGCTGAATGTTCTCAAAATTTAGGGCACAGTTCACCCCCCAAAAATGTGAATCCTGTTAGCTTTTGCTCACCGGACTGACTTTCTTTTGTGTAAAATAATATATGTTTAGCAGAGTTTCACGTTATTCTTTTTTCTACCAATTATTTCATACGAACAACCTGAATAATTGGTAAATAATTTTGGAGAAACATGGGGGTGAGTAAATGTTGACAGAAATGTTAGTTTTTGGTAAACTATTCCTCCTCCTCTGAAGAAGAAAAACAACTGGTACAATTAGGGCCAGTTGTTTTTTAGCCCCTTGCTGGTGTGTTCATGAATTCTCTGTAGATTTCAAACATGCTGAGCATTTTACATTCGATACAGCTGCCAACATGTTGCTCCTTCCTCCCTCCCCAAAGAGACAAGCTCAGTGAAACTGATTTACTGAGCAGCAAATGGAGTGAGAGAGAGATTGTGTGTGTGTGTGTCTTCCTGTCCATCAGTCCTAACCCCCTTAGTGCCCTTAGGGACAACACTACTCATATGTTCCCAATAAACATTCCCAATGTCCAAGCATATTAGCATCTGTGTGTGGTTGTAAGTGAAAGAAGAAAGAGAAAGCAATAAGAAAGAAAGGGCTGAGCGATAGTATGACCAAAATCTTACATCAATGATTTGTTTAGAAAAGGTAACACTTTATTAACTATTAACCACACTTTTCCCTCAGTAAATTCTCAATTTGCTGCTTACTAATAGTTAGTGCAGTAGTTGTTAAGTTTTGGCTTTGGGTAGGATTAGGAATGTAGAATAAAGTCATGTAAAATAAAATAGAAATATGTGCTTAATTAGCATTAATAAATGGCTAATATTCTAGTAATATGCATGTTAATAACTAATAGGTGTAACCATAAGTGTTTTTTTAGCCCTAGTAGAAGAGATGATGACATTTATTTCTCTGTGTTATGGTTCATTTTGACCAAGTGGACCATAAGGGAGTACTAGTATGTGTGTGTGTATTATAAGAGTGTCCTTCCGGGAGTGAGATCAGACGATCCCATAGTTCATTCAGTGGGGAAATCAGAGCCGTTTGGCTCTAGAGACTGAATCAGATCTGTAGGTCTGAAGAATTCCTTGCCTTTGATGGACTTCACAGCATCTGATGTAGGATATATGGGAAAAAGCCAGTCCCTTTAAGCCATTACTGCATCTGCGGAGTTGATATGAGCTCTAATGTCTCTCTGTGGCAGACTGGCTTTCCCTGCTTTGACCGATACTCAATCTGATTGCTGGAGACACAAAACACACATTCCCTGCCTCTCTTTTAGCCCTTTGTCACTGGCAGTATATCCATGCTGGAAGCGGAGGCCAATTTGGCTTCATTCTGCTTGTTTACAAAGAAGAAAAAAATGGTGCTTTAAACCTGCTGTTCTTGAACCGAGAAACATTCATTACCACTTGAAGTTTTCAACAAATCTCTCTGGCGTAAACCAAAAAGTAGATTGCCTCCATTATTTAAAATGCAAAGCTGGAAAAATTACATAGATTCAGCTAACGGAGAATATGTGCCTATTTTTGTTTTTGTGATATACATAAATGTAATAAATCAAATAAATATATTCAATTAAATGGCATTATGTATATTAAAAACAATATTAGAATTTAATATTAAATTAATTTGAATTAAAACTAAAAATAGATTTTTATCTAAGGAATATAAATATATATTTAAATAAATTCATGTATAAAACATTTAATATATTAAGTAGGCTTATTTTATATATATATACACACACATACAGTACAGGTCAAAAGTTTCTCATTCAGTGCGTTCGTTTTCTTTATTTTCATGAGCATTTACATCGGTAGATTCCCACTGAAGGCAATCAAAACTATGAATGAACACATGTGGAGTTATGTACTTAACAAAAAAAGATGAAATAACTGAAAACATCTTTTATATTCTAGTTTCTTCAAAATAGCCACCCTTTGCTCTGATTACTG
>JAUMHP010000040.1:21248867-21264903 GCA_032361065.1 Enteromius trimaculatus
CGCTCTCCCGGCTCGCTCCCCAGACAGCACGCCAAATTTGCTTATTCATTATGAGGAAAGCGTGAACTCTTGAAATGATATCACAGTCCCTAACATCATGCCTACAGATGTTATAGCTTACATACGTTGAATTATTTTGAAAAGTATAAGGTTTAGTTTTTCTAGAAAGCATGCATTGATTCATTTCAAAATAGCCTATATCTATTGCATGAAGGAAAGGAAATGCAATTAAGACCTTTCCTCGTCCTTCAGGCTCTCGCCGTGTTTTCCCTCATTTTTTTGTCTCTCCACTTCTCATCGGTAAAGACATTACAACATTTGGATTGGATTTACGGAGGCAGATTAGAAGCAGACACAGCAAGAGCGCATCCAGAATGCTTGGATTTCTGGGTAATGAATGGAAATTAGCGATGCCATCGGTTAAACAAACATTTGAATGTCATACACTCACGCAAGCTACTGTAGCTGCGCACTTTATCTTTACCTGTATTGTATTTCTTGCTCAATATTTACTATTCAATTGAATTTACATAATCTTACAATGATATATTTAGATTTATCAGAGGAATGGATTGATATTGATCATTTCCTTTTAAATTGAGAACCAGTTCAGTTAAATTTCTGGATGAATCGTTCAGGAAAGTTTTTTGAATCAGATCAGCGGATTCTTTGAAAAGATCCAGCTCACATATTATACAAGACTTGGGAAATAAAAGCATAGGTAATTCTTAGAAAGTTTGAGGTTCAGAAGTGTGTGTACAATGCGTATATTATGGTCCTCTTGAACTTGGGGTGATTTTGGGGTTATTTCCTGGAACAATATTCCAGTAGTTACGCTCAAACACGCTCCTCATAAGGAAAACACAGGTGCTTGAACACAAGGGCAAAGCTGAGTGAGGTGCACTTATATTTCTGAAAGAAGCACATTCAGGTCTTTGTAGAACACACACTGACAGCACCTGAATAGAAGATGCATAAATAAAGGCAGACATAGAGAAAGAAGAATAGCATATAGACCGGGGCTGAGTAAAATGAGGTAACTCCAGAGAGAGAGAGAAAGGGCACAGAAAAAAAGAAGAAAAGACATGCCTTCATTCCCTGAACATCAAGTCGTTGAGAGAGAAGCTTATGACAGGGTGACGATGATGAAATCACTGTAATAGCAGAAGAAGTTTAGAGCAACCATATAGTATGCTTCTGTAGCTTTATTTATTTTTTTCCTCGTTTTAATACTAGTTTTAACATTTTCCACCCTCTTTCTGACTCTTACAATTAAAGAGTTGCCTCTAAAAAAAAAACAGCTTGTCACTGAAACGGTTTCCTTAAAAGGACATATTTTGTACATTTTGTACCCCTAGGTACTTATTAAAGGGTTCCTTCATCTCGTTCCAAACCCATAAGACCATTGTTCATCTTCAGAACACAAATTGAGATATTTTTGTTCTTGCTGTGTTTCTGGATCCGAGATCATTTAAGTTGTGTTGCTGTCTATGGAGGGTCAGACAGCTCTCAGATTTCATCCAAAATATCGTAATCTGTGTTCTAAAGGATGTGTTCTTATGGGTTTGGAACCACACAAAGATGAATAATTATTGACAAAATTTCCATTTTGGGGTGATCTAACTCTTTAACACCTTAAGGGTACGTATTACTACTCTAAAAAAATGGCACTGCTCTTCTGAAGGCAAATTAATCTTGTATTTATGCATGAAAGCATTAGTGCACATCCAGTTATTAGTGGCGCTGATAAAATGATTTTTCCAAGTTTATTGCAAACTATGCATATGCTTTAAAATTTAAGAGTTTTGAGTCATATAATGCTTCTCTCTAATTGGTGGAATTTTTTGTATAGCAGCATGGGTAATGCAGTTTTCACCATCAGGGATTCCGCTGTTAAACATAATTATATGCAATCTTAGTTCAAATAATGTGAACTGATGTTTTTTATCAAAAGCATGTACCAAGCTTTCCATTAAAATACCATTATGAACCATTACCTTTTCCAGTAAAACCATTATAAAATTCCTTTTCTAAGTGTGTTTTGGCCACTTATTTCAATAGGTTTTAACGTCCCACCAATAGAATCAATCACATACCAGTAGACACCATTATACTTTCCAATAAACCAATACAATTCTCATTATAACTATTAAATCTATTACAAATACAGGTTCCACTTTATATAAACAACTAGGTATTCTTTATGTGTCTTGTTGCAGCCTAGAATAAAACGGCAGGTTTCTTCTGTCCAGAGGAGAACGACACAGTTTAGACACGCTATTCCGTGTTTAATACTGTAAAGCTGCTTTGACACAATCTAAAAATGTCAAAAGTGCTATGTAATGGTGACTTGACTTGACTTTGTCTGCACCTGCAGTCTTAATCTTGATTAGTGCTGTTTAACTGTGGTGAGCATGTGTCTGTGCCACAGTTTTGTCTCTCATCCTCTTCATTATGAGCTCAGCGTCCTCAGGTTTCACTCTAATTAAGATGTTATTTCTACAGCCCTTCCCGCATAAAGACCACAGACAGGAGGATGTTTATTCAAACGCTCCTCACTTTTTAAAATCTCTCCATTATGAAGAGGGGCTACTCCAAATATCAGTCCATCACGTCCTCTATCCTTAATTATCTGTGCATATCTGATGAAGCCAAAGCGGCCCGAGTCACTGGATCCCTCCAGTCACAATAACTGCAGTTCCGCTTTAATCACATTGACATTTTCTGGGAAATATTGTACGCTGGGTGAATGTTTATGCTTTGAGCACCTTCGTTGCAGTGCGTTGCAAAAGTATTCACACCCCGATCGTTTTTCCATCTTATTCTGTTACAGTGATTCATTTTATGCGCCACCATGTGCCTTATCAAAATAAACTTGCATGTGTTCTGAAAGGACTCGAATCATATTTCATTCTTAGCATTACCAATCATTAACGTGAACTTCTGACTGTTTTGTGTGGTTTACTGTTCAAGTCAGAGCAACAGTTCTGATTAGTGTTATTGTCAGCATGTTTAAAGCAGCTACATCAATGTTACATGCATTACTAATGTCTTACAGATATTTTATTGCTCCCTTGAGCACTGGTGCAGTACAGGACAAATACACCGTCTAAGCCAGGGGTGTCAAACTAGTTCCTGGAGAGCCGGAGCCTGCAGAGCTTTGTTCCAACCCTGCTCCAACACACATACTATGGACTTTTCAATTAAGCCTGAAAGACTTGATTAGTGAATCAGGGGCCTGTTCCATAAAACAAGTTTACCAAATAAGCTAGGTTTATTTCAGTTAGTCTGACTTATTGCCAGTTAATTTGGTTTGAAATAAGTCAGACTATCTGCCAAAAGCCTGGCTTATTTGGTAAACTAGTTTTACGGAACAGGCCCCAGGTGTGTTTAATTAGTGTTTTTTAGATTTTGTTACCTCCCGTTAAAAAAGTAGGTAGAACAATTTGACAACAAAAAGTGCTACCTGTTAAATTATGTTTTATTAATATCTACACCTACCGCAACCCTACAGTAATGCAAACACAGCAAATATGTGTTATGTTTGCGAATTTCCCTATACCAACAATAAGATTTTTTTTCTACTTATTAGATTACTGTCTATTCCTAATGTCCCTCCAGGAATTGACTTTGACAACCCTGGTCTAAGCATTTGCATATGTTTCAGGCCCAAAGTGTCTGTATTGTGAATTTTTATGGTGTTTTCTGACCAAATTTCTACTTATACAGTAATGTTAATCAACATTTGTTTTGAAACCAAAAACCATAGTAATTTTATTCTTCTGTATAATCGTTTTGTACACAAATGTCCTTGCCATTGGCAAATCTGAAATGTTTTTGCTCCTGTACTCCAGGTTTTGTATGCAAATGAGCTCAGGTAAGATTGGCTGATCTTTGGATGTCAGTTGTTGGCGGTTTGCTGTCAGGTTTAATGTAGTCAGCACAGTCTTCACTAACATTTTTCAGATTTGCATAACATTTAGAAGCAAAAACATTACATTTTGTTCACAAAACAACCTAAGGTTAAATCCAGCCCAGTCCAACGACAATTTTGCGATTCGCACAACCTCACTCATACAAATTCATATGATTTTTGCAAAAGCATATGTATTTTACGAGTGGCCAATTCGAACGAATGACCTACAGATAACCCCGCCCCTACCTGGGGTTTAGGGGGTTTAGACAAAAAAGTGAGATCATACGAATTTTTACGAATTTGCAATAATTATTTAACTCGTAGAAATGCATATGAATTGGTTGTGAGACTGTGTTGTTAAATCTGATCAAATCAGACTGAAATTGTCAGTTGTATATTACTGTTTTTCATATTGCTTCTATATTGCTGTTTTTCATTATATTTCAAACTTTTCTGATTATTCAAGAGCATTTTACCACCGCGAAACATCGCTCATTTACAAAACCCCTCATAGTCCTCTGGCAGTGTTTAAAGCCTTGAGCCTGCTTTGATATGTATGAATGGACCATGTGCATGGACACCGATATTCAGAATATGAATTCTCTGCAACTGGTGGCCAACAATTTTCTGATCATTCCCCAGATTTTCGAGTGTATTCAAGTCTGATTGAGCTCTGATTCAATTACGTGCTTTTGTCGAGCCATTCCTCTGTAGTCCTCATCAGTGCTGGTGGTTAACTGGATAGGCATACAGAAATAGTCTCTGTCCCAATTTACCCCAGCTTAAAAGTTTCCTTTCTGCACTTTTTCATGCATTCTACAATCATTTCCCATGAGTCTCATTTTCTGCTCTTATTTGGCCACAGTTTGTGTTTCTCTAATGACTGTCTGTATGCTGTGTGTGTTTGTCAGTGATTTCATCTCCTAATTTGGCTTCTGTAATCCATTAAAAAATCTGGACAGAGTGGACACACACCAATGCACACATTTAACAAGCTTAATAACCTGTGTTTTTTTAATCCAATTTTTACTCACACGTCCAGCGTTTATCATATTTACTCCCTGTCTTCTTGGATAATTTCCCCGTGGACTAATTGTATGGCAGACTGAAAGCCCTGTAGTTATTTTGTTCCTATATTAGGCTTAATGAAGACACAGAATTGGATACTGGACGAGAGAACAATCACACATTGGACAATTTTGTTTTTTATAAATAACTTTGCCAGCCAGTTTACTGTAAAATACAGTGTTTCATGCATCATGAGATACCTTTAGGCGACTGAAAGTTTACAGATTGTAAATATAACTGTATATACGCAATATATTTGCAACATGCGTAGTGTAATGAGAAAAAGCACAACTCCTCCATCAAACAGTAATTACATGTGAGGGACTTTCATTGTTTCTCACTTTAAATTATAAGGTGTTAAGACTCAGTGTTCAGTGAGCATTAATGTCTTTGAGCGACAGTTAAGTCAATCTCTTTTCATTTCAATCAAATGGAGGATTTTGTTGTGTGTGACACGCTCTGGGTGGGAGATGTGCGATTAAGACCCTATCCTTTAGCAGATGAAGTGTTGCTGATTAAGATGTGGTGCATGAATGAGCAACAATGTTCAGTATGCTTTTACGAGAGAGGCCTGAAGGGACAGTAATCTGGTCTAATTGGTAAATTAATTTTCCTGCAGAATAACATCAGAATAAAGGCGATTATTCATGCATGCACACATGGGCAGGTGTGCAAAAAAAGGCCTATTTTTAATTTTTAACTATTTTTAATTTATTTTTGATGATCTAAGTTGCATATGCAAATTCTATCCATTGCACAGTTTTGACATAAAATAATGAAACCGTCACAAACAGATAAGATTCTGCACTCTGACTGTATCTATTGTAAATAATAATGTTTTTAGAACTCGCCAAATTTCTTTATTTAGTAAGAGCATGGCTAAATTATTGGAGCATGCCATATTCAATCAAACAAACAGTTGTTGACGATAGATTTATAAACCTGTGTGTTTCAAACAGTTTCATCATATCACTTAAATACCTGTAGTCATTTCACTGAAACATGACTGAAAAAAATTACAATCTGTTTATCATGTTAGGTGTATTTGTTTATGTTAAAACAATGTAATGCATATGAATTAATATTTTATACATTTCATTTAAATGCATACATCTTAAGTGTAATGTTTTTAGTGTATGTCAGAGTCATTCTGTTAAGGGTCCTAACAAGAGTAACTAACAATATAAACTAAAAGACTTAAGTAATAACTTAAAAACTAACATAATAAAATAAAGATGTTTTCATGATGAAATAAAAACAAAACCTCAATTTTTTACATTGCATCTCAATATTTACCATTTTGCATGACATCATTATCGCCATTAATCACAATTCACAGGGGTATCTATTGGCAGTGGCTGTTTACACTAACTCCGGCCACAAATGTGTGATGATCTTTTGACATCAGCGTCAGTGGCACAGATGGTAAAATGTATATTGTGGCCTTTTGTCGAATTTGTTTCTCCTTTTTTAAATTTAAAATCACAGAAAAACATTTCCATTAAAAATAAAGGAAATAATCAAAATAAAGTATAGAGTAGGGTTAGGTGTAGGGAGGAAGGGTGTCAACCATGGCGTCTATTTAATCATTTTAACATTTACACTTAATAAGTTGCATTCTGTTTCATAATAAGTAGTGTATAAATAGCAGGGGAAACAATGCTATTTGCACTTAGTGTAAATAACCTATATTACACTTGTGCAAATAGCCTCTGCCTAATTAAAATGTCAACATTATTATTATTATTTATTTATTTTTTTGCAGTTTTGGTACATTGCATTCTTTTGCATTTCATCTCATGCACAAAGATGCTACTTATTCTAAACCTGTTCCTATAATGTAGGTTACTTGATATAGCCTAACACACAAGTTGCTTCTAAATGAATAAATATTAATGTAATCTCAATCGTTCAACCTTGTTATTGGACAAAAATCCAACAGCTGACAAAAAAATAAATAAAAGTCCCTCCATGTCTGTCCTGTTACTTTAAAAGCGCATTATTTCTTGCATATTCAGCCACAACCTTTTCACAAATTTCATCAAAAATCCACACAGCATTAGCATTCATGTAATTTTACCCAGCCTTTGTTTTGTTTTTGTAGCGTTCGTGCCTGAGGGTAAGAAGTAAAAGTATTTGTGTTTGTTCTTCCAAGGTGTTGTTCTTATTCAGCTACTGCTGTGAAGTCTGTTTTTAGTATGTGTTTTACCGAGTATTTATCGTGGTGCGGTTGGTTTAGCCGGCAGGGGTGTGATGATGACAGCTCACCCCCACCGTTTCTCAAATGTCAAACCTTTTAAGCTTGTGTCCCTGTTAATACATGGCACTCTTCCAACCGAATAAAGTTTCTTAAGTATCTTTTTCGAAAGGAATTTGGTTCAGGAGCTGCATCTGCCCGTTTAAAGCCAAACTCGATGTCATTTTAGCATGAAAATAAATTAATAGGGTGGCTGCATGAACACAAACACAAAATGAAATTCAGGATATTGTATTCTGGAGGCATTGGTTATTTCCCAAAATACTTGTGTGAAATATTTACTAAGGTTGAAATACTTTATTAAAAAAAGGTAATATGAAAATATATGAAATACACCACTGATTTATAAATTGGATTCTGCTCTCATCTGTGCAACAGATGCAAAATAGGCTCCAAGAAACAATCCTAAATTATTAACCTTCCGTTTTGTATTTCTCAGCCGACTGCTTTTCAATTTATTCCTCATGGTTTAAAGGTTTTTCAGGTCTACCCTTGCTTCGCATTACGGCCCAGTACCTTTGTGGAGTGACCCGGGAATGAGCGGTCAGCTTCAGGCCATCCACGGACCACTTGTAAACCACAGAGGAAATTGGGGGAGCCACTGCAGCCCTGTGAAGAGCCCTCGAGAACACTGGGGAATGAAATGGATTAAAGGTATTGTGTGGCAGTCTGTCGCCATAGATGAAGTCAAAACCAGAGGATTCTGTCATCGCAGATCTGTTTCTCAGAGTTATTGATCTGTGTCACGCACGGATGACAAAACTCTGTTTTTTGCTTGAAGTTCTTCACAAACACAGAAAAATATGTTTTATTACTCGAGCTATAAAAAAGAACAACTTCAGCCCTGAGGTTTGTTTCTGACATTATTTTTAGAGACAGTAAATCAAAGACAGTTGCGTACTGTAAAATATAAGCTATGGTGATGGCTCTTAGAAACATCCCAACAAAACTGCAGAACACGTCCTTCATCTGGAGTCCCAGCATCATCATCATCATCATAATGACCTCATTACCAATTGAAGATGTTAACACCGTTGTCATAAATAAATAAATAAAAAGTACCTAGATTAAACTGAGAATCAATCATGCCTCAAGATTAAACTCATCTCACCTTGAGAATATAAAAACGTGCAGACCCAAAGAACTTCTTGTTTCTTTGCCAGTAGCTGAGTTTATAGTACATGAATCATGATTTGCTACAAGCTACTTCTTGCCATAAGCACGCCTTTTATGTATGCTCTAAAAGGTATGTTTTTATTCTATTGGACAAAAACGTTCTTTCTACAGGAAGGTGAAGATTTCAAATGCATAAATGTTCATTTTCTCAGTGTTCAGGAGTACATTAGCATATAAATGATGCATAAGCTGACATACATTAACAGAAAGTCCCATTTTGGGTTCATGCGGTTTTCAAGAAAAAAATGTCTGCACCGTTGAGTGGTGAAGATGTTTCAGCCTTCAGACAGAGAAGCTTCATGTGCCTGGATGTTCTAGGGGCACTCAGCGAAGTACTTGGTAGGAAGGACAGAGCCACACTCCTTCACCGGGAGCATTGCCAGCCTGAAGCACATAAATACACATTTACTCTGGAGCTCAGAGCGTGAGGTCAATCACAGGAACAATCACTGCGCTCATACTCACATCTTAGCGAGGAACCTCTTCTTGGGACTCAAGCTGGAAACAAGATATTTCAGGTGAATATTGAGCATCTGAACTCTTGCGAATGCATGAGTGGACTTACAACTTGTTGCTGCTTCCCGCCAGAATCTTCCAGCAGGCGATGTCATCAGAGATGTCATCATCCACGAGAGCTTTCAAGACAAAATTAATACATGATGACATACAAAATAGCTTGAATATGTCATGGAGTACTCGTCCTCCACTCACCGCTGCACTCAAGACTACAACGGTTAAGCGATGTGCTCGATCCGGGATCACAGGCCACGCGGTCACTCAGCTGGAAGATTCCCAACAGGTTCCAGCCCGGGACATCATTGCGCCTCTCTTCCTCCGAGCTGTCTCCGGAGCTGTCCTCCTCGGACATCGCCTCTGGACCGCTTCCAGACGAGTCTGCGGGGATCTGTTCTGGGAAGAGATCGTGGCGCCATGTCCAGAAAGGCTCCTCTGCTCCAAGCGTCTCAACAGTCTTGCCCTCAGGGACAGATCTTCTACGTCTTCCCTTGGGAGGATGTTGTGGTTGAACGGGGATTATGTGTTCCTCTTCCAGTTTCTCATCATCTTCTTCCTTTGCTGGGGGGTTTTCCTCCGTTGCTTCGGGAGGAATTTGAAATGGAGGTCTAAACTCATCTTGGTTGATCTGGACGCTGGTGACGAGGCTAGTGTTGAAGGCTGAAGTTTTTTCCACATTACAAACAACTAAAAGAAATAAAATGAATGATGTTTGGTTATGTAAGATACAGTATGAATGGGATTCCAGAGCTACAGCAGATTGCAGGAGTTGTAGTGAATAATGACATAAAGATGTTACACAAAGATAGTCATTTTCATCCTGATTTCACAATTTAAACTTGAATTGTTAGAAAACATAGGCTAATTAATTTTTTTTTAAACACAAAGGGCCATCGCTAAACCTTACTGTGGAGGTTATAGTTAAATCACACGTGAAGTGTCAAAAGTTGTGTCATGATTTTGGTCATTTTTACAGCAGAACGAGACACTCACATCTAGCAATGAGGTTGTCCATGGTCGTTCCGTCTCCTATGGATCCAATAACCTCAATCTGAGATGCTTCCAGCTGCTCCTTCAGCTCACATTTACTCACGATCCGTCCTTCAGTCACACTGGACACCAGAAAAACCAGAGCCAATGCCGTCAACATCTTCACAGAGAGAATGCTGTGGATATACAACATAATTAATAGCCAGAAAAAATAGATAAATCCAGATAGAAATCCGCTTTCACATAACCAACTAGCTTCGTTCCCAGCAAGGACCATAAGCCTCTAGCTTTTATATGCATTGTAATTGTGTGCTTGAGCATTAAAAGCGTCACTGCAGCGCTTAACAAAACGGTATCGTCCGTTTAATATATTTACTGCGTATTATATGCACCTACACATGTTCACAAAAGTGCGTATAAAAGGAAGGCATCCTGTCCAACTTTTTTCCTCACAATGTCAGATTCGGCGAAACTGTCCTGTAAATGATAGGCGAAAAATGCATTTTTAAAAAACGAATAAACATTTTAAAAAGCCCCAAAAATTGGCTCAAATAAACAAAGACAATGAATGCGTCAAGATGTCCTGGTTCTCAGTGAAATCAGAAATGCGTGTCCTGGGTGTGTATTTGAAAGCAGATAAAAGGAGAGCCACGCTGAGCTTAAGTAGTATAAGTGGGCAGATGTTTATGTGCTGATAACAGCCCAGCAGACGTGAGGCACATTTATAAGGAGAGAAAGATGCTTGACTATCAGCCCTTGTCACAGACACACACTTTCCTCTGTTTCAGCCTGAAATTAAGTCACTTTGTGGAGAAAAACACTCCAGCTGACACATTAGTGCTCCAAATCTTTTTTTAAGATTCGGAAAGCATTTTTTAAAAAGCTACACAAAGTACATGTTACGTAAACAAACGAAAATGACATTAAGTGCTACTTGAAGACACCGGCGCCTGTCAGAGTAAATAAATGTTGTTTTTATTGAATATCAAATGCTGAGATGTGAAAAGTACCAGTGCTTACCAGAGGTTGTGTTCAGAAGATGCTCGTTGGTGATTTAACCCTGGTCTGCTGGTGGTTCTTATATACATACCTGTGACCTGTAATCATATCAGGACTGTATGCTGGTCACACCAAGACTAATATTTAGCACAGGCAGGTCAACTTCTGTTACAAAAGCTTCATTCTTTCACTGTTGTTTTACCTTTGGATTTCCTTTAGTGTACAGTGTACTTAAAGGGTGTTTGAATACTCCACATGTTAAACTCTAGTCGTCACCTGATAAGAGCCCTTTTAGTGGGTTCAAATACACAAACGAGAACCACTAATGCAAATTGTCAATATTCACACCAGTACAGTATCACACCATACACATATACTTCTGATTTAAAATTCATAACTAAGTTTTTAAGTGATGGTTGGATATTTTCCAGTGGGATATTGCAAACCACAAAATTGTAGTGTTTTACTTTTGGTTTTATTGCCTCTAACGTGCACAAAATCCCTCCTTATGACAACAGTAGAGCAGTTTTCTGAAGATGTAATCTGCATCCGTTGCTCTGGAATGTTTTTAAATCACTGATCAGGTGTGTCCCATAGAATTTATTTGTTTTATGTTGGTGGATATTTTGCATATCTCGTTTTGGAAACAGAATCATAAAATCACATGTGGGTTTTTAAGAACATCTTAAGAGAACTAAAAAGGCCCTTTAGGTTTTATAAGGGCTTATTGTGGACAAAAATGTTTCTTCTTTGGCGTGATTGTGAAAACCTCTTTTAGGAGCATTATTTTTCAGAGTGTGGTGCAGCACATCTTGACTTTACCTCTGTCAAGGTTAGATGCTCAGCAGATTCAGGTTTGATGCATGCAGACGTTGTAATAAAATGTCCAATTTAACATCTGTCGTTTGTCACCTGCATGCTTGAGTGAACCAGATCTCAGCTGGTGTTTTTAGCTGACCAGAGAGATAAAACGGACCCACGTTTTAAAACTCAAATATATTTAGCGTTAGAGGAGGCAGGTGTCAACACTTGCATACGAAATGTTTTCTGAATGAGTGAGGGCTGCTGCTGTCTCCACGCATCCTTCATTAAAATAGGATTTTAGCATCAGGTCATTCTTTGCATTTTGTGTTTAGAGTGGCCTTGTGAAGAACAGCTTGATTGCTGCAGTGGACAATGTGAACTAGACTAGATCCAAAAAGAAATAGTTAAAGTTTGGGGTCAGTTTAGGTTAAGATTTGTTTCTAAATAAATAAAATGGTGGGTGAACATAAAACTGCAGCGCTATGGAATTTACTACATATTTCATCATCAGCTAAGGTGTAACTTTTCCACTAACAAGCTAGTTTTTAATAGGTGGCAGTGTAGTGTGACTAAACACCAGCTTCACTTTGCATTGCACACACGATGTTACAGCCAAATACTAGATTGATCTAATCAAGCAATTAAGTGAATTTGTTTTATTTGGCACTTCATTTAAATGAATAATTTCAGAGCAAAGAGCATTTTATGTATTCTTTTTACAGCACAGTGTGTCAATGCTGCTGCTTTTCTGCTACGCTTTCTGTTTACTTATAAAGAAATAAGTGCTTTATATTTGAAATAATTGTATTCCATGTAAATTTTGTATTTTAATGCTATTGCTATAAGTTGCTTTTGTAATATTGATTTGATTTAATTACATGTTTAATACCATACTATCAATATTTAGTATAGCCTACTTGTAAAAGACACATCAAAGTCATTTTTTTAAAAAGGCAGCGGCTATTTGCACTAAGTGTAAATAGCAATTAGAGGCTATTTACACCAATTTATTTTCTTAACATAGATGCTATTTACATTGTCTGCTGTTTATACACCACTTATTGCATGTGGCAATTATCTGCACCTCAGTACTGAAGTACATTATACAACAGTGTAAATGTTCATTTTAATTCAAATTATTAAGAAAAAAAGTTTGCTGATTCGAACCCGGGTCAATCGCGTCAAAATAACACACATCTGTAATGATGACGAGTCTAACCACACGTAAATACCCTGATAGCGGAGACATCTACTTAATATCTGCATTTACATCTGCAAGACGTATTAGTTAGAGTGTTTGTTGATCTGCATCCTTTTAGATGTCAAATAGACATCTATTAAATGTCTTTAAGATGTTAGTGATTTAGAAAGCATGTAGAACGGACACCTTTAAGACCTTTAAGGCAGCAGATGCTTTCCCGATCAAGAGATCTTGAACAGACATTTTGCAGACGTACAAGTGCAAAAAAAGAAAAATGACGGCATTTGAGTGCTTCAAAGAAATCAATTTTCATTCAGACATGATCTTATGGGTAATTTATGGCTCTTCGGTGAAGCCTGTGTGTGTGTGTAAAGGTTCTTGTAATAGCGGCTCGGTCAGGCTGACAGAGAGCAATGTTAATCCCACACACAGAGAAGCACAAAAGAACACTTGACATTTTCAACCAGGAGGATTACTCACCTACTCAATTACACCTCTTAGACTCTTTTCCTCTTTCTTCCCATCTTCCCTTGTACAGATAATAAACAACCTTACCCTATAAGAACAATCCACAAGCATCTACGTGCTACATATCAAGAAAGGCATTCAAAGTCTTTCCACTGCTCCTTGAGATCACTGTATGGACCAGATTTCGCCAGTACTTAGGTTCTGTTATGTGTTTATCACTGGCAACAATCTTAAGAACAGCTTCTGTTTATCTTGTGTCAGTGTGCTTTATGAGCTGTTTGCATTGATTTCTAGTCCGCACGTCCAAAACTCAAGCGAAGAACTTCCTCGGTTGAACTTGCGCTTACGAAGTTATTTCTTATTTATTTGTTGTTCATACAAAACACACGCACACGCAGCCTTTGTATTTCATTTTAAAAGAAATGACTTCATATCTAGTGTTAACTAATGCAGTGACATTCAGATATTATACTTTGCTTTGACAGCACTTGTTTATTTTGGTGCAGCTCGCTCTTTCACTTTGTAAGTGGCATTCTCTGGAGGCCTTGTCTTGGTGACCCTGCGGTTTGAAGGTTAGCTAGAGCGCTGTGATTTTAATGTCCTGTGACGGAAATCTTTAATAATGAAGATGATCTTATGTAATGTGTGATTATTTTGATGGTGTGGGCCGAGAAGGCCATGACAGCGATACTCCCCGAGGAGCTGACGCACCTGTTTCAAACACCTTGAACTCCTGCGTCCCTCCGCGGCAGGAACACTGAGTAATCGACCCTCGCTGTCCGTCTCTCACCTTCGTTACAGTCAAAGGGATAGTTCACCCCTCAAAAAACTGCATTCTGTTGACTCTGTATGCCATTTTGCCCTGTAAAAGAAAACGCAAAATGAACAAAATTAGAAATCTTATTAGTCATTTCAGTGTAGGAGAAACACTTGGTTACGCAGTCATGAATAACACAATCAGTTTGGCTCAGATTTAAACACAAACATTCATCCTTCCACGACATTATTCCTCAAAATGACCTGAAACACATGCTCAGAATAAATGAGGTGTATGAATGGCATATGAATTTTAAACATGAAGCAGAACTTCTTTTGAAACATGAAGCAGTTCTGAAGAACATGGTGTCTGTTGATGCAAAAGCTGCTCAGTGTTTTTCTAGGGTGTTCATATTGGTTTCTAGGTGGTTGTTTACTCTCTCTATATTCGTCTGCTCTCTAGATTTGACTCGGGTCCCTCCTTTAATGTAAATCTGGGATTTTTGAAGCTTGATGAAGTAACAGCAGCACTCCCTGCATTCCCCAAATACTTACAATCCAATCCAAAAAACTACAGTATCTTGAGCGAAGTCCCTGAATTTTTTGAGTACTTACGCTATGATTCAGTCTTCCCTGCGGCGGCATCCCATCAAGAAGCTCCTATCACTAACTCAATCACACAGGTCTTTAGCATCTATACGCTGTTACCTCAGCCCGAGGACGGCTCTATAGTCTTCCATCACGTCTTTTGAGCATAGTCGTTAGTACTCGTATTCCTCAGCTGCGCAGCATATACCAGACACCTCTCCCAAGTTGCTCTTTGCAGGAACTGGTCACAACAACCAAGAGAGACCCCCTGAACAGAAATATATACAAGCTGCACTTATATCTTGAGAAAAAGTCAATATCAATCAAGTCTTCTTCAGTGTAATTGGTTATACTGATCTGGTCATTGGTTTGTCATTTAACTGATCTATTGTTTTAAGCAAGGTAAGCACAGATTATTTAATCATAGAACTTCTGAGTTGAATATACGCTTTTTTGACTCCTCCTGTGGCCATTAAATGAAATATTTCCATCACAATGGTAAAACTGTTTGCGCTACAAAACAGCAAATTCATAACAAAGACATTAAAATAATATACGCAATTGAAATATCATAGTGCAAAATATGTGCTATTTTGTACAGCTAAAAATAGCTGGAAGTCAGGCACACTAAATTTACAATGGCATTTGTTAACCCTATTATTTAGGTTTGGGTTTGGTGTGGAAGATATTTTTCCAACATGATAAAGCATTAATCTTTAGGGACACACACTGGATATTTTAATTCTGAACGGCCGCAAAACGTACCTCAAGCAGCGTTAGCACCGCAATACGCACCTGTACCAACATAACACAAACGATACATATTAAACATGTTTTAGCACCACTCTCTAATCTGGTTTGTGGTGCAAACCATTGCCGTGCACAGACCTTTTGAGGGGCATGTGCTGAAACTAAAAAAAGCACATTCAGCAGATAGCCATAAAATCAAAATAGAATTTTTTTATAATATATTTTATCTAGCTGACAAGGATCACCCGGTTGCTTTGTGTCGAACTCAAATGCAGTTACACCGCAGGGTTTTTGACCAGAGAATGCGTGCAAGTTGTTCAACATTAGCATTAGCATTATATGAACCTTTATAGACATGCTAGTGTTTATTTCATAAAGACAACGTTGCACTTATTCAAACAAGATATTTTATCATTTCAAGACGAATACGCTCCTCTGCTTCTGCTCTATGACTCTGACTGATGCGCGCTCAGTATGGAGTTTTTTTTGTGTCTTTATTATTCAAACAAAAATACTGTGTTTGAGAGTAAAACTAATTATTTTGTAATTA
>JAUMHP010000040.1:21265003-21275085 GCA_032361065.1 Enteromius trimaculatus
GAAGTTTGACTGACAGTTTGAGCGGTTCTAAAAGATACGCTTTTTAATGCCTTTAATTGGTTAAATATTTGTTAAAACAGCGCATGTGTTCAGGTTGAGCCCTACCTGTGCACGTGCCTGGTGCAAACTGTTTTATGCTGCGTGTTGTTATAATAACCGGAAGCCTCACCCATAGGCTGCATTAAGGAATAAGGTGGATAGTTCTAGTCTTTTAAATGTAGAGTGATTTTTAAATCTTTAATGTTTAATGACTTTATTGTGAACAGGCCTCTAAAAGCACTTAGTAATTTGCCGCATTCAAATTCTTACCACTTGCACAAACAACACAGATGAATTAGTCAATTTTTATTTATTCTGCTTTTTAATTTGTAGTTGTTTTCAAATTTGTACACAAATCCCAGATTTAGGATGTTTCTATTAATGTGAGTCGCCTACCGGAAATTCCCAAAGAATTCAAAAGAACCAAAAGCTGCTTAATTCTGGTTGTTTCATGACAGAGGAAGAGGAACTAATCCTGCTTTGATTTGCATGTCAAGGTGCAAAAATAACAAAGAAGACAAAGAAGATTTCCAGAACATGATGATCGAGGACAGCGGTACAGCGAGAACAATGGTTAAAAAGGGTAATATCTCTGATTTCTTACCGGTGTTGACTCTCTCTTTCTGTCTTATTGAAATGTAAACCAATAAGGTTACAAGTCACTTGGTGTTCAGCATACTACAATCAAACTCATTTGCATATTAACGAGGCTGAGAGAATAAAGAGGAAAGGGGGATGAAAACCAAAGTGACTGACCGCTTTATAGGAAGAGGGAGAGAAAGAGCAAATGAGCAGAAACGGTGGTGGGAGGGAGTGAAAGACAAAGGAGAAAATGAGGGTTTGAAGATAAAGGAAAGTGAGTTGAAGAGAGAATGAGCTGGACATTCAGCACTGAAAACAACTCTTATCAAACACACAGGAAATCATCTCTAATACTTCTGCTGGTTATTATATATTAATTTTAAGATCACAATAAATGTTGTAAACTAATGTAAAAGCTAATATTTTGGGTGAATGCATCAGTTGTATTGATGTATTAAATGGTGTGGTAGGTAGCTGTGAACCTCGAGCTTACGGGGGGGCCCATGGCCACTGCTTGTACATAGGGCCTAGATTTTGGTGCTACGCCCCTCTATATATAGATATAGATATATATCAGTTACAAGAACAGGTGCCACAGTAACAACAACAAGAATTATAGTGAAGTGGTCACTACCAAATTCAAATTTGATGCTTTTATATAATGTAACAAAATATTTTTGTATTTTATTCATCCAAAAATCTTGAAAAAAATAAATAAATAAATCAGTTTCCATAAAAATATGAAGAGGCACAACTGTTTTCAACATTGATAATAATAATAATACATGTTTCTTGAGCAGTAAATCAGTAGGCATGATTACAATGATTTCTAAAGGATCATGTGACACTAAATAATGATACTGAAAACATTAAGCTTTGATTACATGAATTAATTCAATTAAACTTTACTTTATAATGCAATAATATTTTGAAATATATTGTATTTTTGATTAAATAAACGATCTTAGTCAGAAGAGTCTTCTTAAGAAACCTTACCAACCTCAAACTTTTGAATGGCAGTTCAAAACCATTGATCATTGGTGATTTATAATTACTGCTTATTCCCAGGAATGATGCCGAAACCTGCTGGGGTTTGTTCTTACACTGTCCCTGTCCAAATAATAAGCGTTATTACAATCACTTTGATGCAGCAGCTAGAGTCGTGCTTTGACTGAATGAATACGATTGCGTTACTTATCTTCAAGCACTTCTACAGCTTTCTTCTTCTTTTTTTTAACCAAGTTTACTTTCTAAATGCATGCAGTTTAGACATTCCCACGAGGTCTGAGCAGAAACAAAACCATGAGATCAAACGTGGAAATATAAAAAATTCAGAATTAAGTCATGCAATATTAAACTGTGGCTTAAATCAACTGCTTTGATTTTTATTGCAGGTCTGTTCAGGGACTGTTTTTAATAATGCCACACAACCAATCCTGAGACTGTGGGGATTCAAGATTTAAAATGTTCCCAGGCGAACCGCAAACCCTGATGGAACACTTTGTGGTGGCACCACACACAAGTAACAAAGACTCGAGATAGATTAAATAATAAATAATAGTAAATAATTAATTCGCTGAATATTTTAGGACTTGGGTCATCTATAGATAAACAAAATCTATTTCGATATGGATAGGAAGTCCCAATAAGGACATGTGTGTGTGAGAGAGGGCACTGTTTTCTGATCTTGTAAACCACCACATAAAGCTTAATTAGATTCAAAACTAAATATTACCATTTCTCTAGAGCACAGGAAAGCTGAAACACATGATCGTACTCTCCATCAGTCACTTACTGCACGGGTCTGTCTGTAGACCCAAAAAAGGTAAAGACTGATTATAATAGAGGCTGACAGTCGTGTACATTCCAGGCAGACAGACTTCATCACGATCTCTTGTGAGAGTTAAAATATGCCTCTCTAGTTGTAAAATGACGACAAGGCTAAATGCATTCAGTCCCTTATAAACACTGCGGCGTGGACTAAATGAAGCGAAACAGACTAGGAAAATAAACTTTATTTCTCAAACACTGGCCATTCTCCATGTCTTATGCAACTCTGCCTGCATGGGAATAGCTAAATAGATGCCTGTGCATATCCACAATGCATCACTGTATGTCTATAGATGTTTGCTGCATTGTCATCCACACTGATTCACTGGCACTGACCTCCAGTGGAAATTTCATTTATTGAGGAAAAAGCATGCAATTTACGTAGCCTACAGACACTTCAGAGGGCTATGTTGTGTCCTTTGCTTGTTTTGCTTTCTGAACAGCAATAAAATCACCTTTGTGGCTTTAATAAAAAAAGACTTAATATGACGTCATTCGTACATACATGAAACAGGTAAGTTGTATGTAATTGTAATAAAAAACTCATTAAATGATTTCATACAGTCATATTTTAACTGTGTTGATATGTTATCTGAATCTGATATTTAAATAGATTGCTTTATTTGAGGCTGTAGAACTAAAAGAAGATGTATTAAAGGAGGATGTTGATGGCTTTTCTTTCTTGCATCTGTCATTACCAGTGGCAGAGTGATCCTGATATCTGTCCAACATTAACAGCTGCTGCTGGAGGCCTGGGGCGTCCCAAATACCGTGAAAGGGGTGTAGAATTGGAAAAGAATATAATGAAAAAGAGGAGGATGTCTGTGAGTGTCAGCCAGCAGGTACCTCAGATAGATGGACAGAAGGGCATGATCTCCCTCAGCCTCCCTCGTTCCTGGCAGAGACGGAGGATACGGTTCAGTTCTGACACGAGCTTCTGGAATCACAAGCAACGAGAAATACTGATGAAATTTTCAGCAGAGCGAAAAGATGATTGCGCTGATCGTTGTGATGGCAACAAAAGGGAGGATGTGTTTACCCCATCGTGGAAATGATATGACTTTCATTTTCTTCTGACTTCGATTCCAGCTGTGTTTTGAAGCGATGAACAGGATATGATGTCATTCTCTAGAATGCTGTTGTTGTTCAGAACTTGAAAAGAACAAGACATACAATCTAAGATACCTGCAAAATTTTTACATTTATAATCCTTTAACAGCTAAAGTGCCAAACGTTATACACTGCTTTAAAAGCAAGGCACGGTAGACGAAGGATCCTCAGCTAGATTAATTAGTATAGAAGGCCTATGATTAACAACATTTGAAGAAAATTATCATACATTATGGGATTATTTTTTTTAATTATTGATCGTACATCGTCTAAATGATCGTACAAGTACGATAACTATCGTACATCTGGCAACAGGAGATTTGAAGACGCGCTCAAGAGATGATTCGCCTTGTGGTTGTCTAAATGTAAGTTCACTCAAATCTAAGTAACAAATCAGAGAACATAGGTGGAAATATTGGCGATGGGTTCAAAAAAGTGCTGAGGACAGAATCAAAAAGTGAGGGTGTTTTACAATGGATATGTACACTGTAAAAAAATCCATAAAATTTACGGTAAAAAACTGGCAGATATGGTTTCCGGAATGTGACCATAAAAAATATGGTAACAACATTTTAGGTTTTATGGTTTAAAGTTAAATTTACAGTTAAATACCGTGATTTCATGAACTGATACAATGTTAATATTCCAAGCTATTACAGTACTGAAATCTGTTTTGTAGCTTTGAAATACACTGATGAGCACCAAATGCAGGTGATGATGAGAAAGTCACATGATGAACCAAAGCCCATCACAAGCAGCTTTTAAATATGAACATATATACAGTAGAAGGAGCTCAGAGTCATTCACACAAACACTGAACACCATCATGATGAGACTGAAACAAGCAATAAATATTCATTTAACAACATTACATGTGACACACAACCCTAATAAACATAACTGAGAAAACACTAAGAAGAAACACAGTTATTTTTAAGCAAAACCCTGTAAATTTTACAGGAATTTACCGTTAACCATTCAACAGTTTTTCACGTAGGCCTAGTATTTTCAGTTTTTTACTGTTACAGCCATTTTTTTACAGTATATGGTTTATGAAGCTTCAATTGTCACCATCCACCAGCATTACAAAGCTCGGAAGAGACAGGAAACACTTTCCAAAAGAAAAAAGCCATATACACCTAGGATGCCTTGGGGGTGAGTAGATTATGGGGTAATTTTCATTTTTGGGTGAACTATTTCACTGTTAAATCAGATAATATAATACGTTTACTCAAGTTATTTTGGAGTTGGTGACTTGTAACTTGTAGTGGAGTCATTTTCACTGTAAGGTATCTGTAGTTTTACTCAAGTATGGTTTTCAGGCACTCGTTGCACCTCTGACTTTTACTGAATAACAACTTCAGTTTGGACTGTCTGTGACACACAGTGCAGTGGTGGCTAGACCAAGGCTTTTCATGTAAACATTTCCATGTAATTGTAAGGACAGATTCTGACTGGTGGGAATTGTAGCTCTTTCTATTAGTCCGTAACCATGCCTTCCCATAATCTCTTCCTACACACCCCCCTTTGCAGTCATACTATCGTTGTGTGCGTCATTCCCATGTTTCAGTAGCTGTGGTCTGTTACACACCATGAAGCCCATCATTGGGGAACACCTCAGAGAGCATGGAAACCCACGGCGAGGTCATGAGACAACACTAACCCGCTGAAGAAAAACAAAATAGTGAATGCATTCACACATTTAAATATAGCCAGAGCGGCTCTCAGAGGCCCATTGATAACATTCATATGCTGTTTACAGTAGCAGGACAAGCTGTTTATTTATGTGTCTATAATACAAATTAGCTTCATTTCATACCATCGCATTATCAGAACCGAGGATGGATTGATGACACACAAGAAGCGCATGTGTCACACAGCTACTGCTTCTCACGCTCACATGTTTATGACATGCTCGCTGAACTGTGCTGAATTTGTTCTGCTGTGCCCTGAGGTCTCTGGGCAGTGAGATTTTGTCAAGTGTTATTACATATGGGGTTGAAACCATACGGAAATGTAAAAGTCAAGATTTCTAGAAATCTTTAAATAGCACTAAAACAGATCACTGACCTCTAAAGCAGGACTGAAAACATTTGTACATTGTATTCCTGACAATAGAGTCATGACTAGATTCTTCACCTGCTAGTGTGCTCCGCTTAGTCATAAGTGCATACTGCATGACATATTTGCATTTTATTATTAAAAAGAATGACATTGTTAGCGCACAAACAAACAAAAAAAACACACATTTTACATTGCACTGAAAACAAATACTGGAATAGGAAAAATGAGAAGAATCTTGAGACACGATACTTGAGCCCAATGGATGAAAACATCAGTCTAGGGCAGGGGTCACCAACTTCGGTCCTGGAGGGCCGGTGTCCTGCAGAGTTTAGCTCCGACCTGCCTTAACACAGCTGCCTGGAAGCTTCAAGTATACCAAGTAAGAGCTTGATTAGCTGCTTCAGGTGTGTTTGATTAGAGTTAAAGCTAAACACTGCAGGACACCGGCCCTCCAGGACCGAACTTGGTGATCCCTGGTCTAGGGCATGTTTACATAAAAAGAAAAAAAATGCAAAAGTATCACAGTAAAATGCAAAAACACGATCTGTGGAGTTACATGAAATGTTTACTTACGCACAATAGAAACAGACGACATGTCTGCAATGGCCGTTGTCATGGTCGAGCTAATCATCTCATTGTCGTGAACAGGATCCAGGCTTGTTCTCTGCTGGGTGATGAAAAACAGTGTTGCTACAGTATTGTGAGTATGATTATTTATGACCACAGTTTTACACAATGTTTATGTTGAACGCATTCTCAACTAATCGAGAAGTAGATTTGACTATTTGACTAGTTTGTGCATCCAAGCCATACATCAAGTCAACTTATCAAATTAGATATAGACCAGTAAAAGTTGAATCTGTTTATAAACAACCACTAGGCCTAAAAACTTACAGCCTCAATAACATAAAACAAAATATAACAAATAAAAGTAGCCTAACATTCAAAACCTCAATCAAAGGAGAATTAAATATTCATCCAAAACACGTTTTGACCGAGAGATTTTAATTGTGAAATAATTATAATCAGTGGCATTTTATTTCATTTCCTGTCTAGTAAAGTGACTTGTCTTCTATATGTGTGTGTTTGTGTAATTCTGAATCTTCCTCCAGAGCTTTTTGTGGCCCTCAGTCAATACGTCTGCTGTCTGTGTTTGTGTGTGTTTGTCTGTTGTATTGTTCTTCTGAGTGTTGCAGCCCTGTGTTTACTGATTTTTCTCAGACGCCTTTTGATCTAATCCTGTTTTACAGCAGGTGTTCTCCACGTCCCCCAACTGCTCCTCGGAGCTGAACTAGGAGACTAAATGGTAAAGACAGAATTAAAGTAAAATGCAGCAATGTTTGTGTAAGGGTTGGATTTCATATAAAATATGAATAACTTACTATAAAAACAAGAGAAAGGAAGGGAAGGAAAGGAAAATGCCCACCATGATATAAAGTATCATATTTTACCTACTGTGGGGGGAAACATAACAAGCATAAAAACACCTTGTGGGTTTGTTTGAGATTTAAATAACACTAAAAAATAAGCCATGAAATTAAACGTGCGAGTGTGTGTGTGTGTGACAGTACTGTGTTGAATCTGTTCTGTCTACATCCCAGTGAAATTTGATTTCTTATCTCACGGATTAATGAAAAAGCTTTGTTTTGCGAATGATGCTTATGATCGGAAAAATAACTTGCATTCAGAAACTGCCAGTTGTTCTGCATTTTATACCTTTAAGAATATAACTTGGCAGACATATTAAAATTGATGATATAATATATTACTAATACATAAGTTAATGCACAACTTTTCAGAAGCAGCATGTTTCTCTTGAACAACAAACATCGTCAGAAGTGTCTCGCCTGGACTAAAGACAAAAAGGACTGGACTGCTGCCGAGCGCTCCAATGTTATGTTTTCTGATGAAAGTAAGTTTAGCATTTTCTTTGAAAATCAGGGTCCCAGAGTCTGGACAAAGAGAGGAGAGGCACAGAATCCACATTGCTTGAGGTCCAGTGTAAAGTTTCCACAGTCAGTGATGGTTTGGGGTGCAATGTCATCAGCTGGTGTCGGTCCACTTGGTCCACAACGCAGCTGTATACCAGGACGTTATAGAGCACTTCATACTTCCTGCTGCTGAGCAAATTTTTGGAGATGCAGATTTCATTTTCCAACAGGACTTGGCACCCGCACACAGCCCCAAAGCTACCAGTACCTGGTTTAAGGACCATGCTATCCCTGTTCTTAATTGGCCAGCAAACTTGCCTGACCTTCACCCCATAGTTATCATCATCAAAATTAAAAGAAATAAACACTTGAAATATATCAGTCGGTGTGGAATGAATGTATACATTATGCAAGTTTCACGTCTTGAATGGAATTAGTGAAATAAATTAACTTTTTGAAGATATTCTAATTAAATGACCAGCACCTGCACATTCGTTTTGGGCATGATGCACAACATACACTGTATTTGCTGGAGAAACAGTAAGGTTTGTGTTCCTGAACCTGGTAGTAACAGGGATAAATGCAGACAGAAATATGAATGATGTCTTTGAAGTTGAGAGGGGAAAGAGAGGCTAGAATGAGAGGTTTTGAAGTGAAGTGAGCGGCCTAGAAACACACGCGCACAGTGTGTCACTGGAACCAGCAGTCACAGTATTGACTTTGATGAGAAAGTCTGTATGAAGTATCGGACCATCCTGTCCATCAGAATAAACATCCTCTTGGAGGCACTAAGGGGAAGGAACTTTGAAAAGTCCAAACCCTGTGTTTAAAGAGAGGAAAGTCTGTGTCCAAACATGTGTGTCCCTATACTTCATAATAAGCTAAATGTTACATTTCCACACATTTGAATTCTGTTAAACAAACTAATACACTTCAGGCAATACATATTTGTCAGCCATACATTCTTGGAATGGAATAGATAGATAGATAGATAGATAGATAGATAGATAGATAGATAGATAGATAGATAGATAGATAGATAAATAGATAAATAGATAAATAGATAACTTTATCTATGGCTCTTTCAAACAGAGAACAGTGAGATGTGTATAAAGCACAGTGCAACCTTCAGAGCTCCATTCATCCATCCACCCACTCACCATGACTTGTTTTTTTTTTTTTTATCTCTCTCACACTCCTTCATTTCTCACTGCACAGTCTATTCTTCACTTACAACCAAGCTCACCAAAAATGAATTATTCATGCACACATGTTGAACTGACCAATCAGGACCATGCAGTTCCCATGACCCCTGGGCTGAAAGACTCAGCATAATCATAGGCAGAATGTGCTGTTTCATGATGCTCTGCTGATTCTACGTCTCTGAAAAGGGTACTGAAAGTATTTAAGCTGTAATTACATCATCTGCTGCTGCTTTACAATCTTGTTAATGAGATAATCAGCAACTGCATTGACGCTAATTACCAAGGACACCATACTTAGACCTTTAAGCTGATTAAATGCAATGTAAACAGTGTGGGTCTCAGTGAAAACAGTTTTTGTAAATCATTATGATGTCATAATTATTAGATAAAATATAAAATATATGACATACTAAGAAATCATAAAATTAAGTTTTCTTTTATTAATGATATTATGTCAGTCGCAGCTATAATTCAAATATGTTTGACTTTTTATGTCAATGTTGTCTTTTTAGCTTATAAATATGAATTAGTAATTTAGCTACAAAATACATTTTATTGCATCATTCTTTTTATGTCATAATTTTAAAACATTAGCATAAGTAAAAAAAATTTGACCTTTCTTTAATATTTAAAAAAATAAATGTTTCAGAAGATTAACCAAAATGAATACTTGATTCAGAAAACATTTATTTAACAAAATGTTTTTAAAACTGGAACATTAGCAACAAGTATATTTTTGTTATACTTGATAGGGATCTACACAAATATACTTCTTCTCCCAACATAGACATGAAGGATGCCTGAAACTATGAGGAAAGTCGTGCTGTTATCACTCACAGAAACTGTAATCTAGTTTACTTAAGATGCCGCATTAACTGAAGTTTATGATCAAGCACGTATTTATGACAAGAAATTAAAATGTTTAACAGCCCTGTGTGTTGGAATATTAGAGCAGCTGCTGTTATCTTTTTTTCACAGCACGTGATTGTCATTTTTGACAACAGTGTTGAATCACACACAGTGAGAAAATGAGCACGAGCAGAGCAACATTAAGCGAATACCTTACTCTGACAATTAACTCTGTGTTTGTGTGTATTTTTTTATTATCAGAATGGAAATTAAAATAGTAAAGTATGAAGATTACACCATGTTCATGTCATGGCCCCAGTATGATCGAAGTCCACAAATACCACAAAATAATGGCACAATTCATATCTAACACTGCCAAGAGTTTTATTTTAGTGTTAATCCATTGTTATCATATATATATATATATATATATATATATATATATATATATATATATATTCACAATATATGT
>JAUMHP010000040.1:21282210-21297336 GCA_032361065.1 Enteromius trimaculatus
TATATATATATATATATATATATATGTATGTATAGAGAGAGAGAGAGATCCTAAATCAAAGTGCATTCAAAAGGGGAAAAAAAATGTTTAACCATTTTCAAATTTGTGTGCTGTCTGGGTTATTAATGTGTTCACCATATATCAATTTATTATATTCCTGTACTTTAAATTTATTTTATACAGATTTTTGGCATGTTTTTCAATGCTGTGTTGTATGAAGAACAAAATCTAAGGTTCATTACTCTATGCAAGGAAGAACCCTGATGGAAAACAATGACAAAAATGTCCACTGTGTTTCTACAAAACAGAAATTCAGTGTAATTGTTCATCATTTTCATTTAAAAGAATGAAATAATCTTTAAACCAGACTGTGCATTTGCATTATTTCACAGTGTCTACAACAATATCCCTGTAAATTTATTCAAAATATGCAGATATGCATTATTCCAAGTTACTACTAGGCTACTACTACAAAAAAATTGATAATTAGGCCTATCAAATGAATGAAATTCGATAATATGATCAAATCAACAAAAGACCTAACAATGCAGTTAAATAAGTGTGAAACGCCCTACATTCAAACAACGGTACACCGCCTGATAAAAACCGTTGGGATTATTCAAATGCGGATGCGCGGGAGATCAAGTGGAGCCGACAAACATCTTTGCCAACAGAAAACATATTCATCGTTTTTGGCCTATTCATCAATTTTTTAAGACCTGTGAGTATATTGGGCACTATTAATCACTGGAATTAATAAATATTAATAAATATATTAATAAAATGTCAGCTTTGTTTTCTGTGTTTTGTTTAATGTGGCCTATTTATAATAGCCTACTTTTTTTTTTCTTGGACAATGGAAAACAAACATTGTGTATGTTGGGAATTGTTTTCTCATTGACTAAGTTAATCCAATTGAAATTATTCTATTATATTATCTATGGAAATATATAGAAATAGTGCTTATTGTCTAACTTACAAAGTCTGACTCAACAATAACTTAAATAACAATGAGTGCACCGCCCCCTATTGGCAATACATACATTTTCTTTTCTTTTCTTTTTTTTTTTTTTTGCAATTTATGACGTATCGAAGCCTTGGTTGCTGAAATCACGTGACCTGGCTAGTTTAATGCGTCCGAACCACTGATTCGAAACAAAAGATTCGTTGACGTTTCGGATCTTCATGAACCAGTGTTTTGAAAGCGCCCATCGCTGCATTAATGCTGCTTATATAAATCAGTGTCGATTGTAGTATATCTTTTAAAAAATAGAATGAATTCAATCTGACTAACGGGTATTCTGCGAAATAAACTTGATCGAGAAAGATGGAGCAGCATGGAAGCAAACGGACCACAGAGGCACCAGATGTGAAGACAAAAACCTGCCAGTCGTCACCTAGACAAGAGCAGAAGAATGAAAGTCAGTGTAAGTTGGTTATTTGTCAGTAATCTAAAATCAAATTAGTAATTAATCTGTTATTTGTTGATCGTGACTAATAAACCACATGTGTCAAATGATTTATAAGCCTAGGATGGATGTTATTCCAGATGTTAAAATGACCACAATAGTTGCAGAATTGTTAGAGTAACTTATTATTATTATTTTAAATTATCTAAAATCAGACTGAAGCCAAAGATCCGAGTGTTTTTAAAAAGTGATATTTAGATGCTTGAATAAATGACCATTAAATCATAAATAAATAAATTCCTTGTAATGAAATTAAAAAGACTACACCAACTTCACCACTCTTTAAGCAAAGCATATTGTACATTTCTTTATTGACTGCCTTCCTGCTTTTTGCAAGCTGCAAATGGTTCATTATAATAGAAATTGGTTATAGAAATTCAGCAATATGTCACATGACTGCAAAATCAGATTATAAACCAGTGATTAATTTAATAATTTAATAATAATGACTTTCGTCTTTACATAAAAAATTAAGGATCCAGTATTGATGCTTGATCTATGATTAATGTTACTGAGAAATACACCTGCTTCCATTTATTTATTTTTTATCACAAGAAACAAAAACACAAAACAACTCCATTATGGCTTTTAAGTCTAAAGGCTTAAACATTTAGATTAAAAAACAGTCTATGTCACATATTTGAAAAGAATGAGCATTTATTATTTTCCATGCAATTATCTAAGGATGTTTTAATGACCTCTCTCGTCTCACTGTACTGCTGCACTGCACTGTACTTTTTGCACTGTATCAGAGCAAAAGAGGAAGCTCATGGACAGAATGCATTATGAATTATGAGTGTATGTAATTTATGAGATATGGGAATGTAGATGACATGTGGATGCAGAAGTCTAATATCCGAACCAAATTTATACACAGTTATTACCATGCATGTTCTTTAAACAGTCTCTAGTATTTTAATAGTAATATGTAGCCTTTAACGTCTCATATAATATCTATAAATCTCATATTGTCTACAAATAGCATATTTCTGCTTCAAAGGGTGATAATAAGTTGCTAGTTCATCTTTTGAGATCAGGAGAATTACCAGCTGGCCTCTGTTACACTCATCCCACTATACTCATTCCTATTTGGGTCACGTCACCAATGTAACCCCATTGGGTAATACTCTGTGAACTCCGAGCAGGATTTGAACCGGCATTACCATTTCTCTTGTTAATTCTGGTCTTTAACCACTAACCCTCATTTCCATCCGGGTCATGGCTCCAATGTAAGCTTAAATTCACATTTTTACATTGATATTTTAATGTTTATTTTAGATCAGAATGAACAGAAAGAAGATTCTGTCACTTGGCATGAAAGCGGGACGCCTTTCTTTGAGCAAGCGAGTCTTGAGGAGCAGATGACAACTGACACTGAAGAGAAACCATTCATCTGCTCTCAGTGTGGAAAAAGTTTCCCAGTGAAACAGAAACTCGAGGCTCATTTAAGGATTCACACTGGAGAGAAACCATTCCCCTGCCTTCAGTGTGGAAAAAGTTTCACGCAACAAGGTCAGCTCAACATTCACATGAGAAGTCACACTGGAGAGAAACCTTTCATCTGTCCTCAATGTGATAAGAGTTTCACATCGAAACAAAGCCTCAAAAGTCACATGAGAATTCACACTGGAGAGAAACCTTTCACCTGCCCTCAGTGTGACATGAGCTTCACACAGCAAGGATACCTTAAACGTCACATAAGAACTCACACTGGCGAGAAGCCTTTCACCTGTCCTCAGTGTGGAAAGAGTTACAAAGTAAAACAAAGCCTTGAGAGTCACTTGAGAGTTCACACTGGCGAAAAGCCGTTCGTATGCCCTCAGTGCGGAAAGGGTTTCACAGCCAAACAGTGTCTTAAAAGTCACATGAGCATTCACATTGGAGAGAAACCGTTCACCTGCTCCGTCTGTGGGATGAGCTTCACGCAACATCAAAGTCTTAAACGTCACATGTGGACTCACACTGGAGAGAAGCCTTTCATTTGCCCTGAATGTGGAAAGAGTTTTGCAGTGAAACAAAGCCTTGAGAGTCACATGAGAATTCACACCGGAGAGAGACCATTCACCTGCTCCGAATGTGGAAAGAGTTGCACAGTAAAACAAAACCTTGAGAGTCACATGAGAATTCACACCGGAGCGAAGCCTTATTCCTGCCCTCAGTGTGGAAAGAGATTCACAGTGAAACAAAGCCTCGAGAGTCACATGACCACTCACACTGGAGAGACACCTTACACCTGCTCCCAGTGTGGAAAGAGTTTCACTATGAAGCAAAAGCTCGAGAGACACATGAAAATTCACACTGAAGAGAAGCTTTACATCTGCCCTCTATGTGGGAACAGTTTCACAATGAAAACCAACCTTGAGAGACACATGAAAATTCACACGGAAGAGAAGCCTTTCACCTGCTTTGTGTGTGGAAAGAGTTTTAGAATAAAACAAAACCTTGAGAGTCACATGAGAGTTCACACTGGGCTGAAGCCCTTCATCTGCTGTGAATGTGGGAAAAGTTTCACAGTGAAACAAAGCCTCGAGAGTCACATGAAGCTTCACAACGAAGCAACGGCATTCACCTGCTCCGTGTGTGGAAAGAGTTTCACAGTGAAACAAAACCTTGAGAATCACATGAGAATTCACACGGGAGAGAAGCCTTTCACCTGCCCTCAGTGTGGAAAGAGCTTCACACAACACGTACACCTTAAACGTCACATGAGAATCCATTTTGACCGAGTCGGGGAATCTTCTCTGCTGTCTCCTGTGTACACCATCCGTCCAGATGAAGTGATAGCAGTCATAGCGTACCAGGACACCAACCAGCTCTCAGAGGAGAGTGATGTAGTCAATCTGTTCATATGAATATTGGGCAGTGAGCAATAAGAGACCAATGGGACAATTTTGCCACTTTTACACCCCTAATGAGTGTTTCTGTTGTTCATCATAACGGGAAATGTAGTGTTTCCCAAATTTTACATTTACACAATTAGTCTTCATATTTTGAATGTTTGTTGAACCTTGTTTGCTTATGCAATCTTTTTCAATTCTAATCATGTATAACCCAATACACAAATAACATTTAAAGGGATAGTTTCCCCCAAAACGTAAATTTGCTTTGAGTTTAGTCACCCTTAGGCCTTCCAAGATGTAGGTCACTTTTTTCTTCAGTAGCGCAGTAAAAATTATTTTTAGGTGAAACCATTGCCCTTCGTACATTGCACGTCTGTGGCTGCCTTGTCTCTGATGCATATGGCACACTAAGCTGGAAATATTTCAGAAGTTTCAAAGTCGTCATAGGATTGGTTAGATTATAGAGGATTTCTAGGAGACGCGTGTTGCGTTCTTTAACATTCTGTCTGGATACAAAAATGCTGTGAAAACCCCCTCATGAAAGAAGAAAGCGATCATGTTTACAGATGCGATGACGAGCACTTATCAGAATCAGCTAAACACTGGATTTTCAAAAGTATGTGAAAAATGTACGTTTGCGGCACAGAATCTATGTCAGTGAGTTTTACTCACTGGTCTGTTAATGTGCCCCTAAACATGATGCAGTGCAAAAGCCAAACGTGATTGGTTCCTTTACCTGTCAGTTAAGTGGCCAAAGTTTCCAGACCCTCTGCCATTAGTCTGAACGTCTGGCTGCACGAGACTAGTGGCTGTTGGTGCTTTTATTTTAAGATTTGTGCTACTTTATCAGATTTTGCTGTCAATATGGAGCAGTCGGATGGGTAGGGTCAAATGCCAGGATGCTGTTTTTTGAGTGTCAATAAATAATATATATATATATATATATATATATATATAGAAGAGAAAACCAAATCAATTGTTCCTGTTGATACACTGAATTCTTATGAAGCGAAACGACTAGTTTGTGCAAGAAAATTACCATTCACAACATTACCGTAATACACAGCCTGAACAAACGGATCTTAGCGCATTCACAACTTTTCTGTCATATCTGTCACTTTCTCTGATGCCGTATGCATAGATGCACACTCACATGTAAGCTAATGATGCTGTTTGTTTACAATGGAGGGTGTTTTTTTGGTCATTATTAATCATTTGACAGCAGTAGTTGTAGTAGTGGCAGAAACGGGCAGCAGTGTATTAATTGCTAAGGACAACAGTTTCATTTAAAAACTGTCCTTTAAAGTTTCGTGAACCTGTGCACAGAACTGTAACAGATGCAAAGTCATAATTTTATATTCATTTACCCAACAAAATCACTGATAGATACTTAAAGTAGGTTTGGGTAAAATCCATTCCAAATCATAATCATAATCATATACTACTCAAACCACTACACGACAACGATTCTTCAATCTGTTCTTCTCTCCATGCTGAAGATAAGAAGTCTCTTGATGAGCACATACTTGATTAAGCAGAAATGCCCTATAACCTTTTATTGACATACTGTAAGAACATGTATATGTTTTAATAAACTGGTCATTTCTTATCAGTTTATTTCGCACCTCACACTACAGAAGAGATGAGTTGACAGAGCATATAAATAATTTTGAATGTCAGACAAAACCTTCCTGCAATAACAACTTCTAAAATGTCTGACCCAGTTTTTCCTGACCACACTGCTGCAAAACAGAAAGCCCGTGTTAGCTGTTTATCACTTTCATTCAGAGATTTAAAGGAGTCCAAATGTACTTTGGCGTTGTATAAATAAGTGAAAAAGCTTCTTGAACTAGAAAAAAATGCGGGACTTGATTTTGTCCATCTGGAATTGACAGGTTGCTGGAGAGAGAGGGGTTATTGTTCGCGCATCATTAGAGGATAAAGTTATTTTGATTATCAATTAAAAGAGCATGAATTAAATAATAATAATAATTGAATGTAATTGTATTATATATTTTAGAATAAATATTACATTATTCAGTAACATTGTATTTTGATTTAATGGTGACTTTAATATTTATATAATAAAACTGTCATCAAGTATTCTATTTTATGAAACTTTGCAGTGTTAAGACATTAATGTTTTAATAAATATTTTATATAAATCAGACTAATAGTTTGGCTATTTCTTTATACACAAAATGTCAGAATGTAGAAAGGAACAGATAAAAATAAATGGGTTTTATATAAATTTACTTCCAACCAAACATTATTGGGAGATTACAAATCCAAAGTGAAATTAAACAATAAGATTAAGATTTCCAAAACCATAAAAATTCATAATGTTAACATCAGTCCTAATTGCAGATCAATATGGATTTGAACATAGCTGTGTTTGTGAAAGTGTGTGAGCGCTGAGAGGATGAGAGGTTTGGAGAATGGATGGATTATCTGTGTGATTATCAAGGCTGTTGCTATGTAGAGTCTGATGTATGTCATCTACTCAGAATCAAGATGGCATATTACCATAGTTACTTTTTCCAAATGCATCTATATTTACGTGTAAATATGTATACAATTTAGTTTTTATATATACCCTTACTGTGCAATATCCCGGTTATATATGTACATATACATATGCCTGTTTCTTTTTTATATAGATTTTTTTCTTTTTTACACTTATTATTCTTGCTCTTATTTGTATAATAATTCCTCTGTTAGTACTTATTTCCTATCTCTTATTTGTATGTTTTAGCACAGTTGGGGAGTACCTTTCAGCCGGAAAAAACATTTCACTGTATGTTGTACCAGCTGTACATGTGACAAATAAAGAATCTTGAATATAAGACTTGCAGGTTGCAACACGTTACACTGATCCAGCCAAAGCTTTTCTTGGGCAGTGTAACATGATGTACATTACTCCTGTCAATTCCTTCCAAAAGCTTGTAATAAAAAAATAACAAATTATTTAATCTTATTTTGTATGTGCACTGAAAAGAGTCACCATAGAACATTCAAAAACACCATTTGCACCATTGTATATTATTTTAATGTCTAACCCGTCTCACAAAACTTCCAGTTCTGATTTAACATGTATGTTGTTGTTTTGTTTTATTGTATTAACTTTTTAATTGAAACATATTGTCATCATCATCATCATCCAGTTTTATTTTCTTCCTGGCACTGTAAAATACCAGGAATGTTTCTAAAGCAGGGAAATAGGTATACTGTACACTTCAAATGCACTTAAACATAACATTTTGTTTATGCAACATGTGTTATACAGTATATTCTTATAGATAAGCTGTATTATTACAGAAATATTTAACATGTCGGTAATGTTACTGCAGAAATTAATTGTTCATCATTTTCATGTCTGCGCATGGCCCTGTACTAGATAAGCTTGACAGATTAGTACTGAGACCATACACGGGTTTTCTGCAGTGGGGTTTCCACAAACCAGCTGCATTCGCATTCTTTTGAGGGCCTAATACTACACTAATCCCTACTTTACCGAATCTGAACTGAACCAGGATCAGTTAAAGTCGTACACTGGTTCATGGCTTCACATGATCAGCGGCCTCTAGTGGTGAACTTCAAAATGCTTCGAAACAGTGACTCGTTTCCTGAAACCACGTGACTTGCTCACTTTGATTCGTGATCCGAACAACTGATTCAAAGCAAAAGATTCATAAGCGTTCCGAAGCTTCACGAAGACCATAACTACATTTTGTTTGAAGCCTGATACATTAATGCGCGGCTATGTAATGTTTGCTACAAAACTGACAGAATCAGAAATGAGTGACTGAACGATCTACTGAATAAACGGCATCGAATATATCCTGGTGATAAAGATGGAGCAACATGAAAACAATCAGACCACTCCAGAGACTCCAGATGTGAAGACGAAAATCTGCCTGTTCACACCTATGCAAGAGCGGAAGAATAAAACGGAAGGTACGTTATGTGTCACAAACAATCAGTTCATTCTGTTAATTAGTGTTAATTGCGCCAAATGATGTATGCACGCGGGAAGATTTGGTTACTCCAGGCATACAAATAGTATTAAAAATAGTTGATAAAACCGAGAATCCAAATGCTTCAGATCTTTGAAATCTTTGGTTATTGTTAAAAAATGCAACATAAAGGGCCAAAACAGAGCAACATCCCTTTACCAATTACCAATTCCTGAATCAGTCTATGTATATGTATTCTATCTATAATCTATTATTCTGTTAATTTTGCAACTATGGCTACTTAACAAATGCATACATAAACTACTTTAGCTGTATATAATTTAAATTCAAGCAAGAACGTTCTGCATTAATTTCCTGATAAAAGCTCAATTTGTCCCTTGAGTTCTCAGTTTCATTGCAGCCAAAAAGTGTGCACAATACCACCACTCTATGTCAGCATACTATCTAGAGGTGGGCGATGTGTGCTTAAAATATTTTACGATAAATTCTGGTATTTATTACAATAGCGATATCAATGACAATAATTCATGGAATCTTATGCATCAACTTGCAGACAACTTTTTTTTTTTTTTTAATTTCTTTAGAGAAAAGCATTATCTTTTCTATTTTTACCCTGTATTACTGAGAGAAACTTCACAAAAGTGCGTGCACTGATGATGCTCCAGGAAATCCCTAATATGGACAATGGGATCCACTTATAGCTGTAGCTGAATAAAATGCAGATAGAGAGATTAAGGAAACTTGAAGACAATAAACAGTATTTGGTTTATCTGTGTCATGAAAAACTATTGTGTTGTTTATCTTTTGATATTTGAGGAAATGAGAATGCAAAACATATATGTGATCCTGGACCACAAAACCAGTCATTAGGTAAAAGTTTACAAAACTGAGATGTATATACATCATATGAAAGCTCAATAAATAAGCTTTCTGTTGATACATGTTTTTTTTAAGGATAGGACAATATTTGACAATATATTTGATATAGGGTGCAAAAAAATCTAAATACTGAGCAAATCACCTTTAAAGTTGTCCAAATGAATGTCTTTTACTAATTTTACTAATCAAAAATGACATTTTGATATGTTTACAGTAGTAATTTTACAAAAAAAATCTTCATGGAACATAATCTTTACTTAATTTCCTAATGATTTTTGGCATAAAAAAAATCAATAATTTTGACCCATGCAATGTATTTTGGGATTTTGCTACAAATAAACCCCAGCGACTTAAGGTTTTGAGGTCCAGGGTCATATATTTGCGGTACTCTTCCATTCACTGCTCTTCACGTTAACCCAGCTATGATGAGTTCTAATGCTGAGAAACCCGGAAATGTGAAAAGTATCCATAAAATGATATCTTTGTTGGATAACAGGTTTGTAAACGAGCTCATACACATGCAAAACTCTATCTCACGTGTGCTATTGCAGTACATTTATTCAAAGCTCAGACCATTTTTTTTGCACTGTAAGTTAAACCAGTTATGATACATTACTCCTCAATTTCAGAACCTCTGCCATTTTGCTCTACATGGTTGCCCACAGAACTAGACTTTATTGTTATTATATTGGGGAGACTAATTCTTAATGTGGGGACCATTTTTACCGGTATATTGCAAATTATAGGTTATTGCCCATCCCAACAAAGGTCACCAACTATTATTATATAGCCATGGAAAACAATAAATGAAAAAATCTGGCTGCAAGCTATACCTTTTGCTCAAAATATTACTTTTGTTGTGTTTGAAATAATTTTTTACATTGGTCTTTTAATGTTTATTCTAGATCAAAATGATTTGAAGGAAGATTTTGTCACTTGCCATGAATGTGGGATGGAGTTCTTTGAGCAAGCCAGTCTTGAACAGCACATGGGAATTCACACTGAAGAGAAACCATTCATCTGCCCTCAGTGTGGAAAGAGTTTCACCGTGCAACACAGGCTTGAGGCTCACTTCAGAATTCACACTGGAGAGAAACCATTCCCCTGCTCTCAGTGTGGAAAAAGTTTCACGCAACAAGGCCATCTTAACCTTCACATGAGAAGTCACACTGGAGAGAGACCTTTCACTTGCCCTCAATGTCAAACTAGTTTCACATCGAAACAAAGCCTTAAAAGTCACATCCGAATTCACACTGGAGAGAAACCATTCACCTGCTCTGAGTGTGGAAAGAGCTTCATAACACAAGGACACCTTAAACGTCACATGAAAACTCACAGTGGCGAGAAGCCTTTCACCTGTCCTCAATGTGGAAAGAGTTACAAAGTGCAAGAAAGCCTCGAGAGTCACATAAGAGTTCACACTGGAGAGAGGCCGTTCGTCTGCCCTCAGTGTGGAAAGGCTTTCACAGCCAAACAGTGTCTTAAAAGTCACATGAACATTCACATTGGAGAGAAACCGTTCACCTGCTCCGTCTGTGGGATGAGCTTCACACAACAACAAGGTCTTACACGACACATGTGCACTCACACTGGAGAGAAGCCTTTCATTTGCCCTGAATGTGGAAAGAGTTACACAATAAAACAACGCCTTAACATTCACATGAGAATTCACTCGGGAGAGAAGCTCTTTTCCTGCTCTCATTGTAGAAAGAATTTTACACTAAAACTTAGCCTTGAGAGACACATCAGAATTCACACCGGAGCGAAGCCTTTTTCCTGCTCTCAGTGTGGAAAGAGATTCACAGTGAAACAAAGCCTCGAGAGTCACATGACCATTCACACTGGAGTGAAACCCTACACCTGCTCCGAGTGTGGAAAGGGTTTCACAAGCAAACCAAAGCTTACTTATCACATGAGAAATCACTCAGGAGAGAGGCCTTTTATATGTTCTAAGTGTGGGAAAAGTTTCACAGTGAAACAAAACCTTGAGATTCACATGAGAATTCACACTGGAGAGAAACCTTTTTCCTGCTCTCAGTGTGGAAAGAGCTTCACAATGAAACGAAACCTCGAGATTCACATGAGAAGTCACACTGATGAGAAGCCTTTCACCTGCTCTGAGTGTGGAAAGTGTTACAAAGTGCAGCAAAGCCTCGAGAGTCACATGAGAGTTCACACTGGAGAGAACCCTTACGCCTGCCCCGAGTGTGGCAAAAGTTTCACAGTCAAGCAAAACCTTGAGAATCACGTCAGAATTCACACTGGAACGAAACCTTTCACCTGCTCTGAGTGTGGAAAGACTTTCACAGTGAAACAAAGCCTTAGGAGTCACATGAGAATTCACACCGGAGAGAGGCCTTTCACCTGCGCTCAGTGTCCGAAAAGCTTCACGCAACATCATCATCTTAAACGTCACATAAGAACTCACGCTGACGAGAAGCTTATTGTTAGAGTGGGGGAAATCTCTACTGTCAACTGTGTACAGAATCAATCCACATGAAGTGATATCCACCAATTATCAGAGAAGAGTGATGTAGTCGATTAGGAGAACAGGGCTGTTATGAAACCAATTGAACTATTTGGTCAGGATGCCGCGTTTACTCCCTAATCTTAACAAGCAATTGTATCTGTGTTCATTTGTACCAAAAATGCATGGGAGGAATTAGTGATATCGTGATGTTTATCGGATGAACGAAATAAAAAAATCATTTTAAATAAATACGCTCTATCGTTTATTTCATGGTGTGACAAAATACATTGTTTACGGTAATAATTTTTCATAGTTTGGATAACTGCGGTCTTTACAGACCACCACTAAACAAGGCACTTCATCTGTAGCATGGACGTGTTGTTAAGCACTGCCGTTTTAAAGCAACCAATTTTAATTGTTGAAAATGATTTCAAGACATTGTTTTGTGCTCAGTGACTAATTCTTGTGTTTATTTTGATGTTTGTGTTTGGATTATTGTCCCAATGGAGGACCCAACCATGAGCCATAATAAGATTTCTAACAGAGTCAGTGAATTATTGATTTGTTATCTGTTGGTATTTGATAGAATCCATGATGCCACGTGTCTAAACAAGATGTCCAGGACCTCCAGCAGATATAAACTCACTTGGGGGCTGGTCGATATAATATGATTTCTTTTTTTTTTTAATTGGCTAAAGACCAGCCCATAAAACAGGGACAGCGGCCCATTGGTTCATTTTCCATACTGACACTGGGCTGGCCTAATCATATCTTAACAGGCTCCACGGTGGAGTATCTGAGACACGAGTCACGGCCCATAGGTTGACTGTCTTAAAGGACATTGAGCTAGTCCAATGAAATCTCAGGCCACGCCCTGCCTCCCTCCTGGCAAGCCCTCATCTCCCCTTCATCTGCTATGTAGAGTTCGACCGGAGTTTGAGATGAGTTGGTCTATAACGATGGATAAAGAAAAGACGCAAAAGCCTAAAAGTGGAAGCAGCAAAATGTAAGGAGCTTAATAACAGAGGCTTGCATGAAGGGGAAACAGAGGAATCTTACCTGCCAATCCTAGCTTTACTGGCACAAGGATTCAGTGAGCGTCAAGTGGCTTTTTATCCTTTATATAATTTCAAAGACGGCAGTTTACAAAAAATGAAACAAATGAGCATTGTTTTGTATTTGTGGTGTATTGGCAAGATTAACAGTTTTAAGAATAAAACCCAAAAGAAACTCTCTTATTTTTTTCCTGAGCTGTATATGGTAGGCTTATATGTGGTGGTGGGCCGGCTGGGCCATAAAATGCCAGGGCCTATTTTTACTCTCAGTCCAGCCCTGGATGACAGAGTCACACAGGCAGCTTCGTAACATTGTATGTTGATTGGAAATTCTTAATTATTTCTCTGATGGTGGAAATGGTCATTTTCACTGCTCTAGCTCTTTTCTTAAAGCCACTTCACTAATTGATGAAACTCAATTATCTTTTGCAGCACATCATAAATGTATTCTTTGGTTTTTCTCATTGTGTTGATGATTAAGGGATTTTGACCTTTGTTTTTCCTCCTGTATATATTTCTGTGAAACAGGAAGTCAGGGCTGGATATTTTCATGTTCATAATCACCCTGGAGTGCTCAAAATTATGAATATGAATGAGAATATACTTCAGATACTTTAAATTCTAGGGGTGCCAATAATTATGGCCAACAACCATTGGAGGAAAACATTTATTTTACAATAAGATTTTCTCCCCATTTCAATTTTTTTAATTCAATGATAGGTTAGAATTTTGTACATTGAATGAAAGATCAAAAGGATAAACAGGATTACCAAGGGTGCCAGTATTAGTGGAGGGCATTTTATCTATTTATCTAGCTAGCTAGCTCACTCACTATTTTTCCAATACACACACGTTTGCGCATTAAAATCAAACATTCAGGCCAGGGCATCATCCACCCCGGCGAACAATATGGTCACACTGGCTTTAACTTCTCAAGCTCGTGAGAACAAGACGGATTCTGACTGGCTGTCAATATTTGTATCGTTCATCCACTGGAAAAAAATGGTTATGAAAAATTCCAACGGTATCGTTTCTCTGTGCCGTTACTGTTATTGTGATTTCATTTTAAAAACCTAAATTTTTAGAACTATATCGTTATCATGTGTCTGTTACAAAATTGACAGAATTTACGAAACTGATTGAGCGATATATGCAGGGCCGGATTAACATGGCCAGGGGCCCTCTAGGCCAGGGGTTCTTAACCTTTTTGCTGTTGTGGCCCACATTTTACAATACAAAATGGCCCAGGGCCCATTCAAATATTAGCACTGTACTGGTTTATTGATCGCACCCTTGGTTTGATTTGTATTCAATAACTAAATGAAATCCACTTGCAGTTTAACAGTTTATTATTAATGTGTATGTAAACTTGCACATACAACAATTCATGGAACAAATCAATCTGCATCAAGAACAAATTTAAAGGCTCAAGTCAGGCATATTAACACAAAAATCTGTTAGATTTGACAAATTTTAAATGAAAAGTTGAAATAAAGTGCAAATGAAAAAATGTAGTTTCCTGCACCTACAACAAGATGCCAAACACACAACAACTCATGGAACAAATCAATCTGCATATTAACACAAAAAACAGTTAGATTTGACAAATTTTACTTACAAAAAATAATAAATAAAATAAAAACAATAAAATGTGTTGCTAAAATAAATAAATTCAAAATAATATTTTTCAAATTAAATAAGTTGTAAATGAAAATTGAAATAAAGTGCAAATGAAAAAAATATAGCTTTATAACCTGCAAAATAATTTGATAATTGTTTCAGCAGTCTACATTTTTGCATGGCAGAACCTGAAGTTGCTCTTCATATCTGTTATAAATGAACAATAACAGCCACAACAGTCCAATTTGAACAAGCTACAACTCCCTATTTATGTTCCCCTCTTAATGAGACACTTGGGCCTGCTTCACAGACATTATCAGATCCAGCCTGGGTGGAATGGGGGAAAGGCTCACTCTCAGAGTAGCCTCCAGTGTTTCTTTGAGTCTGTTTCGTGCCTTGGTCTTAGTTGTGGCCACAATGGAGAATCCTGATTCACACAGGTATGTAGTTGTGAATGCGAGGAGTAGTTTCACAGCCCTCAGTGCTAGACATGGGTACTCTTTTGAGACAGCAATCCAGAAGGAGCCAAGATCCAGTTTTCCCCACAGCAACTTTAAAGTACTGTCAGTGGCTACTTCCAGAAGCTGGGATTCCAGATGTGAGGGCAAAGCAACATCATTTTTAGTGGGATCCACAGAAAATGGGTCCGCAATCCACATGTGTCCCTCTCTGGGATCCTCAGGAAAGTAGTCATCAAATTTCACTGCCAATTGTGAGAGGTGCTGTGAGACTAAGTCACTAATCTTCACCTGGGGGGAGTTTTCCAAAATATCAGACAAAAGGGGAAACATGTCCATCCTTTTTTCCTGAGCCCTC
>JAUMHP010000040.1:21297436-21307658 GCA_032361065.1 Enteromius trimaculatus
GCGTTCAGAGGATCAAATGGAGACGTTTTATTGGTTTTATTGGCTACCATCACAGAGATCAGGGATTGCTTTAGTTGGGCTCTTGAGTCTTGAGTTCTTGTGCTAAATCTCTCTCTGTAACTTGGCATGCGCTGTTGAGAAGCAGAAAGGTCAGTGCAGGTCAAAGACACGTCTGTCATTCTCTCCCTCTAGGGTTTAGGGTTTGTTCAGTGCATAGTTTAACAATTAGAGTGAAATCAAATTTGTATACACCAGTATTATTTGAACACACACAGATATCATGAATCATCATTTCAATCTCAACAAGTTCTCAGCAGTTACAGCACAACGGAGTTAGCGTAAATAGCCTCTGTCATTAATCTGTAAGTTTTTGTCCATATGAAAATAAAATTTTGGCTACTTAGCTCTCACCTAAACTGGTGGCTCCTGCTGGTTAGCAGAATGGAAATCCAATAAAAACACAGATCAAGCATGTACAAACTTTTACCAGTAAGACCACTGAATTTATCATGTTTGCCAACAATTATATACAAATCTTTAAATACAACCAAATATGAAGTTAATGTATAATTTATTTATTTATTAAGAGCCAGTTGCATATCTCATGGGTTAATCTAGATGCCCAGTCCTGCTGCTGGAGTTCTACCTTTCTTCAAAGTACAATGAGCTGTGTTTCATCTGAACAAACGGGCTGCAACAGCAAATGATCGCCCCTTAGTGGTGAACCGTCGAAATCAAACCGCGTTTCTGACCAGTGTGTGACGCAACGAGGCCTCGGTGCTGAAATCACGTGACTTGACCAGTTTGATGCGCGCACCACCGCTTCGCATTCGCGTGGAAGCTTGTTTAAGCAGCAAGTCAAATAAGTGATTTTACAACCAAATCCGATTTGGTTGCAGAATAGCTATTATAGGATAGAGTGAATGAAACCTGACTGATGGAGACTGATGAAATAAGCGACATCGAACATTTCCTGGTGATAAAGATGGAGCAACATGAAAACAATCAGACCACAGAGACTCCAGATCTGCAGACGGAAACCTGCCTGTCCTCACCTATGCAGGATTGCAAGAACAAAAGGCGGTGTAAGCTCTATTGTCAACTACAATGAATCAAATAAGTTAAAAGATTGTGTTTATTCTGTTAACTGTTGATCGTGATTAGAGTTAAGAACAGTAAATGATGTATGCAGAAAGAGAGGATTGTTGCTCCAGATGTTTAAATGTCCGCTATATATATAAATATATACACACACATTCTCCCCCTTTATCTATCTATCTCTATATAGGTAGCTGACAAAAATTAATTGTTTTTATCATCAATATATTATAATTATTAATAATAATTTATATTCTCAATATAATAAATGAAAAATGAATGAATAAAAAGAGTTTCTTACTTTAATTATTTGAGTACTCATGTCCATCCCAAGCTCAAGTCTTAGAGAAGATCTGATTCAATAAAATAATTTATTCACAAGCAGTATATCTTATACAAATGTATTCTGTTAATCTTACGTTTTGGGGTGCACATCTATTAGCGCTGTTGCTGTCCTTTATTGCCCATGAACATTGATCTTTTAATGTTAACTTTAGATCTCAGGGAACTGAAAGATGATTCAGTCACATGCCATCAGAATGAGAAGCAGTTCATTCAACAAGCAAACCTTAAGCAGCACACAAGCATTCACACTGGAGAGAAGCCGTTCATCTGCCCTCAGTGTGGAAGGACTTTCACATTCAAACAAAGCCTTGAGCGACACATCAGAATTCACACCGGAGAGAAACCTTTTTCCTGCTCTGAATGTGGGATGAGTTTCATAGAGAAGCAAAAGCTTAATATTCACACGAGAAATCACACTGGAGAGCAACCTTTCACCTGCCCTCAGTGTGGAAAGAGCTTCACATTCAAACAAAGCCTTGAGAGACACATGAGAATTCACACCGGAGAGAAACCCTTTACCTGCTCCGAGTGTGGGATGAGTTTTATAGAGAAACAAAAACTTAAAATTCACATGAGGATTCACACCGGAGAGAAACCTTTCAGCTGCCCTCAATGTGGAAAGAGTTTTAGAGTAAACCGGAGCCTTAAGAGACACATGAGCATTCACACCGGAGAGAAACCTTTTGGATGCACCCAGTGTGCAAAGCGTTACGCAGTGAAACAACACCTTGAGAATCACATGAGAATTCACACTGGAGAGAAACCTTTCAGCTGCTCGGAGTGTGGAAACAGTTTCATGGAGCAACGACAACTTATAATCCACATGAGAATTCACACTGGGGAGAAGCCTTTCACCTGCTCACAGTGTGGGAAGTGTTTCACACAGCAAGGACAGTTAAAATGTCACGTGAGAATTCATACAGGAGAGAAACCATTTACTTGCACCCGATGTGGGAAGTGTTTCACTGTGAAAAGTACCCTCGAGAGTCACATGAGAATTCACACCGGAGAGAAACCTTTCAGCTGCTTTCGGTGTGGAAAGAGTTTCATTCAACAAGGGCAACTTCAAATTCACATGAGCGTTCATACTGGAGACAAGCCGTTCGTCTGCTCCTATTGTATGAAGAGTTTCCCACTGAAGCACGGCCTCGAGAGACACATGAGAATTCACACGGGAGAAAAGCCTTTCAGCTGCTCCGAGTGTGGGATATGCTTCATAGAAAAACAAAAGCTTAATATTCATATGAGGATTCACACTGGAGAGAAACCATTCAGCTGCTCCGAGTGTGGAAAGAGCTTTACGGTGAACAGGAGCCTTAAGAGACACGTGAGAATTCACACTGCAGAGAAACCATTCACCTGCACCCGGTGTGGGAAGAGTTTCGCGGAACAAGGACACCTCGAAAGCCACATGGGAATTCACACTGGAGAAAAGCCCTTCGCCTGCTCCGAGTGTGGAAAGAGTTTCACGGTGAACAGAAACCTTAGGAAACACATGAGCATTCACATGGAAGAGAAGCCGTTCACCTGCCCTCAGTGTGGAAGGAGCTTCGCAGAACACAGACAGCTTAAAAGTCACATAACCGTTCACACTGGAGAGAAATCCTTCGCCTGCTCCGAGTGCGGAAAGAGTTTCACAGTGAAACAAGGCCTTAAGAGACACCTGAGAATTCACACTGGAGAGAAGAATTTCACCTGCTCTGAGTGTGGGAAGAGTTTCATGCAGCAAGGACACCTTCAGAACCACATGCGAATTCACACTGGAGAGAAGCCTTTCTTCTGCTCTGTGTGTGGAAAGAGTTTCACAATGAACATTACCCTCGAGAGGCACATGAAAATTCACACCGGAGAGAAGCCGTTCACCTGCTCTTACTGCATGATGAGTTTCACTGTGAAGCAAGGCCTCGAGAGACACCTGAGGATTCACACCGGAGAGAAGCCGTTCACCTGCTCTGAGTGTGGAAAGAGCTTCATGCAACAAGGACACCTTCAAATTCACAAAAGATACCACACTGGAGAGAAGCCTTTCAGCTGCTCGGAATGTGGAAGGAGTTTCACAGTAAAGCAAAGCCTTAAAATTCACATGAAAATTCACAACAGAGTGGAGGAATCTCCTCAGTCTCCTCATCCAGATGATGCAAAGGCAATCATAACATACCCACCAAGTATTGGAGGAGAGTGATTAGTCAATCTTTTCATGATTAGACACCAATGGATGGCAACAAAAACAGAGTGTAAATAGAAGCATTTGAGAGTATAACTAAATTAGTTGCTAATTACAGCAATTGAGTCATTTTCAATGTTTGTCCCTATGTAATATTCATTTTTTGTATTTATCTTATATGCATTTAATATTTTTACTTTACTTTATATATAGCTTTCATTTGCATTAATACCATCTTTTTTTCCTGATGCTGTATATAACCGTATATATGTATTTAAGATTATATTATTTGTGCAAGGCAAATTAAATAAGTTGAACTATACTTTGGCATTGTGGTACAGTATATTCACTTGCAGAAATATATTCACAGACTCGCTTACCGATATCCCTAAACCAACAAAGTTAAACATAGGCTACACCTCTTCAACTACCTTCTGAGCTACACTGCTGGTGTGTATTGGAAAAAAAAATGGAGCACCGACATAATTTTGAATCACTGAGAGAAAACTACCTGAATGGAATGTTCCTAAATTAATTTATATTAATAATTAATTATGGTCTTGCAAACAAACAAACAAAAAAAACAGCAAAATGTACTGTTGGCTGCTTTGCTTTTTTAAGGTTTATACGAGTTATTATATAAGTGTTAAAGTTACAGCAGGCTATGTCTGGTATCTAGTCGAATGTAAACATACCGAGTTCGCCTTCAGCACAATAAATAAAGATAACGATAAAGATAGTTCTTTAATATGAATGATTAGTCCACATCACAACGATAACGATAAAGGCATAGAAAAGCATCGTTGGAATCATTTTCAGAACGATCTTTTCCCAAACAATATCTTTTAATGAACCAAAAAGACAAACGTAATGACGTAATGTTTCTACGTAATCTGAATAACAGCACACAGTCAGATTTTTCACTTGGAGAAAGTGCTTTCCAGTTTTGTCTGTATTTGCATCAAACAGTCAGTAGGCTAAAAGCTGTCTTTCATTGAGTTAATTTTTAGAAATATCATTGTAATGACTTAAGTTTAAATTTGTGTAGGCCTAAAAATGTATTATAGTTTACCGTTAATTTAATTTAGTCTCTTTCTTAGCTCTAAACCATTTCATATTATGTAACTAGAATGTTAGCTTTAAACACATTTTCTTTAAAACCAGAGGACAGACATAACCACTGCATTCAAAAAAACACTACACACCACATGCCACTGGAAGTGACTGAATCCACTGTCAGTATCCAGACAGCACTGTGACAGAAGGGTAGCGTGTGCGGTGCGTCATGCACTTCTCTCGGTCGATGAGGAGAGAGTTTGTTTTGCAAGAGATGTCTTTCTCCAGGGACAGTCTGCTTTCTTCCAGGTCAGACAAAGATTTGCGTGCTTCATACAGCTGCTGCTGGAGGGCTGCTACTGTACTGTTGAGCTCGGACACCTCACCTACCAAACTACACAAACAGATGGGTTTATATGTGTTTGGAGACGGTGTGTGTGTGTGTGTGTGTGCATGTTTATGTACCTGAGCTGGGGTTGGTCTCGGCACAGCTCCATGTTGGGTCTGAAGGTTCGGTAATGCAGTCTAGACTGAGCCACTCTGAGAGGAGCTTCTTTATCATACACAGCTTGCTGCAGGAATGTGATATTCCTCTCCTGAGCTCCGATCTGCTCTAGAATCTATTACACAGACATAATAAAGGAAAAGGTCAATCTAAAAATCAGCATTTGATGAAAATGTACTCACCCTCAGGCCATCCAAGCCAAGCCACAGATGCCTTTGTTTTTTCATTGGAACAAGTTTGGGAAAATGTAGCATTGCATCGCTTGCTAACCAATGGATCCTTTGCAGTGAATGGGTGCCGTCAGAATGAGAGTCCAAACAGCAAATACAAACATCACAATAATCCACACCACTCCAGTCCATCAGTTAATGTATTGTAAAGTGGAAAGCTATATAAATATAGGTATGATATTTTGCCTAAAAGCAATGGTTTAAAGTTAAAATTTGAAGTAGTGTGGATTTTTGTGATGTTTTTATCAGCTTTTATCACTCTTATTCTGACGGCACCCATTCACTGCAGAGGATCCATTGGTTAGCAAGAGATGGAATGCTACATTGCTCCAAATCTGTACATTTTCAGCAAATATTATTTTTTGCCTGAACTGTTCCTTTAAGCATTCATAGCATTTCAAAAATGTAACCTCTTGGTTTATGTGTACTTGTATGAAATCTGCAGATTATATAGACTCTATCATCTGGGAAACCGTGTGTACAGGTATTGAGTTTTGTGTAAGTGTGCATTGCCTGTGCCAGGTGCAGCTCCAGCTGTGTTTTGGCTTGGCTCAGTTCCATGCAGCGCTGGTTGAAGGCCCGATCTACAGCCGCACACTGCGCTCGCAGGTCCTCAGACGTCTCCTGCAGGACCCGCTCGATCAGACGCCTCAAGGCCTGGCTCGCCAGATCCTCTCTCTCCGCCAGACGCAGGTTATCCCGAGTAAACTTACGCCAAACCTCTTCATCACACACCCTGCGGAGAACCACAACACCACAACAGCTGCGATCTAAAAGTGCAATTTGTTCTTGACAGACTGCTTTAATGTCGTGTCACTGAGCTGAGGTAAGGCCTGGCACGCACTGGTCCTGCAGCACGGCTGAGCTGGGATGCCGTTGTGTGTCGGTGCTCCTGTTGTTGAAGCGTCCACACTGGTCATCCAGACTGTAGGCATGCTGCTTATCAGACCAGTCTAACTCAAGAGTCCGCTTCACCTCCTGGTTCAGCCTGGCAGACACAGACAGGTTTATGACTTTAATGTGCTCTCCAATCAAAACCCATTAACGTTGCAATTGTGTGCTCAACACACTATAATCAAATGTTTTTCTGATATGGCTTTAAAGAGAATTTGAGCAGAATTAAATAGAGAATTAAATCAATAATTTGCATAACTGGCCTTATCTGGTTGACAGTTTGATCCAGAGTTTTTTTCAGCAGGGCCTGGATGCTTCTGATCAGCTCCACTTCCTGTAGGATATATATATGCTGTAGACGTGTGTGTCTGTTTATTTGTTATTATTTTTTTTACACAAGGCTTTCACTTCTTGTTGTCTGTAGCTACCTTAAGAAGTTCCTCCTCCACCTGGTCCTCCACCAGATCCGGACCGAAGCGTCTCTCCCGGCAGGTGAGGTTATCTGTGGCGATGGCGAAGGGAATCTCCGTGGCGTCCAGCGCTTTTTCCAGCCGCCGCCTGGAGGCCGTCAGCAGGTCTGTTTCCGCGATCAGCCGCTCGATGAACCGCTCCAGCTCGGATCTCCAGCTGTGGATGTCCTGCAGCCGGTTGCCCAGGTGTTTGGTGCCCGCGGTCTGCGTGCGTAAAGTCCCGGCGTCGGTCTCCGATTTCAGCGCTTTAGACTCGGTGCAAATCCTCTCCGAGTGGTCTCGATCCGCGACGGAGCGGTTTAACAGAGCGGAGTTGTTGGCGAGCCACTCCTCGGGGGTGTATTTGGAGCTCCGGTAGCCCGCTGTGGCCAGACCGGCGGATGTACCGGCGTACACGTTTTCTTTTACGGTGTTCTCCGGGTTTGTGACCGGCGGCTGTGAGCCATTCTGCGCCGCTACCCGCGTGTCAAAATAGGGACGAGACACTAAAATTTGGGATGACATCGTATTTTGGCGTAAATTAAAGTATTTAACAGGCCGTAGCTCTGGTACTGGTTGAAGCCGCTGAATGTTTCCGTTGCTTGGATACCGACGGTTGCTAAGAACGCGTTACGCACGCGAGAGTTCCGAGTTTCACCTTTCAGCATTCTTTCTGGATTGTTGACTCGAAACTAAATATTCGGACACGGAGCTTGGATTTGGGACTTAACCAAAGTTATATCTAGGCTATTAGAGCAACAACATTTAGGCTTAACATTTTAAAAATAACAATGGCTTTACTACAAATAAAACCAAAAAAGTTAGTTAAACCATGGTAACCACAAATCAACCATGGTTTTGCTAGACTAACCATAGTATGGTGCTTGTAGTAAAACAAATGGTAATCAATGCCAAAAATGCAACTACACTTTTACTACAATGTAACCATGGTTTTTAATTTTGGTAGGGGCCATCTTCCCCTTAAAATGGTGTCAGAGAAGAAAAAGGCAAAGCTAAAGATTTGATTAATACATGAATACATTTACATTCATTGCATTTCTGAGTGCAGGCTGCATGAGGAAGATAAAGGAAGTCAAGATTCTAAACATTAGGTCGTTCACCAAAATAAAGGTATCACCAAATTCACAGAAAACTAGAGTTTTCAGTTTTGCGTCCTGGACAGTGACGTCGTTTATGCAGGATGTGCTGGCAGTAAGGTGCTCCCTCTTTCTTGCAGGATTTTAATTGACATGTTGCTCCACTGTGGTTAATGACTGACCAATTCCAGGAAAGGCTGGACTCAAATTGAGGCGATATGAATCAACAAAGTATCAAACAGCACTCATCTGTTGTACTGGGTTAATGGAAACTTCCTCCCATGGTGAACTATCACATTAATGTTTTACGAGCAAGAAGTACAACTGTCAGGGCAAAACATAATGAAGCTTTTACAGTGTGTGCACACCCATAAGAAGAGAGGAACTGTAGGAAGGTCACAAATTACAGATAATACAAATATAATCAGAATCAAACCAAATCAAAGTGGTTTATAATCTGCATATGGTACTTTACACATACAAAAACACATGTCTATATATATATTATCAACCAAGAGTTATCTTTTGCATGTACTATAAATCATTTGGACCTTTTCACAGTATGTCATGAAATCGAGCAAAACAAATTATTAAATAGTTATAAAAATTACGCATTCGACTGCATTCCTCAAACTGAGAGGAAGTTACTATGAGAAGAGACTATGTTCAGAATCTTCACAAGTTTATCAAAAACCGGCGATTGGTTGGCATCTGGTTAGACTGTCCTGTGTGATCCTTTAGGGCTGATTATGTAACCTGTGGTTGAACAGTGCAATCTAAATCACATGTCTGTGTGCTGATCGTCTAAAACAGTGGAAAAATACATTTAATTAAATAAAGATGCTTTATTTGTGTCGCAACACAGGCAGGGTAGTCAAAAGCCATGTGTTTTAATCGATTAAAAATGTGTGAACTAATTTTGTACTCATATTTATGAGCGTAGCCTGCTGCCCTCTCCTGTCTGACATTATTATAATGATGATCCACGCCCTCTCGCTCGCTCTCACTCGCAGACATCCATATTCTGCTGTACATTCAGAGGAGAAGCTACGCAAACACATACAGGGACTGACCGGTACGTGTTGCACACACATTTTTTATTAAAGTAAAGGTGGTGCTTATGTTATGTCAGATACATGAAAGGATATGTTAAGCTACCTTGACTTTATACAGAGTGTGCTGTTTGTGGCATGCAACGACTAGAACAAGATTAAGAAAGAATGACGAATACAAAGACACATCTATTTTCTGATTCCTCATCTTCATGTATTTGCATTCACAGGTTTTGATAATGGAGAAGGACTACAGACCCCCTCCTTATTCTCAGACGGACCCGACAGGCGCAAACTACCCTGTGCAACAGGCAGTGTACCCACCTCAAGCAGGTCAGGTGGTCTTCCACTTTATTAATAAGAAGAAACAGGATGATTTCACACCAGCATAAAAGAAGTTGTTGAAAGTTTTAGAATGGCTCCAAAATGTGAGTCAGGACTCAGTGGATGTTTATTATCGGTTTTATGGAAGGGTTATAAGGAAGTGTGACGTCAGATGTGCCCTGTAAAACAAACACAGACTTTGGCTGGTGTTATCTCAGATTATGCTTTGTGACATGTATGGACTTCTATTAAAGGAATAGTTCATCTGAAAATTTGCTTAAGAGTGTGGGCCTTCCAAGATGCAGATGAGCTTCCATGATCAGCTCATAAAAACATCACAATCGTAAAGTAATCCAAACATCTCCAGTACATCAATGAATGGTTATTGGATAGGGTGTATAATGTTTTCTGAACTACTTAATAATTTCCAACATTCAACAAGGTAGAGTACATTTTCATTGCAGGGGGCTTCAATCAGCGCTTTGACTCGGTTCCACAAGCTGTACCCCATCCATATGGGTTTGGGGATCCAACCATCACTGTCCAGCCCACAATCGTTCCTGTAGGTGAGTGTTTAACCCCCAATGCTTTTGAGACTGTGCTTAAACACTATATTAACATAACCAGTATAAACCACATCAGTCATTATAATGAACTAAAAAGAGAAGTCATATAGAGGAACCAATATCTACTTATAATTACTAACACATCTCTAATAATTAGAGGCACAGCGCTGTAACCCACAGCCTCTCAGAGACTACAGACTACAAGAGAAAAAAAGTTTTGCGGATATAATATTTAGTAATGTCATTACAATACATATTAGAGCATAAGGGGGAAAAATGGAAAAATATATATTTTTTTAAATTATATTTTAATAATGTGTGGGGTTTTTTTAAAGCAACTATCTTTTTTTTTTATGCCAACGGTTCTGAACAATGCTTTGAAACTGATTTGATATAACATATATTTGATATAACAGCTATATGTGTAAAAAATGGCCAAAAA
>JAUMHP010000040.1:21326907-21339598 GCA_032361065.1 Enteromius trimaculatus
GCTGCCAACAATTTTTTGTATTTTTTACAAAATTATTCTGGCAACCACAGCTGCCAGTTTTTTTTTGTAAAAACAACAGATTTTTTTTTACAGTGTGGATATCCGGAGAGACATCCCAGAGACATCCATACCCAGGGGCGGATTTAGTGAATATCTGCACACATTTACTGTTAGTTGCTGCTGCACAATGGGTGCCACAGAGTTATGTTTCTACATTTTTCAAGCATATTATTATGGGATTCTTTCATCAACATTAACTTTTATTCGTTTAGCAGACACTTTTATTACTTCATGTTGTAGAGCACGAAATAGCAATTGATTTACAGTTGAGAAGCAAGAAGTAGTCAGAAGTATAAATTATTATACAGTACTGCACAAAAATCTTAGAGAACTAGTATTTTCACCAACATTAAAAACAAACAAACAAAAAAAGGTTTAAGTCTGTTACTATCTTTTGCGGTAGCGAAATATCAATTTACATTTCCAAACATTATTTTTGTCATTAATTGTAATAATGCAGTGAGATTATTGTCTGACAGCAGCCAGTGCTCCACACAGAGACCTGATCATCATCCAGTCTGTCTGGAACGACATGAAGAAACAGAACAAACTGAGACAGACTCAATCCAGCAGAAAACCTACCTGGAAAGCTCCAGTACTGTTCTAAGTTTTAGACACTTGTGTAAAAATGCTGTAAAATGAGGATGCTTTTAAAAAATAATGCCATAAAAAGATTTAATTTATCAATTAACTTCTATTAACTAAATCAAATATATATGTGTTATTACAGCTGTTGCCCATAGTTTTTCAGGAAGCTAGGTTTTTTTCATCTTCGTCATTTTTTTGGTGGAAATACTAGTGGTCAAAGTCTTTTGCACAGTACTGTATGTTATATTTACTGACACAAACCTGTTTAGGCTAAATTTTCGCTTCTCTGTGTCCACATGCTGTATTTTGATGCAGCTAAATTTGGTTTCTGATACTGTTTCTGCATTTCGGGGGCCCAAGCTTTGCCTAATGGGTAAGTCTGCCCCTGATAGTCTGATCTCATCAGCAGGGTCTAGGGCAATATTGAGTGTGTCTGGGTTTAGAGAGTAACTGTATCATAGAGGAGATGTGTTTAAGCAGGATAGATCTCAGTTGTAACAAAGGCACAATAAATATATAAATTACTTTCATTACTTTCTGTGTAAATTCGTCTGGCCACAAACAGGGAGCTTTAACAATTGTAAAACTGTTTGAATAAATTTAACAGCGATCTTATGCATTAATTATTGATCTTATGACAGACAATGGCGTAATTTCAGTTCTCAGTAAACATAGTAATGATAATGATAATAATGGCCCCAAAACAATCAGAAAAATATGTTTTTGATTAGTGGGAATAACTTTCATCAACCAAGAAAAATGTTGTTTTAAGTTTGGCGCCAGACAGAACGGATTCTCTGCTGACGTCACTTCTGTGTGTCATCGATGTGGTCGGCGCTCTTCTGCTCTTCCTGCGGCTCGCTCATCGCCGCGCTCTGACATCCACACACCAGCCTGTGCATCGCGGAAGCAGGAGTCGATAGACATAAGCGACAATACAGCATTTTTACGTTGTTTTAAGTGGATTAACCTATTATTTATCGATCTTAATGCACACTAAATACTTCTTAATGACTCTGTAGCGACAGAAGACGCTGTTTTAAAGATTAAAAGGTAACAACGCTATGTTATTGTCTGTTATGTTTTCTTTTGGTTGATGTTTATGTGACAGTGTTTAATGTTTCTGTATTAATCTGCGTTTTTTACGGTTTCATAATTAAGTATTTAATGTATTATTGTACGAATAGTAGTCATGCAGGTTTATCAATCTGTTTGAATTGACCCTTACATCTGTTCAGCATGTTTATAATATACCAGGATGCTTTGTTATTCAAGTCTGCTGGATTTGACATTGTTTATTGATTCAGATTAAATCATCAAAGCTTTTTAACAGGATTTCTTGGCAGACAGTCTCTCAGATTTAATTTCATTCACGCAGATAAGAGTCTCTTGACTGTCACGGGTATAGAGGTAAATACAGTGTTTGAATTCTCACTATGTTGATCTCTAATTTCCCAGCATGCAGTGCACAGCCTCCTCTCCTCAGGAGGGCGGTGACCGGACCGAACTGACCCAGCTGCCCGCTAAAGACGCATCCTCCATAGACAGCAGCTCTGATCTGGGCAGCCCCAGAGCGCTGACCTTTGACCTGCTGAACACGGTGATATGCTTCAAGCGAATGGCCATCTTCCTGGAGCCGGTCACAGACTCGCTGGAGGTGCTGTGGTCCCTGCTCGGGTGAGAGATGTCCCGTAATAATCACACACCGAGAACGGCTTCTTACACTGGCCAAGAGAGCTCAACGTACTGCAACTTCAGAAAACGCATGCAAATAGAAATAGCACAAACAAACTAAGCAAACATCTTCATCAGTTTGACAACAGAAGAAATGCACTGCAAAAGCAGAAATGTGCTACAAATACAGCACAACCAAATACAGGCACTTACAAATACTGGAATCTGATCATATCATAATTAAAATAAGTCATTCAGGTAGGAAATGTACAAAATAGCTTCATGGATCCATATCCTAATGATTTTGGCATAAAACGAAAATGTATCAAATTGACCCATATAATGTATTTTTGGCTATTGCTATAAATATACCTTAGGAACATAAAGGAATAGTTCACCCAAACATAATTCTGTCATCATTTACTCACCCTCGAGCCGTTCCAAACCTGTATAAATCCCTTTGTTCGGCCGAACACAAAGGAAGATATTTTGAAAAAAAGTTTGTAACCATGAGTCAAAAAACTCACTATGGACTTTCATGTGACTTGTTTCTGCTCTAAAGGCGTCTCTGAGTTATTGCTGCTGCTGCGTGTCTTTGTGTTTTCAGGTGGAGGATGCCGCTGTGCTCTCTGCTGAGCTGTGTTCTGCTCAACATCCTCTTCCTCACTCTGAGTGAAGGTGAGACGCCAGGAGATGACGTGTGTGTTCTGTATGTTGGGTATGATGCAGTAACTGGGTTAAATGTCCTCAGGAGCGTGGCTCTCTCTGCTGCTGCTGGCTATATCTGCTCCGGCTGTGCTGGGCTACCTCGGCAACCGTTGCCAGGGCACGAGCAGCGAGGTGGCGGTTCAGAAGAAGAAGCACCATGCGGTGCAGCGGCGAGATCTGCAGACGGTCCACATGAGCAAGCAGGAGGCCATGCTGGAGGTCAAGGGCCTGTGAGTGACGTTTGAGAGAGTCTTAGTGAGGACAATCAGCACTGATGAGGATGATGATGAAGGCTTGTGTGTGTTACAGGCTGAAACGAATAGATGAGCTGCTGACCCAGGCGTGTGTGTGTGCAGAGTCTGTGTATAAAGTGTTGTACTGGGAGAGCCACGCCGTCTCCTCCATGTGAGTATCACCCTGTGGACGTTCCTCTGTTTAAATTACCCTGTAATCAGACTTTCTGCCAAAATACTCAAAAAATGCATTTTTGCCAGTTTCACTGTTTACAAAAACATTAAATAATATGATTTATTTCTTTTGATCTGATAAAAGAAAAATGATTTGTTCCTCTTTAAAGTATCAGCTGTAAGCAAAGTGCTGCTGTTTTTGCATAATATTAAATATTCTGTATATATATATATATATATATATATATATATATTCTTTTTACATGGTTTTTAATATATATTTGGTTTTTGACCACTGAAAATATGTAGAATATTTGAGATTGAGACTGGCCATAAAAATAAAAATGTGAATGTTTAAGAAGCAGAATCTAAAAATATATTAAGATATCTAAAACAGTGTATTAATGAGTGAATTTTGATTAATGACTTTCCATATTTTAGCTTTAGACACTATATCTTTCTTCAAATAAAATCTAAAACATGAAATGTGCTTGATTTGATACGGAGTGACTCCATGGTATATTAGCAGAAATTATTCTCACTATGGTACATATTTATAAATAATATTTAGTGCAGCAATATTAACTTTAACAATACCTTAGTGACACCAACTGCCGTTTACACGTGTAATGTAGTATTATACATATAATGAATGTATCATTTGTGTTTGTGTGTAATGCGTGTTATTCTGTGTGTAGGTTTTACGGTTCTCTCCTGACCGGGGTTTGTTTGCTGTATACGGCTCCGGTGGGCTTGAGTCTGTCTGTGCTCAACAGCGCTCTCTTTCTGTGGAACAGAAACTTCTGCAGAGGTCAGTAAATCAGTGTAAAGACTGGACCCATTGCATGCTGGTCAGAAGGTCTCTTCAGTGTGGACCAGACTTCATGCTGATAATAAGAAGATGTGAATATATATATATACAGATTCAGTATTTTCATTCAGTCTCAATAAGCTAGACTTCCTCTCTCTTGTTCCCTCTAGTTCTTTTGGAGCTGAAGGAGTTTGTTCACCCGAGTCGAGTCCAGCCTGCGGAGGAAACTGAACCATGTGACCCAGATCAGTCAAACCTGCTGGAACGCACACCCACTCCAACCAGTGTGGAGGTGAGAGAGGATTACAACATACACACTGGATTGTAAACCTCTGCTTTAGATGGACTTTTTTGCCCTACTTGGTACAGCTTTCTATTTTCGGTCCAGATTGGCTTATTCTGTGATTGTGCTTCCTGTTCAGGATCTGTCACCCAGCAACGTGGAAGAGGCCGAGGAAGCAGAGCCTGACGATGAGTTTAAAGATGCCATAGAGGTCAGAAAATATCTTTCTCTCTGATTATCTATCTATCTATCTATCTATCTATCTATCTATCTATCTATCTATCTATCTGTCTGTCTGTCTGTCTATTTCTCTGTCTATCTCTGTGTCTGTTTATCTATCTGTCTGTCTGTCTGTCTATCTGTTTGTCTATTTCTTTTTCTGACATGTTCTCCCATTTCTGCTGTTTGCCTGCTCAAGGAATCTCAGCTTGTTCTGCCGGTAAGTAGCTCCCTCTAGTGGTGTGGAGATTATAGCATCAATATTAGACCACAGCTGAGCGTGTAGATATCAGCCTTCTCATCAACCAAGTATATTTAGGCCATTTCTCAAATGGAAGGAGGCCACATTTGCAGGCTGCGGACGTTATCAAGCCTGGTTTATCTCTGTTAACTGAGCATTTGCGAGTCACAAGCATATCACAACAATTTACGAGTAAGTAAGAATAATGGTGAAATTTCTAACTCTAAATATTTTAAAATAAGATCTCGTTCATGATGTATGTAGCCTACAAATGAGACCTCCGAAAGGATGCAGACTTCCGTTTAAAGAAACGGCCTTAGTTGTGTAGTGTAGTGTGTATGTGTACATGTCTGACCTCTGACCTCTACTCTGCTCTCCAAGGAAACTCCTCTGACGTTAGTGGTGAGTAATAGAGTAACTGAAAGCATTTAATGTTAGAGGAAACTCCTAGTCTAAACAACTGAAGAAACGTCCTGTCTTTGTGTGTAAGTGCGTGTGCATGTTTTTGCATTACTGTAAATGTTCTGGATGCATGCACACAGGTGTGACTAATTAGTGTATGTTTATTAGTTTTTAATGGCGTGGATCTCACAAAACATAAGATTTAGAACTTTTGTATAAATATGTGTTTCATTGTTCCTGTCAGAATATCATTAATTTAGTTTGCTTGTGGGATGATAGATGTTTGTGAGATTCACCTGTATGTCCTGACTGTGTTCATTTGTGACTTTAAAGTTAACTGCGTCTCATTTATCTCATCAACTCAGATGCTCAGTGGATCAAGATCAAATCCAGACCTAATACTTAACTTGTAAAGAATAATAATCAGAAATATCTTGTAAATCTGTCCGGCCCGTGTTTTGAATGTAGGTGTGGCCTGTAGCCTATTTTCTACCAAAGATTGCGAGGAGATGGAGAACCCGTAAGGTGCCCACACAAACCTGTCAATCATGACCTCTAGGTGTTCTAACCACTTCCCCTCATGCTTTTATTTATTTCGGTGGCTTTTATTAACAGTGATGTCACAGGAAACGGTAAATTGGTGAAACTTCCTTCAGGTCAGGGTTGATTGTAACACAGTTTCTTTTTTGAGAAGGGTTGGGAATGTCTACTAACAAACATAGAGGTGAGATGGGCTGCTTTGCTTTGAATTATGAAGTACGTTTATGAATATGTCCAATCTGGCATCTGCATTGAATTGTGCCCAAGCTTCACTAGACCCTGTATTTCGAGGGCTTGTTTTTACCGTGTTAAGTGCTGTACGGCACAGAAATCTGAGTCCTCTCGCCGGTCATCAGATGACTGCAGGAAACGAAGCTCAGCAGCAACAAACATGGGTCAGATTTACCGAAGTCGTCACACGTGCCGCTACAGGCCCAGAGATTCATCTGATTCTAATGACTCCAGTAAATCTGATCTCTAAACCCAAAGCCCTCGACATACAGAGCTGAACTAACACAGAGAAAACCTTCACATGAGCGGAGTACACGGTGCACGGTAATGTGTGTGGGTCAATGACGAGATGATGTATTGGTTGAATAATTTATTTAAATATTTATGAAATATATTTTTTATAACCTAAAGCTGCAGTCCGTAAATTTTGTCTATTTGTCGACATCTCTGTTTGAAAACCTGGTGAAATGATGATTAAATCTAAAATCAGCTCATATCACATCAGACTTATTATTCTCCAGTTATAAATTTATACTTTATTCTCCAATTATTAATATTAACAACAACAGCATTGCATTGGGGGTTTCAATTTATGTACAATCTAATCTCAAATTATCAAATCATTTGAATTTCATATTAAGAAATTATTTTAACCCAAAAAGTGAACTATGCTCCCTTCGAACTGGTTGTCTTGAACAGGCTATAATAAAACAATGAGCCGGGAATTCATCTTTATGTTTACAGACATGACGTAATGTGCCATGCTCGAATTTCCCGCCAAACCCTATCCGTACCAATCAAATTAGAAAACATTATTATAAGATAACCGTTGTGAATCTGGCTGAATTAAGAACACTAGCTGGTTATGCACTTTCTTAAATATTGATTTTCAATAAGTTTTAACCAAAAAAAAAAGTTACAGACTGCAGGCTTTAAGGCAGATAAACCATCTTGACAGTTTTGTCCACCAAAAGAAATCTACATTTAATTCAAATATGTTTTGGAAAAATCACGTCATTGATCTGAGTGGAAAAGTGTGCAGGTTTTGTCATGAACGTGTAAGTGAAAGATCTTTTGCTGTGTGAATATGAGTTGTTTATCTCTGTCTGTCTGTGTGTTTATCTCTGGTAGGATGATGAGGACGTGTCTTCTGGTGTTCCTGAGTTTGACACAGTGTCTGATAACGGGCTGCTGAGCAGAAACGAGCCCATCCGCAGTAAAGTGTCCAAACTCACTGAAAAACTTCGCAAGCGGGTCCCTTCCAACACCATCGGTCACTGCTATATCATTGTACTTCCTGCTTTTCCACCATCCAAATTATACTCCCCTTTTAAAAGCATATTTTCTTTTTGTCCTTCCACAGGGAACTGTTCCCATTGCAATTCAGCGTTTTCTGTTTTAAAGAAAAGGGTATGGGCCTCCGATCTTCATCCTGTTTAATGCTTTATTCAACTTGTTAGATGTTCGTTTCAGTCGTGATTGTTTTATTTTTCCAGAGAAACTGCAGTAACTGTGGTGTGAGTTTTTGTTCCCGCTGTTGCTCGTATAAAGTGTTCAAATCCAGTATGGGAGCCACAGGTGCGTATGAGAAGAGCGTGTGAATTGTGTAAATAATGTTTTACTGAAGACGAATTTACACACTGTTCTTTTTCTTTCTCTGACCCTCCAGCTCCTGAAGCCCAAAGAGAGACTGTGTTTGTTTGTTTTATGTGTAATACTTTCCTCACCACCAAGTAGGATTGACCCATCATCCTGAAATAATCTTTCAGCATTGCAACGCTTTGAAAGAAACCAGGAGAAGAACCACAAGATGGCTACTCCATTGATTCTTGCTGTTTCTTTCTTCACTGTGGAAGACCAAAATCCTGCAGCTTATGTTGCCTCAACACTCTTCCTGAGGTTCCTTAGTTTTATTTTAGGTTTTTTTGTGTTTTATTTTAGGGTTGGTTTTTTTTTGTCTGTCCAGAACTCGTAACCCTTTTGTGAGCTCCTTTATGTCTAAATGGTGAGCTTTCGCTTCGAATATGCTGCTTTTTCCAGTCACCACTATTACTTATCAAAGCCTAATGCCAATACTGAGTGGCTTATTTAGAATTCACTTTGTCGCAACATCAAATGCTGTAGTTTCATCAACGTTATTACATAACTTTCCATAATTTTAGCTCTTGGTGGGATATGTTTCAGGTTAATATCAAGGGTCCTGTTTATCTATTATATCATATCGTTCTAAATAGGAAAAAAGGCCTTAAAAACGCTGGTTATTAATTGGACTTGATGCCAAAACCAATGATTCTGACCATTTTATATGGCTCCTTACTGTCGTCCTATACCCAGATACTGTCAAACCTGACTCGTCAGTTTAATTCTGTCATAAACCTTTTGACAAAGCATTTAAAATCCAACCTTCTGCTAGCTGCTTATCTGCTTGAATCCATGATTATTGGTTATATCATTTATTTGTGTAAGTTTGTGTGGAAAAGCTTTAATTTATATATGTGTGTTTGTTGTCAGTAATAATTTATACTAATTAAAATACTAGCATTGTATTCTATCAGCAAATCATTCCCAAGAGTACTCCTATTCACAAAGTTATTGAAAGAATGAGCTATGTTTGTGTCATTTAATTGTCTTCATGTCTTTAAAGCCAAGGTTGAATGTAAAAACCAATGTTTTAACGGTTATAGAAATATGTATGTCGTACCACTGCTATTTAAATGTAAATTTCGAATCTATTGGGGAGTTATCCATAGTATAGCACCACTGTTTCCTTGGTTAAATCTGCTGTTACAGTAATAAACTATTTAAATATAAATGTGTGGATGGAATTTCTGTGAGGAATTTTCACGCGTTAAAAACTTATCGCGCCTCTCACACACCTAGCGTACGGCCATTTACCTTAAATACATATATATATATACGTACAGTAGACGTTATAAGAATGGATAACGTACTGAAAACCGCTGTTTCTAGCGCACTGTTGCTATGGTTACCTCCTCGGACGAACTGATTTCTCTCCGTGAGCGTCCTTTAGTGATCTCACACAAATACAGAGTAATATTTGTAATTTCAGAAGGAGCTTTTGAAAATAACTCAAAACATCTGACTTGGCTGAGCTGAATTCTTGAAAGTGGCATCGGTTGCTCCTCCCTCCGCGCGTCATCAGATTGTTTCCGGCCCCGCCCCCTCTCCGTTTATCCCCGAGCGCAAACGGTTATTCCCGTGAACCCGTTACAGCACCGGGACAAGGCATCTCGCGCTCGCATGGCAAAATGGCCACAGAGGTGAGAAACAGCCCTTTATTCGTCGTTTATGTGCCAGGTGTGTTTATAAGAGCCGTTTTTGTAAGAGAGCGCTTGAATCTCGGCGTCATTTAAATCTGGGTTGGAGATCACGGATCAGTACGTGACGTTACAGTGTATAACGGTAGCTCTGTCACGCGTCGTTTTTAAACCCCTTTAAAAATCGGTGGTAATTGCTGCTCATCCCATTGAGCCATGGGATAAAATGAATATACAATACAGAGAGTGCACTAAACAAGCCACAAGTGCAGAGCTGACTATCATGGCAACAACATGACAGACAGATAGATGGATAGCGTCATAATGATTGTCATTTAGTGACGTGTTCTTTATTATGACTGAATTTAACTAACTATACAGAGAGAGTGAGTTACCTGTTTATTACATACAAGACCGTTTTTTATTAATGTTGTGTTACAGTTTATTTTAAGGCGTCCTTATTACACGTTACATGTCCTTACGATTATAATAACAAAATATGCAGAATTACATGTAAGTACGAGCCCAACTCTAATCCTAATCGTATAGTAAGTTGCTAGATGTAGTTAAATTATATTATTCAGTACTTAAATGTTTTATTATTACTGTAACAAGGACATCTTAAATAAAATAGGGACCACATTTTGCAGAAATAAATGTTATAAGAATACAAAACAAGCTTTTTCACAAGCGCTCTCGGATATATTGTTTTATTTAGTTGTTTGTTGCTGACACGTGATTGGCTGAAATGCTAGCTGTTGCTTAGATCGATAAAAGAACCTGTTCTTAAAGCATTGTGTTCGTAACACAAGATGACAAAGGCTTGTGTTTGTGGTCAGAAGGATCTGGTGCCGTATTCAAATGAGCACGAGCAGTGCGCGTGTGACGTAGCGGAGCGCGCAGCTGGACATCAAAGAGGATAAAAGCGACTGTCCGCGGCTCGATAAGCTCTTAGCGAGTGTTTGTGCGTCACTTTCACGACCAGGAATGATTTCAGCACCGCGGACAGCGACTGACCGAACAAAACTCCCGTACTGCCACGAATCTGTAAGATGTTTTTATATATGCATATATATTATCCCATTTTTTAAAAAGTGTTTTAACTGGCGATATTTGTGATTTCCTGTAGTTGGGATTTCAAATGCGATTTCACAAGTTATTCTGGGGTTTATTTTAGAGTTGAATGTATGTCCCGCTGAGTAACCTTGAACGCGCGCGTGATGTTGTGGTTCGAGCGCGAGATCTCTTTGTTTAATCTCGTGCGAGCGGAAAACAAACCTACTCCTCGGGGGAACAGGTCAATAATCATTTTGTACAGGCTACACGGGATGACTAGATTGTGTTTTGATATATTTGGTATCAGTGGTGAGTGTGTGTTAAATGATCGTCTCCTCGCGATCGATCGGTTGTGCTCGCGGGAGTCGGTAACAATGTCTCTCATCTTTCTGAGACAGTTGCCGAGAGCGGCTTGCATGCATAATTAACGAGGCGTTTAGTAGCAACGTTTAGTTGTGATAAGTCTCGGTTTACCGGTACAAAAGTGTCTGTAACAATACAAAAAAACAAAATCCTAATGGAGTATAAATCAAAATGGATTTAATGGATAAAAGTTGATGGTTTGTAATGGTAAAAAGCATGGTGCTATCAAGCTACATGTCAAAAAACCAAAAGTACCTAAGGTATTGCTAACACAACGTTGTGCATTTTTCACGTATCGTCTAAAGTAGCATTGGATGATTTATAAACTTGTTAATAATTGCATACAGTGCTTTATACTGAAGCACTAAGTTTTCCTTCTGAGTGTATTTTTGAAGAGTTCAACAGGTAAATGTTGTGTTGTGCATTATTTGACACCGGATATGCCTTTTATCTGAGCTGTGCAAGAATTCTTGAGATCTGTGCAAATGTTGAGTGCCAGAGATTGATCTCGTCCACAGCATTGAAGTGCTGTGTGTGTGTGTGTGTGTGTGTGTGTGTTTAAGTTGGTGTGTGCTGTCTCAGCCTGTTACTATATCAGAAGGAGCCATTCACTGGCAGGCCCTGCTTCTAAAACAAAGCGTGTTTTTAAATAACAGGTTGCCAGGACTGCCTGGGTAATTATACTGTCCCTTGCAGTCGCCATGATCTTTGTCTGACCTTCAGACGTCCAGAGATAAAGAATAACATACAATGATGTCAGCTGAGCTAAGTCTTTATTTGGTGGCGCTGTGCAGTAGTTAAGGAATGTGCTTTCTTATTATAATCTTCTAGTGTATGAACATTAATCTGCAAGAGAAAGAGGTGAGAACACAGGGAAGGAGCGGGGAAAGGAAGGACCCACCACTCCTGCTGATGTTAGTGTGTGTGTGTGTGTGTGTGTGTTGGCAGTGACAGATGGCCAGTCGCTCTGATGTTGGTGTGTGTGCATACAGGCAATGAAGTGCCCATTGAATTATAAGGTCATCACTGGATTACTCTATAAGTTAATGACTACCTCACTGCATTACTGTTTGAGCTTTCATGATCATTAGCTCACAACATGCAGTGTTGTAAATAAATAAAGGAAACGTCACAATATTATTGTTAATATTATAACTAATGACAAATCACTGCACTACTTTATGATGTATTGACAGCACCGCATTACTCAATGAAATAATGACCACATCACTAAATTAATGACAACACTGCATTACTTTAGAAGTTAATGATATTACTGCGTTATTTTGAGATGATGACTACATCACTACATTGCTTTATGAAATAATGACCTTACTGCATTACTTTGAGGTAATGATAACACTGCATTACTTTGTAAGATAATGACATCGTTGCATTATGCTAAGATAATGACATCACTGAATTACTATAAGATAATGGCATCACTACATTACTTTATGAGATAGACATCGCTGCATTATGCTGAGATAATGACATCGCTACATTGCTTTATGAGATAATGATATCACTGCATTATGCTGAGATAATGACATCACTACATTTCTTTATAAGATAATGGCATAGCTGCATTATGCTGAGATAATGCCATCACTACATTGCTTTATGAGATAATGACATCACTACGTTGCTTTATAAGATAATGACATCACTACATTGCTTTATGAGATAATGATATCACTGCATTATGCTGAGATAATGACATCACTACATTGCTTTATAAGACAATGACATCGCTGCATTATGCTGAGATAATGCCATCACTACATTGCTTTATGAGATAATGACATCACTACGTTGCTTTATAAGATA
>JAUMHP010000040.1:21351572-21385025 GCA_032361065.1 Enteromius trimaculatus
TGTAATTTATTCCTGCGATACAAAGCATCATTACTCCAGTCTTCGGTGTCACATGATCCTTTCAGAAATCTAATATGTTGATGTTTTATTATCAGTGTTGGAAACAGTTTTTTTTAGTATTGTTTGATAATTAAAATATTAAAAAGAGAAGCATTTATTTAAAATGGATAGTAATGTTCAGAACTACTGTTACAGTTACTGAAATTACGTTTATTAACCAAGGATCTATTAAATGAACAAAAAAGTCACAGCATAGATTTACATTTTAGAAATGTTTCACATTTGGTAAAAAATTATGTTGTTTTTACTCCAGTAATAAATCATCATATTAGAATGATTTCTGAAAGGATCATGTGATCCTTGAGTAATGATGCTGAAAATGCAACTTTACCATCATAGAAATAAATTACACTTTACAGTATATTGAAATAGAAGTCAGTAGGTTTAAATTGCATTATTATTTTACAATACTAGTATTTTTACTATCAGTATTTATTATTAAATAAATGCTGCCTTGGTGAGCAGAAGAGACTTCCAACCCAAAACCTTTGAAAATCTCACACATATAAACAAACGTGACTTCTGGTCTCTCTGACCTGTGTACTTATTGACGTTGACTTGTTGCGCAACATCAGACAGCGCGATTATGCCTTTCTCCACGTCACTGGCGGCTTCATCCATCTCTATGAGCGCGTGAGGACCCACGTTACCACTGGCGTAGTTCGCTACGTAAATAGAGTAACGACATGTTCCCTGCAGCAGAATATTCATTATAATAATTCATTAAAATGCTAAACTAATTCTAATATTGACACACTAATTATTAAAAGATGGATAATTTAATTACCTTTCTGTCGACACAAGCCACAGAGCGTCCCGCCATGCGATTGGCCACTCCCCTGCGCACGTTGATGTCATCGGCGAGCAGGTCCTCGAAGCGACCGTTACGAAACTTGAACAGTTTGTCAGCGTAAGTCGCCCGACCTGTAGGAGTTCAGTTCGGGGTTGAGAGTGATCGTTTAGTTTTGTGGGTGTATATGGGTGATTCTATTCTATATTAGTACTTTTCTTTGGACAACAGTTTATTCATGTTATTTATTAAAGCCCTAAATAGTTACTTACTTAATTCTACAACATCAAATTATTTACAATTTATTTGTTTCTTAGCAAAACGTGTGTCTCCAAATCTCGTGTCAACTCTGTTACCACACCATATTTTTCCTTTAAATAGGTGGAATTATCTCTCTGAATTGTGGAAGTTACAGGAAATTATGTCACTTTCACTCACTGATAAGATCTGAAGCACTGAAAAGTATCCGTGCTCTCTCTGAGAAAATATTTGAATCTAAAAACTTCTTACACCAAGAGTTATTATTAAAACGTCAGCTCTGTTACCACAATATCAATAGGAAAACAGAATTTATTACTGATCTCACACTGGGTTTTTTAAAGCTCTTTAATCATGTTTTCTTAAGTGACATGTTTTCATTTATGCCAGCAAGTGGAGTTTTAGGAAAAAAATTAATAAAAATGAAAAATTCTGTTACACTATTGTCTCCATTGTAAGTCTACCTAGGTAACAGAGTTGACGGTGACACCAAACGAACCTGCAATTATAGAATGAGTCATACTGTATGTGTTTTTCTGCGCACCTGAGAAGGCGTTGTTGGTGTTGAGGAAGTAGATCTCCTCTCTGCCGTCTCCGTCCACGTCACAGGCCGACACCCCGATAGCGTTTCCCTGCGGGTCTCTCAGCGCGTAGTAAGGAGAAGCGCTGTCATCCACCGCTATGTTTATGAGCTTGTTTTGGGTACGGTCATACTTCAGAACCAGGTTTGGGCCGTTATACCTGACAACAGGTAAAAAACTAAAACTGAGAAACCAAACATCACTTCATCGTCTGAGTTTCAGAACTCAAAACGTTTTGTAAGTCGTTATTTTGAAAACAGCTAATATTAAAGGCAGTCTGCAAAAACTACAGCTTGTGAAATGTATGATGTAATAGTGTGGATAAACACCGCCTCCACAGAAGAAGATCAACGCCTGCTTCTACATCACTGACTGTTTAGCTCCGCCCACCGATTCTACACCCCTGTCTATTTGGCCACGCCCACCTACTATATCACTGCCCGTTTGGCCCCGCCCACCGATTCTACATCACTGTCAGTTTAGCCCCGCCCATCAATTCAGGGATGTAGTGTAAATAATAAGAGGTCTCTTAAATGATACATTTAAGACTTAAAGATATAACCAAGTCTTCAAGATATTACTAATGCTATGTTACTTAAAACATTTTTAAATATCTATACACAAACACACATACACAAAATATATACTAAAATATTTAACTATATAACTATATATTTAACTATATAACTAAATTTAGCATTAAAATGTAAAATATTGTAAAGTCCATTGCTTGTAGTGGTTGCAGACTTAATTATTTGGCCAAATTGTTTATAAATATACAAATGTATGCTTATATATAGAGAGAGAGAGAGCAGTCTTCTTGTTTAACTTTATTTTTGCTATTATCTTTATCCATAATCTTATGGTAATAATCTGACAAATCAGGTTATACTAGAGGTTCTTTACCCAGCCACCACCACCTCCAGATCCCCGTCTCCATCTACATCCGTCACGGCCATCCCATAATTCCGCTGGGTGGGGTTGTGAAGAGCATCAGGAGGCAGAACCGTATCCGTGGTGACGGAGAACATGGGCTGAGCTTCAGAGAGAGCTGACAGAGCCAAACCAAGAACACACGCCAACCACATCCTTATTGATCCACCTGTCATTCAAACAGACTTCCCATTTTAGCTTCATAATCATGCAAATATATGTGTTGTGAAAAGCATTTATGACATTGCTTACACAGCATATGGATATGAAAAGACAAATAAAATTATATTTAAATTCAACTGAAAGAACGAAAAGGTTGCAAAACAGAACAAATATGTTGTTTTGCATTACAGAAAACAGAGGAAAGAGACTTTCAAAGCAGATCTAAGCATACCACAGTGACAGAAGATAGAACAGAGTTCTTCATGCATTTATAATTCATCATCACCTCAATAGAGAGAACTGATTTTAGCTTTTTAAGTAAAAAATAATTATGTCACATCCACCTGACTGGGCTGGATTATAATGGATACTCACGCTCTCAAGAAGAGTCTCCGATACGTGGCTTGTCTCTTGGAAAATGTTTTCTACAGTATATATTTGCGCCTTACACAACTTCAATGCAGCCGCCTTACACAAGCGCTTGTGTAAGGTACTGGCCAATCACAATCGAGTATTTAAAATATTGTGAATGTGCGACCAATCACAAGCCCGCGAGAGAAAGGTGGGCGTTAACGACGCGGGAATCAGCATGCAGATGTATTACGTGCCAAACAAATACTAATACAATGTTATGTATAAAATAAATATAAAAACATTTGTTACGCGTCGCTTAGATAGACGTCAACAAAAACTACAACTCCCATACTAGACTTCCCGGGCGTGACGTCATGGCGTCAGTACGTCTCCAAACATCCGGTCATGGTTTCAACGTTTCGGCGAACTGAGAAACATTGAGATGTAAGTAGAAGTAAACTGCGAGTAATTCCCTCTCCAGATGTTATCATAATGCCCTGGAAGAGTTTGATGTTGCTATCGCTACATATTAGTTGTTTTGAAAAGATGGTCTTGTTTTCTAAGCGGTGTCATTGTCGGGAAATTTGGGTTTATGTTATGAACGCTTAGTATTTAAACAGTAAAAACTAAGTTCTAACATTATTATGCTACGTTGTCGATATTTGCTTTGTTATTATTTGTTATCTTGTAAATGTAAAGATTTTTGCATTGCTCAACATGTCAGACATAATAAAAACGGCTGATTTAAATAATGATGTAAAATCACAACTTAAATTTTTTCTTGCCTGTGTATCACATTGGAAATGAAAAAGCAATTATATTATATTTACATAGATCCCTTCAACACACTTTCCTTACACAGATCCCAATGGAAACTGAAGCAGCTCAGCCGGAGGAGGGGTCCAAAACCACTGCTCTTGCCCGGACAAAAAAACCCGCAATGGAAATCTACATGCCCAAGAAACGCCAGGTCGAGAAGATGGAGAACCCTCAGGCAGGTGGTGACAAGAAATCCAGACCCAGGCCCCGGTACGCCGACAAGGCCCGCAAGAACAAGAAGGATAAAGCCAAAGCGACAGAGAGCCCAAAGCCGGATGACGGGGGGCGGGAGGAAGGAGATAAAGAGAACCTAAACACGCTCACAGAAAAAGAGCAGGAGTCCAGAGATGATACACCGGAGGACACGGGTAGTGCACGAGAACATGACGGGGTGCCAAAAGAGGAAGAAGAGGAGGAGGATGAAGGAGAGAACTGGGATTCGTTGTTCAATGATGACGGTGACTGTCTTGACCCCCATTTAATGGAGGAGGTAAGAGTTACCTAATCTCTCACTGGTTTTTGAGTGACTTGTACCTTTAAATGGTTAGTCCGTTCAAAAAATGAAAACCGTGTTATTCTCGCCCTCGTTAATATACTTTTGCAAGAGCAATACAACTGACACATTCAAGACCCAGAAAGGTCGTGAAGACATGGTTAAGATGTCCTGGCTACCTTTCTGGGCGTTGAATGAGTCGCGAGACTTTGATTCAGGGACAGGTTGGATTCTTCTTCCGGTTTCAGATGTCTCTTAAGGAGGGCCGCAAGAAGATCCAGGAGCCGTGCTTCGACTACTATAATTGGACGCCGGAGTCCGAAGAGGAGGTGGAGCTTCGGGACGACGAGCTGTCACACATCGTGGAGATTTACGACTTCCCGTCTGAGTTCAAGACGGAGGACTTGATCAGATCCTTCAGCTCGTTCCAGTGCGTAACGCAGTGATTCCCAAACACATCATAACTGATTAACATTACTATCAATACATGGGGCTGCATTCTTAATGCTACATGTCTTTTCAAAGGCTAAAATAATAAATAAATATTAGCTTAAGGGGGCTTTAAGTAAATGTTTATGTATTTTTGTGTATATGCATATACATATATATAAAGGGTATTTTGTGTTTGTTCATGCGTGTGTTTTTCAGGCAGAAGGGGTTTGACATCAAGTGGATTGACGACTCGCATGCCCTCGGTCTGTTCTCCAGTCCCATCGCAGGTCAGTGTGTTTTCCAGACGTTGTGAAAGGCTTCATGATGCCTGTTACATCTCTAGAGTCAGTCGCTGCTTGAAGAAGAAACTAAAGGTGTTGATCTAATACGGCTCCCGTGAGGAACATTTTTGGGCTGTTTTTTAAGTGAATCCCTGCTAGTTAATGTGTGTGAGAAACCTTGTCCTTCTCATGTATAACTCGTGTGTGTTTGTGTAGCTCGTGACGCTCTGAGGATGAACAACCCCATGATGAAGGTCAGGCCTCTCTCCAAGTCTTCGAACGCCACTAAAGCCAAAGCTCGCAGTTGCTCCGGTGCGTCTGCTCTCTTATTACACTCATGTCTGAGGTACTACTTCTGAAAAAAGAAGAGTAATAATTGAAAAGATTTTCATATTTTCATATTTGTGTTCTCCCAAATTGCATTCTGAACATGCTTTAGTCCCGGTGTCCTCTGTTTCGTAACAGAAAGTCATATTTTGATTTTGACCCTCTAACATTTTCCTGAGATTTTTGACACGCAACCAAAAAATATGAGATTTAAATGAAACTTAAATGTTATCATATTCCCATAAGAGGGTCACTAAATTAATGTGAGCCATATTTGAAGGACAGGAAGTGGTCCTGGTGAAACATCCAATCAATTGGTGCCTCTGATAAGCTCTGAACGGGACATCCTAAAACTGTGGCATGTTTATGAGTCTTTACCCTCTTGTGTCTGTGTAGATTACCTGCTGCCGGCGAAAGAGCGTCCTCAGACGAGTGCAGCGCTGGCGCGCCGCCTGGTGATCGGGGCTCTGGGTGTGAAGAGTAACCAGACCAGAGAAGAGCGGGAGGCTGAGAGGAACAAACTACGACAGGCCAGAGGTGACACGTCAGTCTCAGATGCTGCTGTTAGCAGGCTAGTAAAAACAGGCATTTATTTGATATGTTTTCTCATCAGAACAAAAACGCTTGGCTGCTAAACAGCGTGAAGACGCCTGGGAGGGCAGATGAAGACAGGTTTGTGTTTTTGTGAACTATGAAGCGTTTTGGTTTGATGCTCGGTTCAGGTCTGAAGTGGTTTATCTCTGGGTTTGGGGACCTCCAGGAGGACTCCTGCCAAAGCAGCACGGACTGAACCAAAGCCACAAGAGCAGGGACACGGGGGTTCATCAAAACCGCGTGAGAGCCACACTCTTCCACAGGGACGCTTTCTCCTTTTATATCTTTCCTCTTGAGAGTTGTTTGGGATTGTGAACTGTCCCCTGTAAATGTTAATGATTGTTTTGAAAAGGCCGTTTTAACGTATTTTTGTGAAATAATGTTTTACTTTTTGGTGACTAGAACAAACTACATCACGTGTCAGTGGCATTCTTAATCATGTTTTTGCAACAGAAAGGTCTACACTAAAAACTGATGATGCCATTTTGTGTAAATGAGTGAATCTCAAAATAAAGAGACAAAAAAGGTCAAGCATCTCCTGTCATTAATCAGATGTTTCAATGAAAACTGAATTATCAATCCTAATTGCAGTATGGTTTGTTTTCTTGTAAAAATGAGCTTAGATTAGAGTCAATTGTGATGTTATTTAATGCCAGTCTATCTTTGTGCAAACCATCAGCACAATCTATTTTTTTGTATGCGTTTTCATTATTACTGTAAATACTGTTTGATTTTGATTTTTAATCTCCACAAGGTTTTGTTCAGGTATTAAGTTGGCAGATGTTTTCAGAGGTTGGTATATTTGAACTCCCAGCTGCTCTAAATAAAAATGTTTAGATCTTTCTCAAATTTAATTAATGGATTAAATAAATCCAAATCTCAAATGGTCATGTTAGTTTTGTAGCACTAGTTTGGCTATATCAGAAAGGTTCACTACAATAACAGAAATAGCCGTAGTAAAACGGAGAAAAAAAAAAGAAAACTATATTGGATGAAAGAAGTAAAAGAAAGAAAAAAAGGAAAATGTAATCTATAAAACAATACTAGTTCCACTAAGAGAGTTGGAAAATTGAACATTAAAAATATATACATTAAGTCTCCCTTTAAAACAGTGTTGCTCAAACCAGGACAGCAGTCCCAAAAAACAAACAAAAAAATTTACCAAGAGACAACACTACTGAAGCACAACTTTACCAGATACTAGGTACTAGATACTGGGCCCTTTATAGTGAAATGTTTGGGTGGTTCTTTTCATTACCAACCAGAAAGAGCAAAAGCAAACGGCATATCAAAAATTCAACTCAAACAACTTCAGACTGAACATCAGTCATGTGATCAGATGAGGATTTTGTAATGTTTATTTTGTAGTTTTTAAAAACAAGCAGTAAAAAAAAAAAAAAAAAAAAAAAGCATACAATTTATATATTTATAACATCATCCAATATCTTGGGGTGGGAAGGGAAAAGAAAAAGAAACCCTCATTTTCACAGAGTGAGGAGCAACACAGCTTAAGTTTCAGTATCGAACACTCACGCACGCACACACAGGACACGAGACACACACACAGACTGAAACCTCATTTAATATCACAGGAGAATAAATCAAAAAAATAAAATAAAAACTCACTAAATGAATAGAAAGTGAACACATTAAACAACGGGAATGTTCCAGCTCAAATCAACTTAAAAAGGACTAAAAGCAAAAAGGCATTAAAAAAAAAAAAAAAGACATGGTTACTCATCGAGTTTGAAACAGTAGTTATTAACACCTGAAGATTTCCTCTAATGGACCTGTTTCCTCAACAAATTAAAAAAAGTAATGCAAAAATCAGGAAGTGCACGCTCATGTGAGGAAGTTAGAAGCATTCCCTTGTGTCTCCTGGCCATGAGTCACACTGACGCGAGGAAGAGGAGGGATGAAGCGTTTGTGGAGGGGAAGGCAGAGTTTGAGTTTAGTCCATCAGCGCTTGTGGATCCGCCAAAAACCAGGAGGAGAAACAAGAGCGTTTGAAGAAGCCGTAACGTTTCATAGACAAATCCAGCTTCAGAGGAAAGAGAGAGAAGAGAGTCACAGAGCTTTTCAGCTGGACACAGCGAGAAGGAAAAAAACAAAACAGGAAGAGCAGAAGTCCTTTTGTCAGAGGAGAGTGAGAGGATGGAGGGAAGGAGCTGGACGGACGAGAGCTCAATCACTTCACTGCGCCTGAGGAGAAACCAGAAACCATCTGAGCCATCTCCAGGTATCATGGTTTAAAACGACTAACATTCTACTGAACAGTGAGCAGAATTAACAAATGGAATAAAAATGCATACTTTTTAATTTCTATATAAAATTAAAAAACGTTTCATATTGAGTTAAGTGGGCGAATACACTTTAAAGAGGCAATGGCAAAAACATCCTGCAAGTTTCAGAACACAAGACACCCTCATTATAAAAGCTTTTAAAATCAAGCCTTAAAAAAGTGCCATCAGTGGCTGTTCAACCCTAGACGTGTGTTTACCTGCTGGCCCTGCGGTGTGGCGCCCGGCTGACCCGCGGCCTGTCCCGTCTGTCCGTAGTAAGCAGCCTGCTGTCTGTAGTACTCGGCCCATGCGGCGCTGTAGTCCTGTCCTGCGGCAGCGGCTCCAGGGGCTTGAGCTCCTCCGGCCGCGGGGGCAGCACCTCCTCCTCCTGCTGCGGCTGAGAGAGGCTCAGCGTCAACAAACTGATCTGATGGCACATTCAATCACAGGCATTTCTCTACTCCACTTAACGTCTGTGTAAAGTCAACATTAAATGTGTGTTCTGAGTTTGTCACACCACAGAAGTGTGTCATTAAACACCCAGCCAAACAAAAAGTAAATAAGGCATTAAAATTGTGAAAAAACAAGCCGTTCTCTCAAACACTGGGGGCTGAAACCATGCCCACACACGGCAAAGCTGCAGTCTCTCTCGACCAGCTTGACTTAAATCAAGCAAGCTTGGTTGTTTTGTCAGTTACAGCAACCATGTAACAGGATGAAGGCACAGCTAGATAGCAAACTGTAGGCTGTAGTGTCTAACAGTAACAGTAACTAAATGATTAGACGGACGAACTGATGCTTATGCGCTCTAGTTATGTGGGAGTTTGACTTGAAGCAGCACTGCGCAGAACGATCAGTGTTCGACACTGAAGTACCGCGAGAGTGATTCAAAGCACAATGAGCTCTCTATAGCGCTCACTGTACTGATGTCACACAGTCTGTGCAGCTTCAAGTCCAAATCTCACAGAAGGGCCAGTGACAGGCGGATTTGAAAAAAAAAATAATAATAATGGTGAAAAACTGTCTTTGTAACACGTTTCAGAAATGCATTTATAACACGTTTACAAACAATTCTCAAAATTGACTTTACACCGTCTTTAATAAACACAACGAGGAATGAGTGCTCGTACCCATCTTTTTGTAGTACTCCTCCCAGGCCTTGGTGTAGTCAGGCTGGGCGGCTCCGGGGGCACCTTGGCTCTGGTCAGCAGGAGCGGGAGCAGCAGACTGGGCGGCAGGCGTCTGTCCGGGCATGGCGCCCCCTCCAGGCTGCTGGTAGTACTGTGCGTAATAAGCCGCCCACGCCGCGTTATGATCCGCTGCTGCTTTACCTGAGAGACAGAAACCCCCTTTTACACTTCACACACCTCAGGATAAACTCGATCCTCAACCTCAGATATTTAAACAGTATAATGGTAGTTGTCAAACCATAGTGTATTTTACAAATTGGAATCAATTTATCACTATAATCTAAAAACGTAAAAAATCCATGACTTCAAGACCCAACGTGAAGTGAGCATAACTTTCAAGTAATTCATTAAAGTGTTTTCTTTATGCCCTAGAATTAAGACCATAACAGTGGAAGGTTCAGTACAGAACGACTTACTGGGATCTTGTGGCTGCCACTGCTGGTACGCGTTTCCCCAGCCCTGAGGATACTGACCGCCAGGAGGACCCCCGCTGGAGACAAAGAGAGACAGTGAGCATGACCAAACAAACCTGGAGAGCCAAACATTCACTATTGAAGTAGTACTGACTGTGGCGGTCCACCAGGGGGCCCGGGCTGGTACGGGTTCGGGTTGTAGGGGCCCATGGGTCCAGCAGGGCCCGGTCCACCCGGGCCAGGTCCAACAGGGCACAGGGGACCCTATGAGAAGCAGGGCAGTTAAAACCAGCAAAAATCACAGAGATCTGACGATACAAACATTCTTGAATAAAAGAACAGCATGTTCAATGGAGTGGAAAAGTGCAGATTCTCCTAAAATAAGGAGTTTAATATATATATATATATGCTATAATCAAGTTTAACCTGGGCACAGAGGAAGACAACAGGGTTGCCCGATTTAAAGAGCTCTAATCTCCAAAACAGAGCTTTACACTTACGCAACAGAATTATCTGCTAAGTGTTACTTTTTCATCAACCATGAGTACACGCTCCGTCTTCTCTGTGGATAGAAGTGCTGACTTTCTAAAAACACCGGTTAGCTTGCAGTTTAGTTTCAATATTCTATTCTCAGAAAAGTGTAAAAGACGGACTGTATGAGCTTCCTGTTTCTGTATTGACGCTGTGACAAGTAACAAGGTCATACCAACTCTTCGCTGATAAAGCCTGATAAAATTGCCAAGCAGCGATAAGATTGGCTTAAAGTCTGTGTGCGTTCATGACTGAACGTTTCCAAGCGAGATACAGTGAACACTTCTCATTTTTGTTTTTACAGTTGTACATTTATGGGCTTAAAAACAAGACGCAAACATTGCACCGGTTGAGAAGTGCCCAATGTAAACACCTTTTTTATTATAGTTATGAGGAGCCTTCATAGTGCAGAGGTCACCAGTCTGTTCTGCCTATAGTTAGAAATGGTCCAACAGTTTAACATTTTTAACCCCACATTCAACAGCAGTTTTACTCGATTCTGCTGAAGTGAAACTTAGAGCAGTCCTGTATCGGGATACGCATCGTGACTCTGCTGATGAAACAGCTTTAGCAAACACCAGGCAAGGTAACGCACAGAAGCGGTGTTTGTGGTACCTCGATCTTGTCCTCGATCAGCTGTTTGGCGTGGTCGATCTGCTGAGGAGATCCCCGGATGGTAAACAGTTTGAAGTTGGGGTCGCCGTTGGGCGGCGGCTGGCGCGAGATCTCCACGAAGGCGCCCGTCTGCTGGTTGATGGCCTTCACGTTCTCGCCGCCTCGGCCGATCACCAGGCCGCATTTGTGGGCGGGGATTGAAAAGGTCATCTCTCCGCCAGGAGGGCCCCAGTTACCCGGGCCACGCCCCCTGCCACGCCCACCCGGAGGCATGCCTGTGCCCGGAGGACCGGGGGGACCCTGACCGACAGAACAGAGATTAACCAAAGCAACCAGTCAGATGATATGAACTAGTGCTTGTGACTACTAAACCGCTTTTAAACTGCTCTGGGTGAACAGGTGGCAATAGGTAGCGTTTCAAGCATTTTCTGCATCACTGTGACAGGACATGAACAAACTCCGGAGCTGCTCTAAGAGTCACTTCACCAGCATTTCATCTTTTCTTTTGAGAGAGTTTATAAAAACAGGAGGAGGAGAAAAAAAAAAATATATATATATAGAAACCCACATGTAGGGATTGTAAGAGACTGAAGTATCAATAAGCTCTGATGCTAACGGTTCTACAGGAAATACATAAAAACAAACATTTCCTATTTATTGCTAAATAATCGTTACCTAGCATTTTTAGAGCCATTTTATCAATATTACGGAAAAAGGTAAAAACCATTAAGTTAATTTTTGAGTTTTAGGATTTAAAACCCAAACGTAGCTTTGCTTAAACCAGGACGCAGCCTTCGTTAAATTAAAGTATTTAAGCAAAAAAATGTTTTGTAAGAAAACATTACAGGTATGCATCCTGACATTTTAAGATACGTCAGAGCAAGATATTTTCAGTTGAGAAAGCTCAAACATGCATTTTAATTGGTGACCAGATTAAGCCTCGTCTGTGAAAGTTTCAAACATGATTTTTCATTAAAATTACACCAAAAACAACCCCCCAAAAAATATGGAACACACAATTAGTAAAAAAACGCAACTAAGAAATACGAGAAAGTACAGGATCATCATTTTATGAGATTGATGCGTTTTTAATCTTTTACCTCTCAGGTTAATCGTAGTGTTTCACATTAAAATAGCACAATCTAATATATAATTTTGGCCGGTTTGACGTGTGTTTAAACCAGTTCTAACAATTGAAATGCAAGGTTGAGAACTTTATTGCTCTTTTGTTGATCTTGATTGCTTCTATTGTCCTCATTTGTAAGTTGTTTTTGATGAAAGCGTCTGCTACATTACATAATGTTAATGTAATGATTAATTAGAAGTTTTTTATTAATTAGATTAGGTGTTCAATGTTTTTTTTTTTAATTACTAAAATTTTAATTGCACCCTTGAAACTGAATCCAGAAATATGTAGAAAATAATTTAGAAATAAAAAACTGAATTTAAGGTGGGTGGAAGACACTGATTTGATAGAGCTGACTGAAAGCATATTGGACAGGCTCAGTTGAATCAGAGCATCACTCACCCCTCCTCCTTCCTCTCGTACTCTGATGCTCTGGAGAAGCTCGTTGATGATGCTGGCGGCGTGTTCGCAGCGGTCCGGAGGACCCATTATGTGAGCAATCTTATCTGGACCGGTACCGTCATCTACAGAGAGAAGAACACATGTTATGCGCTGTAATAAAACCACAAACCATCAAGTTTAAGCAGATCCTGGAAGTCTAAACGCACCTGGTTTAAACTGTATCCTCACGCCAGCATCGTTCTGAATCTTCTTGATCATTTCTCCACTTCGGCCAATCACGACGCCCACAGAGTGACGCGGGACAGGCACCTGTCCAATCAGAAAGAGATGACATCACGCTCACGTTTCAAACTGGAAACAATCTGAAATATAAAATGACTAAAGCAACCCCGCACCTCGATGCCGCCACCTATTCGAGAGCCGTACTCATTTCTGTCGAAGCCGGGATGATCCCGCTCTCGCAGAATCTCCTGCACCATATCACGCGCTTGCTACAGAGAGAAATGACCAACAGCGTCAAAACCCTAACCGGCTTGTTAAGAGGTAAAGCAGCTAATATACCAGAACAGACAAAACATAGGACAGTAGCAGTTGAGAGAAAAAAAAAGTCACACCTGGACTTTGTAAGGATCTCCAATGATGCGCAAAGGTTTGTCCATGTTTGGCCCCTGAGAAGCGTCCTGAATCAAGATCATCTTTACGCCAGCGCGCTCCTGAAACAAAGACGTTCACATGTAGAGATGATGAGTAACTCTCAAAACATACACCAGTAACTACTACTACAGACTTAAACAACTATCTTAATGCACTATAAGATAATTGCTGTGACACTTAACAGAAAAAAAAGGTCCCTCCAGCTACCCACAATCCTCTAGATCAGGTTATCGACTGGCCTGCGAAGTTCAGCCCCAACTCTAATCAAATACACCTGCCTGAAGACCTTAATTTTTTCATGTGTTTGAGATTAGAGCAGGGCTGTCCGAACTCGGTCCTGGGGGTGGCCAGTGTCCGGCAGAAATTAGCTCCAACTTGCCACAACACACCTCCGAGGAAGCTGCTAGCATACCCAGTAAGACCTGGATTAGCTGCTTCAGGTGTTTAATTAGGGTTGGATCAAAACTCTGCCCTGGATTCGAGTCAGAGCTGAACTCTGCAGGACCAGGATTGGGCGCCCCTGCTCTAGATAAATCCTTTCTGCACAAGCTCTACCTGTAGCTGTTTAATGGTCTCTCCTCCTTTGCCGATGATGAGACCCGCTTTCCCTGCCGGAATGATCATTTCCTGCATGTGGCCGCTCCCATTGGTCGACTCATGGAAGGAGGGAGGGGTGCCCCGCCCCCGGGAGACGATGTCATCCAGCAGCATTTTGGCCTTCCTGCATAGACCAGTCAAAACGTCAACAAACCAACACCAAACAGATCCACACAGCAGGTAAAGATGAGAGCAAGCACAAACATACTGGATGGCTTCAGGGCCGCCGGTGAGAGAGACACTCCGGTCCGGAAGACCGCCGCTGTCTAAACACACAAAACCAACATGTCCCATCACGCCTCATACTTCCAAACACGCGATTATCAGAAAACAGCAGAGAAAACCATTTGACTCACCTGGAGCAATCTGAACTTTACAGCCAGACTCCTGCTGGATCTTATTGATCTGCTCTCCTCCTCGACCAATGACTGCAAACACAACATTACTCACTGAGCTCAGAATTATAATAAACAGATAGGAGTATGTCAGCCTTCACACAAGGAGACAATCTCAGAAAACATGTTCGCATCCACATTTCAAACCTGCTTTGTGTGGGAATAAAAACTTAGGAAAGGCACTTAATTACGTAACATACATAATATAGCAAGAAAAAAAACTATTACAATTCTGTCTATTAAAAACTTTTTATATATTCTGTATACTAAAACATTTATAGCAATCATATATTGCAATGTAATATGAGGTTAATTTACACTGTAAAACAGCTGAAAACTTTATTAAATTCCAAAAAAAAATTATTTTTGGTTTTGGCAAAGTAACTTATTTTGGTGTTGGTAAAGTGAACTTACTCAGCCCAACCATGCCGTCGGGGACTCTGTACTCCTCTGTGAGAGACGAGGGACGTACACTACAGGAAGACAAAAACAAACTCAGTCAGGAAGAGTACCATCAGACAAATATGTTCAGTTCTTACTAGCTTGATAAAAGATATAAATTAAGATCTTATGTTTTAAACATTAAGGTAAAAGTTGGACTATTTTTACAGGAGCGTCTCAAGACCCCAGTATTTGGTTTAACACGTCTGATGAAGTCAGTGGAAACCGAACCCAGCCTAATTATACAGGCCTGTGTAGTTATTCCTGCCTTCCCAAGCACTCAGATCTAACGGTTCTGATCAGAGCGCACACGAGGACCTGCTTACCTCTGCTGGGAAAGGGCAGCCAGCTGGGCTCCGATAGCTGCGGATGAGAAAGGGATAAAATCACTGCTCTAAAAATACACGGACACTTGCTTTGAGTTACTAAAAGTGAGACCGTGTTTACACTATTAAATAAAGACAGACATACACAGTGCTGAAGCATTGTCTCTGTCAGATGCCATCTTCTTACTCTCAGGCTGATCTAAAGGGAACACACAAGAACAGCTCAAAAACGGTCTCAGGAGAGACAGACGGACAGATCCTGAGCGCCTTCATACCTCCGTCCTCCAGCGATCGCTTCTGTGCTGCGAAGGGATAGCTCTCCGCTCCGCCGTTATTGCTCATGGGGGGACCCGTGACGTCTCCACCAATCTTTGCTGCAATCTGAAACAAATTGTGGCAAAACACAACGTTTATACAACAATCAACATGACGTTATATAACTAATCAGGAAATACAGGGAGTACCATTTTTAAAGAACATACTATTAATAGCTGGTCACATACTGTATAACTGCAATGCTTATACAAGACTTATGAAAGTATAAAAAGTGTGCTGTATAGTATATTAATTTAATGCCACGTTAGCATCTTAGGCTATTTCAAGTCAAAACAAAACATTTAACGGCAAAAATCAAATAGACTAAACTCTTTAAGAAAGTTTTCTACATGCATTAAAAGCAGGACGGTCCAATAAAGTGTCTTTCAGAGTCACGTGATCCTTAAAATAAAGCCAATCTAATAATTTGAAAAATATTTCCTATAATCACAGAGTAAAACTCTAACGTTACTCTGTATTTGGACAAACACTATTGTTTTCCTTAGCATTCTCTGAAGCTCCTTAGGAAAACAATGTAAAAACATGGTCAAATATAACGTTACCCAGAACTCAGTACAGCCGAATATGTAAAGTAGCACTGTATATCTATCATCTAAAAGCACAGCTGTAACGTTATCCTAGTAACTTAATTGCCGCATACTGAATGTATACCAGCGCTTTACCAGGATACCACGATGCTAGCATGTTTAACATGATATGTACCCCAATAATAGCATGGTAGCGTTACTAGCATTAACCGTACACATGTTAAAGCACACGGTAGTAACGCGTTTCTTTCAGTTATGTTACCAAAGTTAAACCCAAGTACCAAGGTAAAGCGATGTATTTGGACGTGTAACAGCGGTAGCACCGTGTTACCTCTTGGACTACAATGCAAGTACTGCGATACGTGAACATAATCACTACATACCGCTTCTGAGCTAACGTTAGCCTTTCTGTACCATAGTATCGCGTTCGTTTGTAGCGGTATCTAGTAAGCAGATATTTCTATTATTCAAAATCATCCTCGAGCGCGGCTCGTGCTAACGGATGATTGTGGCGCACGCCGGCTCATGTGCCGCGGCCCGCGCGCTGACCCACAAACGCGGCCCGCAGTGCGGATCTCTCACCTGCCGCGCGCGCTGCACCGCGTCGGCGAACGCGTCTTTCTTGAGTCCACCGGCTCCTAGAGCCGCTCCGGCGCCGGGCGGCGGCACCGCGCTGTACTCTGACATGCTGTCCGTGCGGAGGGTGAAGTGTGCGGGAGACGGCGGGGAGCTCTAGGCCTGGCGGAGGTGCGCAGACGCGGGAAGACGAGCGAGACAAAACGCATGGGAGGAGGGCCTAAAGGCCTGCGGCTATGAAAGCTGCTTCCTATAGGCGTTCTTAATGAGTGGCCTTCTAGCGGACCAATCAGAGTGCAGCTGGAAGGCGGGCGTAGAGCGAGCATTGGACCATTCACCCAATAGATGAGGGCTGACTGAACGCGACGCACAGAGCGTGCCGTTGTGAGGGAGCCAATCAGCGCTCGGCAACGCATGAAATAGCCCAATGAGGTTCGAGAAAACGCTGATAGGCAATGATGGACGTTTGAATCAGCGTATAGGCTTTTTAGGACCGTTTAACCTTGGTGGTTATATTATTCTGCTGCTCAATGCATTTTCTTGGGATTTTTATGGGTTAGTAAAATACACTTTTCGTACAACAGAGAAGTGTTATAATGATGATTAAGACCGTCAAGAAAGACTCTGAACTGCTTAGTTTAATTTAATTTAATTTAATTCACATTCTCATACATGCATTCAGTAATAGATTTTAGTTTCCTTTCAAAGAAAAATACACCTAAGGAGAAAAATATATAATGAACATACATAATCTTTTTTTGGTAACACCAAAATAAGAACAATAATCATGTATGGATACAAAACCACAAAAAATGAGGAGACCCAAACGTAATCTGCAAACCTTTTTTTTTTCACAATTCCCACACTAATTGTAGGTACATTTTGCAGAATCCATGTAAAAATGGCAAATATTTAGCTTTAATTGGAAGCAGGTGCCCGTTTCATAAAATAAGTTTACCAAATAAACCAGGCAGTTAGTTAGTGTGACTTACTTTGAACTGAAAATACATCAGGCTAGTTGAAATAAACCTGGCTCATTCGCTACACTTGTTTGTATGAAACCCAGAGCCCCAGATGGCATTTTTAGTTTAGTCCTGTATATAGTAGCTGAATAAGTGGGAGGGACATTGTCAATCTTTAGAGCACTTGATTGGATGCACTCTGTGAGTGCAGGATGACGTCATTTGGTCCGTTTTCCAAGAAGACAAAGACTAACATTTAAATGCATATATATTTGCTAAAAGTTTGTGTTGTGAACATTTAGTAGTGCTGTAGCATATGTGCTAACGGACATTCTAAAAGAAACACAAATCCAATTGAACGTGTAGAATTTTGTGAACAAATAATGGAAACCAGTAGGAGCAGATTCCATGTGGGAATCTTTATTTTATTGTAACACATACAGTCTATCTGAACGTGTCAACAGCCGGTGACAAAACACAGAGCATTGACCTAGAAGCGACTCTATCAGAAAGTCCTTTTTTGCTTAATCCTGGTGTTCTAGGAGTCAAAAAAATCACAAAAACAAACACCCATAAGGCTTTCTGCCCCAAACCACAGGCTACAGTACCTCATATGTTGAGGTTAACAGCTATATAAACTCCAAGGCTGCGTCCCAATGCAGATACCTACAGAGTTAACGCTCTTCTGAGTTTAAAGTAAGATGGTACGCCAGTGTTGGGTCATTAAGTGTGTATCGATACCACTTATCTACTGTTTGCTTGTTGGCGTTAGTATATAGCTATATTCATAGCCTTAAAAAACTTATGTTAAAATCACATACAGTACACTTAAAAACTGCTGTGGCAACTTCTGCCTTGCACTCCTCGATACTTTTCTTTACCTGAAACAGTCAAAAGAAAACCGTCATAAACCGTACACTGATGGGGAACAACACTTGCTGGAAATAAACATGCGTGGATGCATGCTTCGAAAAAATTCCACTGAAAAAAATACACCTTCGGCATACTATCGTGAAGGCCTCGTTCATGAAACACAAGCACTGTTAATGTCTATGCACATAAATTGTCATGAGATAACAATTTACACCAAAATGTGTTTCATGAGTGAGACCTAACACTCTTTAGTGTGGATAATATGCAAGTTGGGACGCAGTGCAGGATATTAGAATCCGTTAAAGGAATAGTTCACCCAAAAATGAAAATGTGGTAAAATTGTACTCACCCTCAGGTTATCGTAGATGTAAAGTGGTTTTTTTTAATGGACACAGATGTGGAGAAATGTAGCAATACATCACCTGCTCAGCAATCAATCCTCTGCAGTGAATGGGTGCCGTCGGAATAAGAGTCTAAACAGCTGATTAAAACATCTCAATAATCAGTCCAAACTGTGCATTTATAGGGACTGGGCTTTTTTTTCGCTTTTAAATGCTGCTAAATCTTTGCATATTTTATTTTATTTTATTTTTTTTTGCAGAAAGCAATATTATGAATCATGGAGTCACATTTTAGCTGGAAGTTAAAACAGTTCATATGATTTATTAATGATGGATTTATTTATTTATTTACAAAAACACATTTTTACTTTTCTCTTCTCAAGATGTTAACTGCTGGACTGGAGTGGTGTGGATTACTGTGATGTTTTTATCAGCTGTTTAGACTCTCATTCTGACGGCACCCATTCACTGCAGAGGACCCACTGGTGAGCAAATGAAATTATACCTTTCTCCTCATCTGTTTCAATGAAAAAACAAACCCATTTACATCTAAAGGCTGTCATTCACTACACGACGTATGAAATGTGAACTACCAGACTTGTTCCGATCACAACAAACTCACACAGAAACCGGCGCCTTGTTGCTAGCATGACAAATGAAAACAAATATGCTCTGTCGACTGACAACATCCAACATGTTTGATATCCTCGACTGGAGAGAATCAAAGTCTGAGTCTGTAACCATCAAACAATACCCGATTTTCTGTGGAATCGTCAGTTTTTAATCTGCAGACTGACTCTGACGTCCCTCAGCTAGCTGCAGACTGCAAAATTGGGGCAAAAATCATAGTGCATAGTGTATTCCAGGCTTTAGATGGCCTGAAGGCGAGTACATTTCCAGCGACTGTTCATTTTTTAGGTGGACTACTCCTCAGCTGAGGATTCTAGAGCTCTTGACTGGTTTTCATGGTGATTTCGGAGCAAACAGGGTTCAGTAGAAGAGGCGTATTACTGGACCACAGATAAAACATACGTGTTTCTCAAAGCAGAGGCACTTTTAATTGTTGTTCAAAGGAAGGAAGTTAGTTTATTGTCCATTCCCATTTGGAGTTCAGTAGTATGCACTTGGTTAAACACACACACACAGTACAGCACATGCTCACACAGTCATTCATTTTACCGCATCCAGAGGGCCGTACCCTGTATACCTGAATATCAGGGCCCTGTTGACCAACAACACACATGAAGAGCACGTCATGAACCTCAGTAACTCAGGATCGGGTAAGAACAGCACCTCTTAGATTCTGCATATTTCAGTGTTTGGACTCGCTCTTTCTCACATCTAATGTTTTTTTGGTGAACTTAATATATTGTAGGCTTAAATAAACAAGTCTTCGATTGTATCTTTCTACACACACTAGACCTGTCTTTCTCTCTCAGGTTCCCACTCCCAGTACTTTCCTCATGTGCTCGTAGACGACGTAGGAGATGCTGACGGCCGGGATGACCTTGAGGAAGTTAGGAGCGATGCCTCGGTAGAGTCCCACCACACCCTCCTGAGCCACGATGTTCCTGAAGACGGTCAGCATGGACAGCTGAGGAGCTCCCTTCACTGACGCTGAGGAGCAGAAACAATCTCACCTAAATATTCCTGTATCACTTCTACAATCAACAATATGTTATTACAATCATTTCATTTGTATTTTCAGTTAGTTTTTTTATTTGGGTTTTTGTCATTTTGATTTGTTTTTCCTTTTTTAATACATTTTTATTTTTGTCTTATTTATTTATTATTTATTTATTAACTAAATTAAATTGAGATTTGTTGCCATGGCTACTACATTGCAAAACATGTTTATTTTGTCAATTGGAAAAAAAAGAATAGATACTATTTAATAAAATAGATATTTTCAAATTTTAGGTTTTTAATTTATTGTGTTACTTCCTGTTTCTTTGAAACTGTTTGTAAAATTACTAAAGTGAAAGTTGTTTCTTCACAAATTATCAGTGTAGCTATATATATATATATATATATATATATATATATATGTATTTTTTATTAGAATTTTGGGATATTGCATTAAAAATACCAGATAAACATGTCAATATTTTATATAATCTTAAAATGTGCATTTAAAAAACATCAGCTGATGTCAATAACTTTAGGAAAAATTGTGTGAAAAAACCCTGTTTATTATTTAACCCTTTAAAAATGTTTTTATTTATCCCAGGAAGTGACTATTTTGTGTTTTATGAGAGGATCTGTTTTGGATGAGTAGCGTGAGTGTGTGTCTCACCCTGCGCCTGCATGCGTGTTCGGATGAGGGCGAGCGGGTAGGACGCCAGCTGTCCGCAGGTGCTGGACACCGTGCCGCATCCCACCAGCACCAGGACACCCGGGTCGGGCGAGCCCTCGGCGTGCCGCTGCAGCCAGGAGTTCTTCAGCGTCTGAGAGAGGACACAGTGTGAGAGAGAGCCTTCATGAGGAGATCATTCTCCACACACACACACACACCTCGTACACGGCAAGGTCTATGCCGGCGTATGGGATGATGCCCAGCATGTTGGGCAGGTATCCTTTATAAAACGCCCGAACACCCTCCTTCTGCAGGATCTGCTTGGCGCAGTCTGCCACACTCGAATACTGGCCTGTTTTACGAAGAGTTAGACGAGTCTTCAGCACCTACAGAACGACATTAAAACAGTCCACATAAAAACATATTTCAGGATCATGTGACACTGAAAACTGAAAATAATGATGCTGAAAATTCAGCTTTAATCACAGGAATAAATTACCTTTTACAATATATAACAATAAAACCCTTTTCTCTTAAAATTGTACAAATATTTCACAATGTTATAATAATAATTTTACAGAATTCTTTAACAAATAAATGGACCTTTGGGAAAAAAAAAAAATTATTATTATTAAAAACTAATTTTATCAGTGTACTTGTTTTATATATATATATATATATATATATACGCAAAAGCAGATAATATAATATGATAATTAATCTCATAAAAATAAATACAGCTAACTGACAAAATAAACCTTTTACTTTTTAGAATTAAAAGTAGATTTTTAAACTAATAAATATATTTCATAAAAACTATTTTCTTTACAAGTATTGTTTATTGCAAATATTATTATATAAATATGGTTATTCATTGAATATATGTAATTCTTCCTAACACTGCTAATGCCACATTTTTCCACTGTATTTGACACTTTGATATTAGCCGCAGCCACTCACAGCTCACTGGGCCGCTGAACGCAGAGCGTTGAGGTCTTTGGTAATGTGAGTGGACATGTAGACATGTGTGTGTGTTTTTACAGAAAGGCCTTGACATATAGTGACCTTGATGTTCAGTGTGAGTTTAGCTGTCGTGTGTGTGTGTGTGTGTTTACCTCCATGGGGTATATAACAGTTTGAGCCGTAGCTCCAGCCAGTGATCCTGCGACAAATCTCTCCTGAACTTTCAGGGTACCTCCCTCTGTACTGCCTCTCATCAAGCATTTAATCTGCACACACAAACACACACACACACAGAAGTGGGTTGAGTTCTGAGTTTCTGTCCACGCGCAGAGTTTAAGTCCAAGCCGTACCTGTTCATAGGCCAGGAATTTGATGGCTGTCTCCGGTGCGATCTTCAGCACGTTGATGCCGTTCCCTCTCCACAGAGCAGTCAGGCCGCCCTCCTTCACCATCGCCCGCAGACCGTGCCACACGTTACCCTTATCAGAGCTCTGGCCATGCACCTGAACATGATTCAAATGGGGTTTTATCTGAAGCTTCAGTCTGACTATATTATAACGCAGCAAGACATAACAATTAAAAAAAGACAGTTCAGTTGCAGTGTCTCAAATGACCTCCAGGTGTCAGTGTGGTGCTGAACATATAGAGTGTGACAGTTGAGCTCAGAGAGGAAGAATTTGTTCATTTTATCCGCTGATTTCTATAGTAACTCATTAATCTTTAAAGGCAGAGCTACTGTGAGCTCCACGGTTGATAACTGGTGGTTTATGCTTTGTTAAAAACGATAAGTACTGTATAGACATATTTAAAAATAAATTTCAAAATGAAATTGACAAAAGCCCAAGACTGCTAAAACTTTAAATTAAATTAAATGAAAACGAAATATAAAAATAAAAACATTATTATTGCTATTTTTTAATATATAATCAGGGATAGCTGTAGCTAGTTAGATGTCTTTCATCTTATAAAAATACCTTCTATCCTTGTTCAAGCTTTTGCTAGATTGGTTTAAAGGAACTACTTTGAAAGCAAGGCTTCAAAAGGAAGCTGTAAATTGGCAAGCAGCATTAAAGGTGCTTCAGAGATGCTCGGTCTCACCTGCAGAAAGACCTTGAGTCTGTCGAGCGGCGCGGTTCCTGTCCTGGACACCGATCCTGCCACAGCTCCTGCCATCAGCTGACGCCACACGAACCCTGAGCGCTTCTCCTTCTCCGAGAACTCGTCAGGAACCGTCAAATGCTCTCCGATGTCCAACATCTACCCAAACACACCAACAAATGCACAACAGCGGAGTTACAGAAAAAAAGAGGCCCTATTTATACTCACTGTTTCAGTTTTTGTTTCGTACCACTGAGTGTTTCCAGTACTGAGCGATTTGCTCCATGTTGTGCAGAGGGTTAAACAGGAAGTGATCTCGCCACTCGACCCAGTCGATGGTCATGGAATGGTCTTTATCCATACTGTACCAACACATGTCACAAGTACAGGGTGTCAGAATATCACAGCCGTGAAGCAGTTCACATACAAGCTAAGTACAAAAGCACACACCTCTGCAGGATTATGGCGGCCTGCTCCAGCGTGACGTCCACGCCGAGATTGTGTAACGACTGCTGGATCTCGCCAGCATCCAGTTCACCTACAAAACAATGTCTTGAAATATAAGGATAAACCATATTATGTGTGATAAACTATATTTGTGTGATAATAGATCTGAGACAGCTGAGGGACTCGAATGTAACTGTTACAGAAGTTTTAAGCGCTCACTGATGCTCCAGAAGGAAAAACCATGCATTAAGAGCCGGGGGTGAAAACTTTTGAACGGAATGAAGATCTCTACACTTTCCTTATTTTGTGTAAATATTTCTAGATTTTTCATTTAGTGCTGCCCTCCAGAAGTTACAGAAGAATACAAAATAAGATCAATTTACCCTGATCTTCAAATTCTAAAGGTTTTCAACCTCTGGCATATTTGAAATATTAATACATACTGTAATAGAATATACAGTGAATGATACTAACATAACACAAATTGTGAAAACGCTGTGTTTTTTGTGGCCAAAATGCATTTGAAATATATGTTAAATATTTGTTACGAACAAGAAAGCTCAGTGAAACATATTTTTCAAATATGAAATATATTTAGGTTCAACCTCCGTATACCAAAATATATTTCTAAATGTATTTCTGGGGCAAGAAAATGTATTATACAATATACAGAAGTCAAAATGATTTTTAAAATGCTTTAAAAAAATATCTCCATATTTAAAATATACATTAAAAATATACAAAATGTGTTGGCAGAAAATATATTTGTAGTCATTTTTTGTATGTTTTTTAATGTATTTTAAATCTACAAATATATTTTCAAAAATTGCCTAAATACAGGCCTACTGGTAGAAATTATATGTATATTCATATATTTTGACATATATTATAACAAATGCATTTTTATAGATTTTGAAATGTAATTAAAATATTTTTGAAAACACATTTTTTGCTGCATGGGTTGACAGAAACTAACCGTCATTGTTTCGGTCCAAGCTGCGAAACATGAGTCTAAGGCGTTTCTCATGTGAACGCAGATACTCGGTGAACTCTTCAAAATCCAGCTGACCGTCATGATTAACATCTCCAGCTCGTACAATCTGCTGAATATAGGGCGTATAGAGAGACAGAGGGGGGAGAGAGAGAAATGGAAGGGACAGAGGGATGCCGGGATCATTAGGAGAGGTGGGATGGGGTGCAAATGAAGGAGAAAAGCGCATTAAAACCATGCAAAGCCACCGGCCCACAGCACCAGCATCAAACAAGAGCATTCAGGCATCAATCATTCAATCTAAACACAAGTTCATATCTGATTAAATGCATTGACCAAATAAATATAAATGTACAGAGAAAGCCAAGAGCACAGAACAGCAGCTTTTAACTCATTTAACTATATTTGTGTGTTTAAATCCACATAATGGCTAGGTAAACCGGTTAGATAAGTGATGTTTACATCTTTCTGATGTGACTTTATGTACTTTAAGAGTTGTGTAAATAAACACGCATCTGCGTACGAACACAGGGTCCCGATTCACAAAAGTAATCATGTGCAATTGTCACCACATGTTTTTCAGGGTGTCTCCCCACGACAGGGATTCTCTTTGCAGCGTGTCTGAACACATTTGTACTGAGCTGAGGATTACAGGCATTTCGCTGCAGGTCGAAGAGTTTCAACTGGTGTTTTATGGTGATAAAATACTGAATAAGCCATTCATTCATGACACACAAGCTACTGTCACTTTAAATGGGAAACTCATTCAAATCAGACCCTTATTCCCACAATCCTCAGTATGTTACAGGACAAACCACGCCATTCCAGTAATTTCACTCATTTAACAAGGTTATCCTCTTTTGCTGACAGACAGCTCCAAAAAAAAAAAAGCCCACGTGTGTGTTGTTGTGCTTGCCAGCGGTCACATGACATTTACTCTCACATGGATCCACTCCAAGACACTGACCTTTAGCACAGTCTGCAGCCCACATGTGTTTTCCTGTGGGCCTATGTGTGAGGTATAGTACTTTCTTGGCAACATCACTCATCATAATGCATAGTGCAAATCCAAACGCATTCACACATGCATTCAAACCTTAAAAAGCAAAGCATTCAACAATCATCGCGTTTCAAAAAATCAATATGACACAAGACTGTCCCAGGCAAACAGATAACAGTCTAATCCCTTACACAGTGCTGGCAGTAATGCATTGCAGGAAACATAAGCAGATTCCTTTTTTTCTCCAAGTAATGCATTCATTTTAAATTTACGAGAAAATATCTGAGGTGCACTTCCTTCAGTCTGCGGCTCATTGCTTCACTTTTGTTGTGAAAGGACTTTCGCCGCTGCCAAAGATCTATCTTTTAGGGGTTTTTTAATTAAAAACTAATCCCAGGTGACAAAAAGTCATGCGAAAGTAATGTAACGCATCGAAAAGTATCACAAATAAAATATTGCAATTAATTTTTTGTAAAGTAAATCAATTCTGTATTGCATTACTTTTAAAAGTAGCTTCCCCAACACTGATAAACAGCGTGCAGCATGCCGTGGAGAGATTAGATAACAAAGACTCGTGTAACATCTGTTTGATCATAGTTTGGACCAGTTTCTAAATTTTTCTGGACATTGGGTTTGACCTGCTGGCATTATATCACGTTTTAGCAAGAAATGCAAGAGTTTGATCAAATCACTAAACCAAGAATGAGCAAAAATAGTGATGCTTGACTGAGCAAATGCTCTAGACCGCAGGAAACCCAGGAAAGCCTGTGATGGTGATGTAGTGCCAGCGGGAGCTGATGCCCTTCCTCTGTTCCTGCCATTGACCTTGAGATCATTAACTTTTAAGCTCATGAACTGGTTCATTAGTGCTGCAACACGGTGCTCTCATCTGCCCTGCTCCTGACCTCACGGGAATCCTGCTGTGCAGTCATACTTGTGTCATATGAAGCATTATGAGTATGCTAGCAAACACGCAGCTACATAATGGGTTATACTCTCACTAATGGCTCCAGCACATCTGTCCAATCTGAGCTGAACATCAGGCACTGACCCATCCAGCATCAAGTGGTCTAGGGTTTGTTTTTTCGGTTGCTTGTCTGCTTTCTATTTCTGGAGCACTGTGCGTGCAGTCTATCCACAGCCAAATCTCAGCGGCCTGAAATCCTGTTTACATGATCATATATATAATATTGTGGTTCCTACAGGTATGTCTCATTTTCTGCACTATTCTACACCATTTTTTGTCGGTTATTTAAAGTCCACTTTTTCTTTAAGGAGCTACACATTGACTGTGTAAGTACACAATGTACAGTACACGCTTTTGTAGCCACGCCCACTGCGAAACCTCATTGGCCCGAATCGAACTCTACATTCTTAAATATTAAGCATCAGACACAATCTGATTGGCTGCCTGCGATAGTATCGCGTAATGCGGCATTTTCGCTTTCAGTGTTCAGACGGTCACGTGACCTGTAGTTGCAGCTTTATTATCTTATCTCCCCCGTTAAATCATAAACATACAGTTATCCTGCATTGTAAGCGCCCTTTCCGTTATGACTGCATGCATTGGTCTCCCTCCGTACCTCCTCCACCGAGCTCCACGACATCCCCCGCGCGGCGAGTCCGATGCGCAGCTCGTTCACATCGATCCGTCCGTCCTTGTTCAGATCCAGCTGCGCGAAGAGTTCGGCCCAGAGCCGCTCGCGCTCGGGATCGACCCCGCTGTCCTGGCACCGCGCCCGCCACATGATGCTCTCCGCGCACGGTCAGCCTCGGAGACACATCGGGTCCAAAAAAGGATCTGCGAAACAAACCCCTTCGCGTCGCGTCCTGCGAGTCGGCGTCAAACAGCTGCTGTGCACGCGAACCAGGAAGCTTGCGCAATCGTGAATCCTGTACTTCCAAGATAGCCACGCGCTAGCCGTTTCTTACCCGCGAGCATTGCGACATTTTAAGGCGATAAGAAACACCACGGTGTCCTTGTGCGTCAAAACATGAAGAACGCGCGTGAAACCCGAGGACCGCAGTGACTTGCTGCTGCCGCAACTCAGCGATACAACAGTGGCTTCAGATTACACCCTCAGGAGGGGCTTCCTTCTGCCGACATATGACCCTAAATATCCCGGTCCGTGTTAAATCATTCACCATGAATTGCATGCAGCGACTTCTCCAGTGACTCTGCAGATAAATGTCTTACAGTATAATAAGACCAGCCCTCAGTGACCGGAGTAAAACATCTTCTGTCATGCAGAACGGAACATGATCTTCTCTTCTCAAGGGTGATTGGTTATTTTGATTTAGGCTGCACGGCTTATGAAGTCACTTCCTGAGGGTTCATGAAGAATGTTTAAGGTTTAGTTGCAGGAAGTGGGTTTGCATGGCTGAAGCATATAAAAAGTATTGTTGTACAATGTAAGTGGTACAAACAACACACTTATTTACATTTCATATTTGCATATATCACCATACCTGTACAAACACATCATACCTGGTCATGTCTATATTATGTCTTAATATAATACCTGCTGGACCTGGGACACAACCTTTGGGTTGCAGGTCCGGCTCCCTATCCAATAGGCCATGACTGCCCATTATTTTGTATATAACTCTTTTTTTATTACCTTTGTCTTGTCATTCTGTTGCACTTTAGTGCTCTGACACTAAAACAAACTCCTCGTATGTGTAAACATACCTGGCAATAAAGCTCATTCTGATTCTGACACTTATCAAACACATACTGTAAGCATGAGCACAAAAACCAGTCAAAAGGGTCAGTTTCTGTGTGTGTGTGTATTTAACTAAATAAATAAGCTTTGCTTTGATGTATGGTTTGTGAGGATAGGATAGTATTTGACTGAGATAATACTATTTGAAAATCGAAATATTGAGAAAATCAACTTTAAAGTTGTTTAAAGTTCAATGCATATTACTAATCACAAGTTACGTTTGATATATTTACAGTAGAACATTTACAAAATGTGTTCATGGAACACGATCTTTTGTCTTAAAGGAATGATGGTGGGAGGGTGAGGAAATGATGACAGAATTGTCATTTGTGGGTGAACTATTCCTTTAATGATTTATGGCATAAGAGAAAAACTGATAATTTTGACCCATACAATTTATTGTTAGCTTTTGCTACAGATATACCTCGGCTACACTGTAAAAAAATGGTTGTGATTTTAACAGTAAAAAACTGTTAAGTGGTTAACTGTAAATTCCTGTAAAATCTACAGGGGAAAAAAAAACGTAAACTGACATTCCCAGAATTCCCTGCATTGCAAATTTTGTTTGCATTTGATGTTTGTTCTTTGAAATTTTCTTCTTAGTGTTTTCTCAGTTATGTTTATTAGGGTTGTGTGTCACATGTAAGGTTGTTAAATGAATGTTTATTGCTTGTTTCAGTTTAATGAGTCTCATCATGATGGTGTTCAGTGTTTGTGTGAATGACTCTGAGCTCCTTCTACTGTATATATGTTTATATTTAAAAGCTGCTTGTGATGGGCTTTGGTTCATCACGTGACTTTCTCATCATCACCTGCATTTGGTGCTCATCAGTGTATTTCAAATCTACAAAACAGATTTCAGTACTGTAATAGCTTGGTGTATTAATTTTGTATCAGTTAATAAAATTACGGTATTTAACTGTAAATTTAACTTAAAACCTAAAATGTTGTTACCGTATTTTTTTGTGCTAACATTCCGGCAACCGCAGCTGCCTGGATTTTTTTTTTACAGTGTACGTATGACAGGTTTTGTGGTCCAGGGTCACATCTGGTGGAAGTGCTGGCTTTTAAGAGAGCCCAAACTGAAAGAAACACACCTATGACAGATCCTAAGATGGTTTTGCTGTTACTCATTACGGTTATTAACTGCCAGCCAGTATTTGATCTGCTAGAGGTAGACCATCTCGGTCAGCTTGGTTAGACCTAGTAGATCTCTATAAAACAGCAGCTGTGTTGCACGACCACCTCAAAGGATTCACCAAAGGATTCACACTCATGTCATTCTGAATGCATTAGTACAGATGATGTACGGCTCCATATGATGTATATAATTGGGGACAAATTCAAGCTCCAAAAAGGAGTGGTTTGATAGATTCACGAGAGGAACAGACCCAAATTTGAGTCATTTTGCTGATCTCGTCTGCATGCACAGATTTAGACCTTCCTGACACTTGGACTTTAAATATAGTGCAGCAGTTGTTTGGACTACTTTTCTGCTGTTCTCAGCTCAACAGGGTCCTGTCCATTCTGCTCAGGGTCTGAAACAGAAAATGATGCAACAGTCTCCCACAACAAAGTTAACTTTAAATGCATTATCACTATCACTACGATCAACAATTATAGCTTGACAAATGACAGCGGCTGCATGGAAACAAGCTATTCTGTGAACCGCTGAACAGAACATGCTTAGATCAGATAACCTAATGCACACCTGTTGGCTTCAGTCACTGTTCCCGACACAAATACAGATAAATGCTTTCTGAAGAAAACCGCTGTCAGCTGCTGTCCACACCGACTGTGTGACGTCAGTACAGCACTGATTGTGATATGGACAGTTATTGTGTGGTGTTTTCACCCGGCAGCTGTCTGTGTTGTTTCACGATCTCAGGATCAGATTAATGTCACTATATAACAGCGGCACACAGAGACAGAGAGAGTCGCGCTGAGCTGGAGACATCTGATCGGTTCTCTGAGGTTCTTTCAGACGTTGCGTGATGTGTAAGGGGCTGTCTGGCATCCCCGCCTCATGCCTGGAGAAGTGAGTATCGTATCAGCGCTTTTGGAAAGAGACAGATACTGGAGCATGATACTGTATGGATGACAAACTGTGTATTGATGTTTCAGAGCGAAGGGCATGAGGGTCAAACTGTCCCACCTGGCCGAAAAGCAGGAGTGGGTTCACAAGCACAGGTAACACAAGAACAAGTGCTCTCGTTTAAAGCTTAGATTAGATTAAAAAAAATTCTTTAAAAAATCTGACATCAGGCCCGTTCAAACTAAGAAAAGCAACTCGATTCGCTCACCGTAAAGCTGAGTGGATTCTGATTGGTTGCTTTGATCACTCATCAGCTAAAGAAATATAATTTAGGAAGTGATTGAAATGATATAGTCCTGTCAAACGATTAATCGAATCGAAAATTAAAGTTTTTGTTTAAGAAATACATGTGTATGTACTGTTAATATTTATTCTATAGGCTATATAAAAATACACGCATATGCATGAATATATTTAGGTAAAATGTTATATTTGTATATTACATAAAGTTACATATATATATATATATATATATTAATATGTAAATATTTTTAAAAAATATACTGTATGAGTGTGTGTATATATTAGTGCTGTCAAACGATTAATCACAGTTAATCACATCCAAAATAAAAAGTTTTTCTTTACATAATAAATGTGCATGTAGTGTGTATATTTATTTTGTATTTATAAATACAAACACATGTATGTGTATATTTAAGAAAAATATTTTATGTTTATATATTAAAAATATTGATATAATATCAAATATAATAATATTAAGATATTAATGTATACACATGTAAAGATATATACTGTATGTATTATGATGTACTGTGTGTGTTATAATAAATATACACAGACACACAAATATATTATGTATACAAAAACTTTTATTTTGGATGCACGTCAACGTGAATGGGACCAAACTGTTAAAGTTAAAATACTGTTTCCAATAAGTAAACAATATTTTGTGTTAATGTTGGTGTAAAAAAATAAAGAAGTCACGTACTAACTTTTTTCATACAGTTATATAGTTATTTTTTTATAAACAAGAAAAAATGTGTTTTTGGATTTCATGACGCGTTAAAGCACTGTTACCATGACAACGCAACGTGTAAACACAAAAAATTTACGGCAGAATAATACGCAATTAAACTGATGCTAATTCACGTAAATGTTTTATATATATATAAATATATATTAGCATTCTGCCACAAATGCTGTCGATTAAGTTGAATTTATGACAAGCATGTGTTTTCTTCAGAGCGAGTGAGGAGAAGCTGCCTCAGGACCTGGAGTCTCTGCTCAACAGCAAGCGTGAGAGGACTTTCTGAACTCAGCTCACCGAGCGATCTTCTCTTCTCTAAACGGGGTTGTTTTTGTGTGCAGTGGGCATCCAGGTGTTCCGCGGATTCCTGCGCTCCGAGTTCAGCGAGGAGAACCTGGAGTTCTGGCTGGCCTGTGAAGACTACAAGAGCGCGTCCGGCTCCAGACTCGCCGCCAGAGCCCAGAACATCTACAAGCAGTTCATCAACCCTGACGCTCCTCGCGAGGTGATACACACAACAAAATATAAACTCATTTATCAACAGTAATATTTGTTTTAATTTATAAAAGTTTCATTACATTTTCACAATATACTTTTTTTTATAGTTTTAATTTTAAATAGTTTTTATTTTCAAACATTCATCTTGAGTCTACAAAACTGATCTCAGTACTGTAATAGCTTGGTGTATTAATTTTGTATCAGTTAATAAAATTACGGTATTTAACTGTAAATTTAATTTAAAACCTAAAATGTTTTTACCGTATTTTTTTGTGGTAACATTCCGGCAACCGCAGCTGCCTGGATTTTTTTTTTACAGTGTATGACCGGTTTTGTGGTCCAGGGTTTTCTGTGTGAATATATTGTAAAATGTAATTTATTCCTGTGATACAAAGCATCATTACTCCAGTCTTCAGTGTAAAAATGTTCTGAACTTGTGAACAGTAGTGAAACAGTAAACTACTGTAACAGTAGATCTGAACATTATTATCCATTGTAAATAAATGCTTCTCTTTTAAATATTTTAATGATCAAAGAATCCTAAAATAAACTATTGAGCAGCTCAACTGTTTCCAACACTGATAATAAAACATCAGCATATTAGAATGATTTCTGAAAGGATCATGTGACACCGAAGACTGGAGTAATGATGCTTTGCATCACAGGAATAAATGACATTTTACAATATATTCACACTGAAAACAGTTATTTATTTTTTTATTCTAATACATGCAGCCTTGATGAGCATAAGAAATATCTTTAAAAACAATGAAATATACTGACCCGAATTTTTTTAAAAGGTAGTGTATATAATTTAAATTATTCAAAATTGGACGTTCAGAACAACAGAAAATGACGTTTTTATGACATAAGAGTAAAACATATTTACATATCAACAACATATGTCCAAAAAACTGTTGCAACATGCTACGTTTAGTTAAGTTAATCCTTTTTCATTCACTGCATCAATATTCTCAAATTAAGTCATTTTAGCAGTTTTTGAATGTTGATTGAATATATTTATTGAATAGTCACGTGCTTCAAACACTATAATGACGTCAAAAAATAAATTCCAAAAAAAACATTTTTTCTACTCGGTCCCAGGGGGATAAACACAGAGTAAGGTCATTAGAGCTGATTAAGTTTTAGGACAAGCGCTCGGATTAACATCCTGCTCACGTCACAGTGCAAACCTTGCTGGGCGCGCGCTGATTGGACAGACGCTCCTCCGCTGGCTGCCGGAGACACGGGCGAACCGAGCGGATCAGTGTCCTTGATCCCGAACCGAGCCCGAGCTCGTGGTGGATCTGCGTGGAAGATGGCGGAGCTGAGCGCAGTCCGACACGAACTTGTAAGTATTTTCATAATGAAGAGCGCCGCGGGTTTTCTGGGGACTGGCAGCCGGAAACACGGGAAGAAGTTTTTCAGCAGTGAACCAGACTAGAAAACTCGCATGCATTGATGTTTTAAAGGAATAGTACAGCTAATAATAATACGCACCATTTACTTAACCTAGTTTCCTTCCAAACATGTTGAGCATAATGTCAACACGTCTTTTACAGTGTAAGTGAATGGGGACTGGAGCTGTCAAAATCCAAGCAACTTCCCAGCAAACATTGGTCGGACGGCGACGTCCTGTCCCTGGCCAAAAATAGTCGCGGTAGGACGACAAAATATGCA
>JAUMHP010000040.1:21385125-21419126 GCA_032361065.1 Enteromius trimaculatus
TATTTTTCAACCATGACGGGACGTGACGGAGGGACGTGTTTTCAACGGTAATCGGACGTCCAAATGTTTGCTGGGTTCTTTTATTGTCTTATATTCGTTTTGTGCGAAGAACAAATTTGGCACAAAAACAGTTGTTTTCAGTTTAGTCAAATGTTATTGGTTCTAGGATGTTTTTATATTTACCTGACAACTTTAAATATATACAGAAGCTCCCAGAGATTTGAGTGCACAGATTTGCAATAAACTTCAGAGATAAGATTTAAGATTCAGAATACTTGGAATATGTTTATTATGGGGTAATAGGATTGACAGCGCCGGTCGCCATTCACTTTAATTGTATATCCTTCCAAACCTGTATAAATGTAGTTGTAGACATATTCAGCAGAACAATGAGAGTGAATGGCGACTGGAACTGTCAAGCCAGATGTGTAATATTATGTTATGAAGCCACACAATAGTTTTGTTGTGAGGAACACGTTTGTTGCATAAACATACATTTGGTTTCAGTTTGTTGTCAAAAATATCTTCGAATTTAGATTCGAAAGACTTGGACTATGGAGTGTGTTTAGGATATTTGTATGGGTCTTTAAGCCCTCTGAAAGCTTGACTTCTCCAGTCCTTATTCACTTTCGTTGTGCGCGAAAGAGAGCAGCTTGGATCTTGTGCGTTCGTACGTGCCCTGAGCCATCACCACTTGGTGAAGCAGTGTTTCCACCTGTTCAGTGCTGTGTATTTGCATGGTTTTTGCACAAGCGGATGACTCTTAACTTCCTGGTTGTGCTTTATCCACCACAGAGAAACAGAAATCTGAGCAGTTCTTTCGGGGAGCCTCAGCGCATGTCGCCTCAAAAAGACGAGCAACAGAAACTGGTAATGAGCAGACCGGTGTGGTTGTGTTTGTTTGTGCGTGTTGTGTTGTCTCACGTCGCTGTGCTGTGTTTGACAGGCCGTGCCGTTCTGCGGCGGCATCAGGGGCGGACTGAGACCGGGGAAGAAAATCACGATCATGGGCGTTGTGAATGCAGATCCGGACAGGTAGCTTATATCAACACACACACACACTCATGCTCACACCTGTAAATGCTCACACACACACACACACACTCATGCTCACACCTGTAAATGCTCACACACACACACACACACGTGTGGGACACACCCAGAGAGACACAGCTGTCATGTGCCTCACCGTATCTGGATAAGTTAAGTTTCCGGCTAGTTAAGAATGAGGTTACACAGAAAATCTTCAGATGAAATCACAGCGTCTAGACGATGCCCTTCTGCATTCTGTTGTTTCAGTTCATTCAGTGGCTAATTTTAAGTCCCTGTTGACTGTCCCTGCTCTCTCTGGGCAGTTTTGCTGATGTTTCCCTCTGTTTCTCCGGGGCAGTTTTGACATCAGTCTGACATGCGGCTGCGGGGACGTCGCTCTGGATATATGCGTGCGTTTCGAAGACCGGGAGATTTTACGAAACGCCTGTGTTTCTGATAGCTGGGGCGAGGAGGAGAGGTCAATACCCTACTTCCCCTTCATCGCAGAACAGCCTTTCAGGGTCAGTGTCCTCATCTGAATTCAACACAGTGACCTCATGTTTTGTGGAGGAATACAGATTTGCAACACTCAATAGTTAGATGTCTGCTAAATAATAATGGCTTGTTAGCACCATAAACATACGACAAATAGTCAGAAACAGTGGTAACACTTTAGCGTATGGACCAATTCTCACTATTCATTAGTTGCTTATGAGCATGACTATTATTAAAATATATGCTAGTAGTTATTCTACATGACCATATTCTCTCTCACCCAGTACATAAACTTACTTAAAAATCTTACTAGCTGTTAATAAGCAGCAAATCAGGAGTTTATTTATAGTTTGTAGTTAATGGTTTGTTTACTTTATAACAATCAGTAAAGAGTTCACAGCAAATAGACAAGTGAAGCACGAGCTGAAGAGGGACGTTGTAGATTATGTGCAACAGCGAGGTTTTGGTCATGTTTATCACTAACACAACCAATTAGTTGCTTATTAGCATGCATATTACTATATTAGCCAGTTATTATTAGTGCTAATCAAGCACATATTAAGGTCTTATTCTACATGAGCTTATTTTACGTCCCTAAACCTACACAATACCCAAACTTAACAACCTAAACTGAACTTAAAACTACCTTACTAACTATCAATAAGCAGCAAACGAAGAATGTACTCCTAATTAACAAGTGTCACCTATTCTAAAATGCTACTGAGCTCTCTGTGCGTCAGATTTGATATAGTAGGGGTTAATTGAGGCTGGTTTAGGGTCATGCTGACCGTACAGCTCTGCGCAACACCGAGGTCAATTCCCAGCAAATGCACGAACTGATCGAAGGTATAACTGTAATGCAAAGTTAATTGCTTTGGATAAAAGCGTATGCCTATTGCATAAATGTGACTGATGAATATGCAAAAAATAAATAACTGTTTATTGCATTAACTCTAATGGTCCTTACAAAACAGCGGGAACATGAGCATGCAGGCTGATGTTTGCTAAGTCTCCTGTCGTAATGGTGTCAGTTTCCTCTCTGTGTTGTTTGTTCAGGTTGAGATTCATTGTGAGCACCCGCGCTTCCGCGTGTTCGTGGACGGCCACCAGCTCTTTGACTTCTACCACCGCGTGACGCCGATGACGGCCATTGACACCATACAGATCAGCGGCAGTCTGACCATCACCAAGCTCAACTGACGTCCCCCAGCCAGCCGTTCTGAGCATTACAGACTGCCTATGAACCCGAAGGAGGATCCAGAATCATCTAGAACTCATGAAGGGATGAGGAGGCATTTATTTTTATGAGCATCACAATTCTCAGTAGCGTTTTAGCAGTGCCATTCGCGTAGAGTTTAGTTTATTTTTCTGACTGCAACGGAATATTTAAATAGAAAAAACATAGGACGTGATTTCGATATATTTTTATAGTCCAGCCCATGAGTTTGCCTCTTTCTGGTCCTTTATTATAATTGCATAAAATAAGCTCAGTGTTTTTATGCATTTTCACAATCAATTCCAAGATAAAAAACAAACCACAACGAGATCATGCGACTTCAGCATCACTATTATTCAAAAAACAAATCATTTTCCCTGGAGGTCTGAGTTAGAATAGAGCACGATTATAAGCACAATGAGGCTGTGAAAGCGACTAGTAAGCAATTGCAAAAAAAGGTGACATTATTGTGAGCTTATTTTAGGTAATTAACCAAAAACCCATTGAGAAAGCCAGCTGACCTTGGACTTCAGTGCTACAATGCCACAGTGCACTCTGAAGTGACATCAGTAGAGGAATTTGAGAGGAAGAACAAGTTATGAAGACAAAATACCAATAAGTCAATAAGACCAAGAGCATGCAAAATGTGTCGGATTTCATGTTGACTTTATGGCATTAAAGTGGAGAAATGTACGATAAATGGAAAATAGTGTGCAGCTTCAGTGAATAGTGATAAATGAGCGCGCTGCCTGTATTTAACAGTGTAACTCTTCAGCTAATGTACTCAGGTGGAAACCCCAAAGAGGTCTGTTTACTTCCTAAATACGTGTATATAACTTAAACAGGGTGATTTTTACAGCAATAGTGATCTTTCCATTGTAATTCCACTGACATGCACTTATACTTCAGAGCCATGTTTAGCCGTGCCACCGAGTCGGCGCGACGATGTGAACTTCATTTAGGTGCTTTTGTTACTTGAGGCCAGCATAAAATCAGGGAGAAAAGCGTTGCATTCCAGTGCTTTCTGTGTATTTATTGTCTCTGAGCACACGGTGTGTCACGTCAAGCTCTTCTTGATTGTACACACATTGTTCCTAATAAATAAAGGCTTCTAATGAATCCCAGTGTGTTGTCTGGAGCAGGGAGCAGTAATTGTAGATCATCTGCATGAACCGGGTGCTTATAGAAAAACATACTCTGAAGTTAGTTCTCTTGAGGTGCAGGGAGCGTTTGGTGTATACAGAAAGACACTTCAAAAGTGCAAATGAGCTCCTGCTGCTTCAAACTTTCTCATCCGTTCTGGGGAGTTTTATTTTAGTGTTCACGGAAGAGTTTTCCTGCATGTTGTGCTGATAAACTCCAGCCTTCAGGTTTCCTGTTGGCTTTCTTATCTCTGTTCTGCTTCCTGATGATTGTCTATTATAGTACAGCTGTTTATTAATTGTACTACAGTATGTTATGGTGACTGTATTATAATGCTTGATTTGGGTCTGTAAGCTAAAGCATAGAAAAAATTGCTTAAAAATAATATATATATATATATATATATATATATATATATAAATGGATCTGCTAAACAAAACATGTATAATAGATATGCAGTGCAAAAAAGGTATATTAAAATTAAAAAATGCATTAAAACAGATTAAAATAATGAAATAAAAGTAATATAATTACATTAAAATAAATGTTAAAATAAGCAAATAAACAATACATAGAACAGTAAAGTAGACTATGCTGAGTAGGACAAAAAAAACTTAACAGAGACTTGATATTTTCCCGTATTTGACACATATTTATAATGTTATCTTTTCACTGTATAAATTGGATCTTTAGGCTAGGATGTGTAAAAAAATAAAAAATAAATAAATAAAAATACATAATAAAATAAAAGCATGATATGAATAAATACATTTAATATGAATTTAAACAAATTACTAAATAATATCAGCAATAAATTAATTTTTTAATAAAAAAAAAAATATATATATATATATATATATTATATATATATTTTTTTTAAATGACATAAAATAACATGAAGATAGAACAGTACTGTGCTATGAAAAAAATAACCCAAATAATATTTGAAATATTTATAATATTATTTGTTTAGAGTAGAAAATGTCTGTATAAATAGCCTTTTTGCTCATGAGGATGATCATATTTGTAACCTAGGATCACTAAACCAGTCGATGGATAATATTTTGGGATCTATACTTCTGAAATAAATAAGCTTTGTTTATAATATTTGTTTATAATATTTAGCCTGATATACAGCTATTTGAAAATCTGGAATCTGAGGGTGCAAAAAATCTTAAAATTGAGAAACTGGTTTTAATACAGTTACAGTTGGACATTTACAAAATATCTTCATGGAACATGATCTTTACTTCATATCCTTTTGATTTTTGGAATAAAATAAAAATGGATAATTTTTGATCATTTGATCCATAAAGTGCATTGCTGGCTATTGCTACAAATACACCTGTGCTACGTTTGACTAGTTCTGTGCTTCAGGGTCTCAGCTGAGGGTCCATGAGAGCAGGGTTTAGCGGATTCCTCCCAAACCAGCCTCACCCAATCAACACGAGGGTCCAGCAGCGCCACACCAGCGCATGGTGCATGCTGGGTAATACTCGGAAAAAGAGCAGGATCCACAGCTCACACTCTCATACTCACACACACATTCACACTCACTCTCACTCTCTCACACACACAGACAGACAGACAGAGAGAGGGATCTGAGCGGATCTCCCGTGACGCCGGTGCGCGGGATGCGCTCGTGAGGATGATGGGACACTTCACCCCGGTCTCGTGAGGTAAGAAGATGACTGACAGCTGCGCGACAGCTAGCCGTTAGCACCGAGGCTAGTGCTAGTGTTAGCCTGGTAGCATCACCCGTGTTTACCAATGGGTTCTGCTGCTACACTGAGCTGTTATGCTAACAGACTGAGTTTGCTATTCGAAATCACTCGTGGAACAATAACACGACTCTTACGGCGACTTAATGTCATTATTTAGACAAAAGCAGCTCGTCCCGACTGATTTAAACACCGTGTCTGATGCTGTCAGGTGTAATTGCACTGCTGTGATCAGGCTAACGGCTAACTGCTAGCCGTAATGTAAACATCTCCAAAACCGATTTGATTCTGTCCAAAAGCCTAAATGTCAGTAATTCGGTTTAATTCAGATTTAATCTCGGATAAGCCTAGTTTATGCTGAAGTAATCTCCTCCGCAGGTTTATAAAGTTATGAAGAGTAGTTTGATCAGTTTATGTGATGAAGGCCTGGTGTTTCTTAACAGCTGTGATGAACTGGTTTAATAACAGATCTAGTAACCTTACTCCTAAAGTCATTCAGTTTAGGAATTATACCAGTCATATTCGTTGTATCACTACATTTCTTTCTTGATGTATGTAATATGAATATACACGTATAATTACAGATGATGATATGCAGTGTATTCATGTAAGAAAACAAGAGCATCACTATCAATCTAATATAATGCAAAATAAAACAAAAGAAACTAGAGCACTAAAATAATTAAGCTGGAGATTTGTGAGTGCTTTCTGATGATAATAACAGTTTGTATTTGTGCTAGATTGTAGAAATCTACAGTTAAAATGTTGTAAACCTAAATTGCATTTTAGCACAACTCACTTTCTGTTTCTGTTTTAATCTTCCTGTTTTTAAAGGTATCAGTTTCATAATAGTCATATAATGAATACCTGGTTATGATTATTTAATAGCAGTTGTTTACAAAAGGTTTTCGCTGAGTATTACTGTCAGTCCCATCAAATCTATGAAGCTGTTTATTGCATGATATATCTTTAATTTACAGTAATATAAATCAGAAGAGTACATATTAATTTGAGGATCTGTTGATGCTTTCCGATAGCAACGTTGTTTTGTGTGTGTGTGTGCGCTGTAAGATGTCCATAAGATTGAAGACTGAAGTGGTATGAATGTAAACTGAGGTTTGGCACAGATCACACTGTCACTCTGTCATTGTTTGACCCAACTTTGAGCAAACAGCACCGACGAAGCTCCCAGAGCGATATAATAGACCGTTTAAAAGCCATGCTTTATTTGGTTTGTGCTTCTGTTCTCCTTTGTAAACAATTGCATTGAATGACTGAATTCTTGTGGTTTATTCCCGCCTCCCGGCTCCACTTAAGTCACCACTTCTCCCTTTAGCACTTAATTAGCATCCGGTCTGAAGACAGCCTGTCTTGTTTTGACTCTCGTTGATTTGATTTAAGTTAGACACCAAGAACCTGTTCCTGTAAATAGGCCCTCGAGCACAATCGTAATGAGCGCTGCCAACAGATGGCGATCGTTTAGCGGTGTTCCGGTGTTAATCAGCGGTTTGTATAAAGAATATACGCGTACGTCTTATTCATGTCAAGATTAAGATGATTTATTGTTGTTGTCAAAAACTGCATATGATTTACTTGCTAGTGTAATATTTAGAGCTTAAAGCATGAACACGCATGTAAATTTATTGACTTGGCGAACACTGGTAATTAGATGTAGCACGATGCTGATGTACAAAAACGAGGCTTAAGTTCACTAAAGAGGAAGCATTCATGAGAGATAATACAGCATCTCCCTGCTGTTCTCACTGTTGCGAATAAAACGTGCAGCGTTGCAGAAGAGCTGATTTCCTGTTGCTGTGTCAGAAATCATTTCCAAACAACTTTTTGCATTTCACATTAAATCTAATTACTAATCCTGATTCCTGGGGGCATCCTGACACTTTATATTAGCAGCTGTCCAACATCTCATCATGCTATGTCCATTGTAGTTCTGCAGGGGCAAAAACCCTTTTTCTTTTCAACAGTAGTGATTAGTTGTTTTTTTTGATCCACTTCAAATGTTGACTACTGTGTGAATATGTGTATATAATATATACACATATATATATATATATGTGAATGTGCCCTAATAATATTACATTTAAGAATTATTACTAAATAAAAGCAGTAAAAAACAGTAATAAATAGTATTATTGTAAAATTTTACAGTAGTGTATAAGAAAAAAAATTAATAATAATTTTACTTTACAATTCAACTAGGCTTATAGCTTTTATTTTGGCGAAAAACACAGGGAGCCGCAAAAGCTCTATCATTAAGACACTTATCATTACAAAATAGGAAGATGATCGGTGCATGTTGCATTTTCAAATGCTCAGATTACTAGCATAGATTTTGATGTGGTTTAGCATTTACTGGGAATCTGATCATGTTTTGCTTGTGTTAACGAACACAGTGCTACACTTTACTCTGTTTTGCATTGCAATTTGATAATTGCGTTTCTTTTGCCAGAAAAAGAAAATGTTCTCTCAAACAGTCTCAAAAACCTAGTTAAACTTTTTTGTAAAAAGCCAATGCAATTGGAAAATATTGATACGTAAGATTAGATTTAAGACCGTAAGAACCTAAGAATAACTTCCCCTCCGTGTGTACCTGTATTGTTATATTCCTGAATGCTGATCTGTACATTGCATTGCTTTGCCGCAGGTGTGAGCTCTCGGCTGTGTTTCTGCTCAAGGCCCCATGGAGCCTGACGTGATACGCATGTACTCCTCCTCTCCACCCCCGATGGAGGACGGCATCGAGGACGAGGACGATGAATTCAGCGACTTCACCGGCGTCCCAAACAGCACCAGCTTCTCGGAGTTCGACACGCCCACCTCATTCAACCAAGCTCAGGCTTTGAACGCCACTTCGCCGCCGGAGCTGCTGAGCAACGGGAGGATCGTGGGACTGTCCTCTCAACCCGCGGGGCCTGCGAAAGCTAACGGCGTGTCACCTGGGTCTGTCCAGACCGCTACGCCCAACGGCAGAGCGGTTGGCGTGGAGGAACTCAAAAAGTTCAACGAGCATCAATCTCACATCGCATCCCTGGAGTTCGCAGCAGGGTCTCGGACTGACAGCGGCACCATTGACTGCAACGGCACAGCCGAAGTGCTCACAAACGGGTTTGCGACGTCAGATCAAGGTGGAAGCCCACCTACGCCACACAAAACAAACAAATTCGATGTCAGTCCGGATGATTTTGCAGACTTCTCTGCCTTTTCTAATGCTGAACACACCCAGCCTTCAGAGGCGGACTGGGAACATTCAAATCAAGGGTGCGTAGTGCCACAGAATGATGCTAGCAACAGTGTTGAGGAGCGAGGAGCTAGTTTAGAAGATGATAGCAGGGGCTCGAGAAACACAGGGTTCGGATTCGTTTCGGAAAACTCTGAAAGTCTCAGCAACGGTGACTGGGGTTTCCATGAAGGGTCGGATTTAGATCGAAGGGAGCTGGTAGCTGATACCACTGAAGTCGTTAGCGCAGTGCAACCGCTCGCTCTTAATGGTGTTGCTTTTAGCGAAACCGACGAGAACAGGGTGTCCCCCGACTCTACTGGGGATAAGTCTAGTGGCGAACAATCAGATGAGAAGGGCTCAGAGAACGAGACTTTAGAGACGGAGACGGAAACGGAGACGTCCTTTGGTCGGCCGTTATCGACGGATGCTCTTGAAGAATTCGGCGACTTTAGCACGACGGGATCCGTGCCCTCGCCTCCGCTTCAGGAGGAGACAGCCACTCCGGCCGACCACAGCCAGCTGGCCGAGGATGACGACGAGGATTTTGGAGATTTCGGTGACTTTGGAGATGCCAGCTCATTCAGCGCAACTGGATTTGCAGATTTTGACCAGCAGGGGGTCTCTCAGCCTGAGCCAGACCCGAGGCCCCCGGTGGACGTCGAAGAGGATGACTTTGGCGATTTTGACGCATCGAAAGAACCCAGTAAAACAGACTTGGCGGGTGAGGAGGCGTCGTCCTTTGCGGATTTTCCTGGAAGTGACAGTTTTGCGGATTTTAGCTCTGCACAGGTCGGTGATAACGAAGGATGGCAGGCTTTCTCTGAGCCGGGTGAGAGCCAGAATGGAGGGGAATCATGGGCAGCGTTCGGTGAGGAACAGAATGCAGCGACTACAGAAAAAGACACAGATGATTGGCAGGAAAGCCAGCCGGTTACAGTGCCCCCTGCTGCTGTGGAGGAGCACAAAAGTTGTACAATGGTAGGTCTGATTCCTTAAAAATACTATTTTGATGGTTTATATTTAATTGGCTTTTACTTTGCCCCTTTCTGTTCTTTATTTTTGTAAAACTGGCAGAGGAATTAAATCAGGTTGAGGATTGTACCTGGACTGGATGGTTTATGCTGTTTGTACAGTTGATAAAGCACAAACAGAGCCTTTATAACGTCTAATTTATTCCTGTGATCATTTTCAGCATCATTACAGCACTCTTCAGTGTCACATGATCCTTCAGAAATCACTCTAATATGCTGATTTGCTGCTCAAGAAACATTTCTGATTATTATCAAACTGTTGCTCCATATTTTTTGTGGAAACCGTGATCCATTTTTACAGAATTCTTCATTTATCTTGTGTAACATCAAATATTTAGTTGCTCTTTCTGTTCCACTCACTTATTACTAAGCAACACAACTCTCTTCTGTGTTTTACTAAGTCTGCACTGGTCAGCCGTTTGGAGAAGATTTTCCAGGCCAGTTTCGAGCTGGTTGTGGCCCCTCAGGTAGAGGAAGAGGTAACCACGCTCAACAGCTTCCTCAGACCTCCTGACATATCACAACAGAAAGACGTTGACAGAGGGCCGACCAATGGGTGAGGAGTTTTTTCCTTCTTGCTTGATTAGTTAAGTTAAGTCATTTGTTGTCCTGTGGTCAATGAAACGCTCTCTGTCTCCTCCTGCTGGTTTCGTAGGGCACTGCGGGACGTTTGGGAGCAGCTGCAGGATGTTAATAATGCCTACGGTCTCCGGTACCAATGGGGCGGCTCTCATACCAATAAAGTGCTGCTCTGCTCGCTTGGTATCGACACTAGAAACATAGTGAGTTTGGTTGCAGGAAAACGTGGTGAAATTCTGAACTTGTAACTGATTTCTCTTTAACTTTCCCTCGCCTCTTTCTCCTCAGCTGTTCACGGGCCATAAAAAGCAGCCTGTAATTGTGCCAATGTATGCTGCCAGTCTGGTGAGTGAAGCCCAGCTGTGTGTGTGAGAGAGGGTGATGGACGCTGGTTTATTTTAGATGCCCTCTGTGTGTAATCAATCATCTCTGACGACTGTCTGTCTGCAGGGGATGCTGGAACCCACGAAAGAGCCGGTGAAGCCCGTCTCTGCCGCTGAAATGATCGCCTCAATAGCACAATCTTCTTCAGTCGCCTCGGAGCTGAACACCTGTCCACCTGACACCGCCCAGGTGAGCCTGGAAAAATAGTACATATATTACACACCTCTCTATATGACGTTAGATCTGTAAGAATGAGCACTTAGTGAAGCATTATATACGGCAGAACGCTAACAAAATGATCATGCATAAAACTTTTTAAATTAAAATATTTATTCTTTTTTTTTTTTCATTACTTTGTAAAATGTGATATCTAGTCTCTTTTTTTCTGTCGTCAGGAGTCTCTTCCTCCCGTTCAGTTTGACTGGAGCAGCAGTGGCCTTACAAACCCTCTGGACGGTAAGACCGATCTGTCGTTTCTTAAGGAGGAACATCGCAGAGAAAAATGGAGAAACAAGCTCTTCTCATTCTCAAATACATGGACCCGTGTTTTGTCTCGCGAAAACTAAACACCTGTACACTAACCATCTCCTCGTTTATGTTGGATGTACTCTTCATGCTTCTTGCTAACAGAACCTAGCACTAATCCAGTCGTGTAGTCTTCATCACTAATCCAGATCTAAGCACATGTCAACTTCTGCTTTCCTGTGTTCTCTTTCTCTCTGTCTATAACCTCGCTCTCCTCTTTCACATCCCTCGTTGTGAAGCGAGTGGAGGCTCCTCTCTGCTCAACCTCGATTTTTTCGGCCCTGTGGACGAGTCGCCCTCCTGCACGGCCACCTCCATACCAGGTTTGCTCAAACATTTCCAGTTTGACACCAAAGCTCGATTCTCAAGTTTTCTTGATTTCTGCTCTGTTTGCATCTGTAACTTTAAGCGTCTATTCAAGCGATCGTTGTCGAAAGCGTGCGTGTGCTGGAGCATCACAAGTGTGCTGATATGTGTGTGCAGGTGTGGACCCGGAGCTGTACGAGCTGACCCAGGCGAAGCTGGACGTCAGCGGGGGCAGCAGCAGAGTCGTGGATGCGTTTGCTCGCCTCATGTCGACCGTCGAGAAGACCAGCACCTCCACCAGGTCAGTGAGCTTCTCACGGTCACAGTACAGCTGCTGGGCCACCAGGAGGAGCCACACGACACTTCCTGATGAGTTCAGAACAGCAGGGTTTCTGTAGGCATGGACTCATTATTTGATCTGAATCGAATCATGAGTTACCAAAACTTAGGTGCTTTTACCCTGAATTGAATAAAAATGCTAAATAACCATTTTCATTGGTATTACTGGATGTAGGTCATGTGATGCCTTTTTAACTTACTTCTGTTTAAAACCTTTGTTTGTACATAATGTGTATTTGTATCATGCTGCTCATACTGTTTTTTTAAGTGTGGTACTAGTTAATTTAATGATTGCCGTTAAGTTATTACAGAATAAAAATATGGTTATTTTGCAGTTTTGTACCAACTTTTCTGATCTAACTAAATGTCAGGAAAGTGATGTTCTGAATTGTGGTAGCTACTGATTTAGGATGTTTTGTTACTAAAGTTATGGAAAAATAATAGGAAATGTTTATGTAGAAAAGCTGTTCTGAAGTTGTCTGTGTTTTTTGATCAGTCTCATGTGATTTTTTGCTTTGATAAGTCTGATCTTTTCCTGTGATCTCCCTCTCTGATCTGTCTTTTAAATCTGTCTGATCTCTCTGTCTTTGATCAGATCACCTGTTCTGATCTGTCTCTGTTTCTCTGATCTGTTTATGGTCTGAGCAGTCTGATCTTGGTCTTATCTATCACATATCATGTTCTGATCTGTCCAGTATCCAATCTGACCAGTCTGATCTGTTTTATTTTCTCTATTTCTAATGTGTCTGTCTGTTTCTTTGTTCTCTATTTTCTGATCTTCTCTTCTGTCTGATCTCTTTCTTTGATCTTTCCAAGAACTTACCTGACCTGTGATGTTTCTATTTTGTCTGATCTCTTATTCTGGTCCACATTTTCTGTCTGATCTCTTATTCTGGTCCACATTTTCTGTCTGATTTATGTCCAATCTTTTATTCTGGTCAGTTTATTCCGTCGGATCTATGTCTGATCTCTTATTCTGGTCCATCTATTCCGTCTTATCCATGTCTGATCTTTTATTCTGGTCCCATCTATTATGTCTGATAGATGTCTGATCTCTTATTCTGGTCCATCTATTATGTCTGATAGATGTCTGATCTCTTATTCTGGTCCATCTATTCTGTCTGATAGATGTCTGATCTCTTATTCTGGTCCATCTATTCCATCTGATCTATGTCTGATCTCTTATTCGGGTCCATCTATTCCGTCTGATCTATGTCTGATCTTTTATTCTGGTCCCATCTATTCTGTCGGATAGATGTCTGATCTCTTATTCTGGTCCATCTATTCTGTCTGATCGATGTCTGATCTCTTATTCTGGTCCATCTATTCCGTCTGATCGATATCTGATCTCTTATTCTGGTCCATCTATTCCGTCTGATCGATATCTGATCTCTTATTCTGGTCCATCTATTCTGTATGATCTATGTCTGATCTCTTATTTTGGTAAGTCTATTCTATCTGATCTGTCTGATGTGTGTCTGGTCCCTTGTTCTGATCTCTTTCTATTTGGTCTGATCTCTTTCAAATGTTTCTCTCTGATATGATCTCTCTCTCTCTCTGTCTGACCGGTCTGATCTCTCTCAGCAGAAAGCCTGTGCAGAAGGAGGAGAATCTGAGCGAAGAGGCTCGGCGAGTGATCTCAGGTCTGCCGGATCTGTCGTTCATGCAGGCTAAAGTCCTCATGTTCCCCTCCACACTGACCCCCCTCCTCCCCTCCTCCACGTCCGACTGACGCGCCGTTTCACCTCTCTTTCTCTGTGTATCCCCCTCCAGCTTTCACGAAACTGACAGTTATGATTTTAATTTCATCCTCTTGGTTTCCTAGCTCCTATTTGTAATGTTCCCGGGCGTTTTTAAGTTCAAACACTGTCTACGTAAGAGAGAGTGGAGGAGATAATCGACGAATGATCGATCGCTTTAGAGGAGAAAAGACTAGATCATTTTATTTGTAGAATGAGAGTAGGATAAGTTTGTTTATATTAGAGCCAATCTGTATATAATCAGGGATGATTTCCTTTCGAGTATTCTCCACAGTTAAGTTAGTGTGTATGAGAGAGAAAGAGGCACTTTGTTATTTTCAGGTCGTTTGTTTTTATGAAACACTGGCTTAAAAGTCCTTCAATGGCACAAATGATGATGTGAATGATCTGATTTGTATTTAGATATAAAAAATGCGTAGTTATATCGACTTGAAACCAAACCGCCTGCAAAATATTCTTTCGATTTTGCGTAACAAAAGGCCTTAGTTTTTAATCGTTTTGGCTATTACATTACAATCAATATTGTTATTACTTGTAGGTTTTAGGTTCTTTGATTTCGCACAGGCATTAGTGAACTCTTATCTTTTTGTTGTGCAAATAGTTTAACAATTAACTCGCTTTCCACACTGACAGACTATAAACTGAGTCCAGCAACAACTATAGAAACCCTCTGCTTTAGCTGCTCATGTTTCTTGGTTCTTATTTTGTTGTATTATTTTTTAATGTAAGTTGAAACCACTGGCTTTGGACTGTAATGTAGTGAAGGAATCATTGAATGAATGATCAACTTGAATATATATATATATAAATACATATATAGGTGTATCAAGAATAAGGGACCAATATCTGCTGTATCGTTTTGCTCATTTCCCTGTTATCATTGTGTTTTGGTCATTCTGTGTCTGTGTTTTATTTGCTCCGATACATCTTAAGCGACTCTTTTGGAGGACATCTGCTGTCACTGTGGTCCTGTACGCCAGGAGTGCATGATGGGACATGTTCACCAGAAATGAGTTTTTTTCACCTTTTGGCTTTATTTTTGTCTCCTGGTTCTTATTTTTTTTTTCCAGTTGTGTCACTGTTTATTCTGTCTCCTGGAGGATTTTGCACATTGTAAAGATATACAGAAGAACTGCTTACATAGTTAACTGTGGCTTCGGACTGTGTACAGTCAAACTATGGAACATGTAAAAATTGTTATGGGAAAATTCCTATGGAAAACTCATACAGATGAATGATATCTAAAGAGCCTGTACCGAGGTCAATCGTGCATGCCTGGGTTCTTTGAAAAAACAAACAAACAAGTGTGTAAATTTTCTTTAAGTGTACACAAGAAATTAAAATAATTTAAGAGAAAATGCTGTTTTTTGTGTGCGTCTTCATTTATGAGTGTTTTAAAAGAATGAACTGAAAGCCAGTTTTTTTTTTTAATTATTATTTTAAAAAATTAAATACTAAAAATAACAATTCATGAAATTTCCACAAGAAAAATATTAAAATAGCATTGTATAACATTATAAAATGGTTGCAATATATTACAACAATATATTGTGTGCCCTTCGATACCGTATCAAAATAAATATACACATATGCATATCTTCTTTACCATAGTAACCATTTTGGTTTACATACCATAATACAAACAAATTGACCTTAATATTCAGTACAAGTTCAGCACATCAAATCACGACCCAACCAAAACCTCCATGATGTGATCCAGTTCGTTCAGATCCAGTTTGAAAGTCTGATTAGACGAAAGCGGTGATTGGCTCGTCCCGCCGTTACCGTAACCAGCGAGCGTCTTGACGAGGTCGTCCGTTACCATGGAAACGACTTTTGATGCATCCGTGCTCCCGCTCAGGGACGAACCGCAGGGGACATTATCGTAAAGCAAGCTGTCTATTTCTGTGAACAGAAAATCGTCCAATGACAAATCGGCGAGAAGCGAAGGGGTGTGGCCAAACACAGACTGGGCGGAGTCAGAGAGAGACAAGGTCGAGTCCATATCGCTGTTCATTTCAGAAAGATCCGGCTCTGTAAGTCTGAACTGATCAGCATTTGTGTCGGATGCTGTAGAAAACAAAGTGGTTATTCCCACAGTCGGGCACAGGTCTTCAATTTCAGCCAGTGCTGAGGTGAAGCTGTCTTTAATAACGGAGGCTGATGGCGGCTGCTGTCTGGAAACGGACGGAGACAGACAGAGAAACAGATGTCTGTCCTCCTCCAGCCGAGACACGGGCGTCAGACTGCCCTCACCGCGAGACTGGACCCCGCTGGGGAGGGACAGTGGTGCAGGGACGTCCTGGATGCGGCGGAGCGTGTTGGTGATCAGCACCCTGCGGGCCAGGCCCGGCTCCGAGTGTCCCGGCCGGCTGTGCAGCTTCAGGAGAGAGAGGTTGAGCACGGTCTGCCGCTGGAGCCAGAAGCAGGACTCCTGAGGGCCGCTCGTCTTCATCACGCCATTCTCTTCCTCCTGCTCCAGCTTCCGCTTCAGGCCTTTACCCAACATGTAGTGTGTATCTGAGAGAGAAACGCACAGCGCATTATATTTAGAATATTTTAAATGTAAGATTGTATAATAAAATATTTCTAATATGTGAGCCTGGACCAGTCGTAAGGGTCAGTTTTGATAAAATTGAGATTCATGCTCGAAAAAGGCTAAATAATGTTCCCATTAACGTACGGTTTGTTAGGATAGGACAATATTTGGCCAAGAAATTTTTTTAAATCATTTTAGTAATAAAACTTACTAATTAAAAAATTAATTTTGAGATATTTACAGTAGGACATTTACAAAATATCTTCATGAAACATGATTTTTATTTTGTCTCCAAATGATTTCGGAGATAAAAGAGAAAAAATGATCATTTTGACCCATACAATGTTTGCTACTGCAAGAAATATACCAGAGCTACTTATGACTAGTTTTGTGCTCCAGGGTCATAAATGCATATTTTTATTATTACAAATCTGTAAGTTAAATTTTTATTGTTTTACTTTAACAATAAAGTAATCAAATAGGTTTTAAAAACATGAAATATTAATATTACATTTTAGGCGTCTTCTATATTAACATTTAAAGTATTTTAAAAGTAAAACATGTAATAAAATTAACTGAATTCACTTAATATAATAAAAAAAAATACATTTGAATAAATAATGTAATAAAATGTTTTATATAATTCTATAATAACATTTTATAAAAATTAACTGAATTGTTAATTTTTTTTTATTATACTTCAATTAATAAAATGTAGACTATATAGTTAATTTCTTTTGTAAATGTATGTACATTTTAACATTTTTAATTATTAACATTTTGAATATAAAATGTAGCAAAAAAACATTTAACAGAATGAACTGAATTATCCCATATTTTACTATCAATATTCCACTCAAATGAATCCTTTCAAGTGCTAGTTCCTCTTTTTAGAGAAGAAGAATTGCCAAATACACAGTACTTTCCACTTAGTCAATTACCATCAAAGACAATCATTCAGCTCATGACTACACATATGACTCTCTTCTCTCTGGACTCTGTGATTACTGTAAATCAGAGCACTCGCTTTGCTGCCTCACTTCCTCTTGAACTGATTAGTTGGTAGTTCTGGTTAACGGCTTGTACCACTGAGCAAACTAAATGACCAACAATCATGTGTTCATGATCATGCGAATAACAGCTGCACAAATAATGCCCGAGTCGCTCAGTGCACGATAACTTTTACAGAACATGTTATTTTATATATTGATATATTCTAGAACTCTACGTGATATCATCACGTGCACACGCACGCGCAACTGCTACATGCGTGTATATTCACACAATTCAACACATTATCTCTTCACGCGTTTTAACGCAAAGTGCTGCTCGCTGAAGCCGTGACATTTACCGCTGCACGCCCACATCACATCAGCTCAAAGTGAAACTACAGCGCACTTACAGTAAAATGAAAGCCATTAAAACTTAAGCAACAAGCAACTAAAAGACAATCTCTGAAGGGTCACCGATAGTATTAACCCGCTCATGACCATCTGAAGGAACTACTGCAGTAAACGGATCGAGTCTGTAGCGTAACGTTACTTCAGTAGCGTCTAAATCTTACGTTTAAGACCACAGGACACATTTGAGACACTCGATATATTATAACTCGATTAGTAAGCAAATACACATAATTTAGCTCAGAGTCATACACCAACACGAGTTTGTAACGCTTCAGAACGAGTCCGCTAGACTGTGAGCTCACCGCGTGCAGGTCAGACGGGGACGCATCGGTCTCGTTCACCGTTCACCGTGTTTCGCCTGTGCCGTGTTCAACACTCAGTCACTCGTTTAACAAAACCCGCAAGCGGAGTCTTCAAGAGTGACGTAAACCTCGCAGATGTCTACTGATATTTGCCAGCGAGTCTTTTGTTTGAACTGATTCATTTCAACCGATTCGCGAAGCTTTTTGTCGCTCGAAGGGACACGCTTGTAAATGCTGGTAGTAAATGAGTATAAACGATCAATTTGAATGTTAATCATTGAAAACCAGTGTTGGGTAGTAAATAGTTACAGCATGAAAAATACTATAGTAATGTTCAGTAGTTAAATTTACTTATTAGGACCAAAGCAGTGTTTGACCTAAACATTCACTTGATCGCAGAACCGTTGTTGAAGGGTTCATTGAAATGAATCGCACGAGCGAGTCGATTCGAAGGAATTAATCGGACCTTGCAATGCTACAGATGTCCCTCCCTCCCTCCGTTTCTCTCTCTCTCTCGCTCTCTCTCTCTCTCTCTCTCTCTCTCTCTCTCATTCCAGTCTGCATATGTCAATGAACGTGATCCCGTGGAAAAGCCGCAAATATGTGAAGCATTCACGGCACGAGCGCTGCACAGCTTCCTCTCGAGCCGAGCTGAAAAAAATTAAATAATGACAAAAAGATTGCCCTTCTTATTATTGTTCATATGTGCGTATTTTTCCCACACAGCAGAAATCATCACATGAAGTGTCTGCAGTCCGTAGAAATCGTAATTGGAACATTTCCCTGCTTTCATTTTAAACATAAAAACTCCTACTGAATAATTTTTGAGTTTATGTTCCTAAAGGAATTCTGGAAAAGTGGTTTTCCATGCAAAGTTAATTTTATATATTATTTAAAAAATATTTAGTATCCATTTGGGTTTTTTTCTATTATCATATATATTATTTATTTGCTTGTTACTCTATTAATTGTAACCTTTTAATTGTTATAAATATATGTGCACAATCTAAATTCAATGACCAATTTGATTGGGGTTCATTATTTCTTTTTTATTTATACTCTCTATAATATCTAATTTGATTCATTTTAAACTTTTATTATACAGTTTTATACTCTATACATGCATATGTATAGTAAAATATTTTTAAATAGACATTTTGTAGTTACATTTTTTTTTTTACTTTTATATATATATATATATATATATATAAAGTTAAATTTTCAAGTCTCTAACTATTAAAGACCAAAACCTGAGCAGAGCAACATTCTGCTTCAAGATGACTCATTTAAAACCAGACAGATCTATATTAGCAGTTTAATAACCAGGTAGTCGTTGCAGATCAGAATCTTTGTGTCAAAATGTTCAGACATATTTCCACACGGTGACATCTGTGCTCTAGGTCATCTTCTCCTTCACTTCATACTATCCAGATGGCTTAAACAAGAGGAACAAGATAAAGCAGCAGTCCATCAGAGCAGCTGAATCATCACACACACACACACACACATCACACACAAAGAAACGCAATCAGCCTCTAGCCTCATCTCAGTAAACAGACACATAAAAACTTCCAGAAGCCGCATCTAGAGAGCATAAAAACCCAGCGAGAAAGTTCTGCACAGATGAAGTGATAATTACACCAATAACTCTGTGTAACTGTGTGTGATATCATTTTGACAAGATTATTGGTGTTTGTATTCAAACCGCCTCACATTGTGCTCCGTTCATCTCAAACCCATCCGTCTTGCTCTCCTCCACAGCTGCCAGCTCCTCCCAGCAGAACAAAGACCCGGAGTCACACGCGCGCCTGCATTGTCCTTGACCCTGACCTCTGACCTCTGCAGGACAGCTGTCTCTTTCTGCAGGAGCGTGTAAGCGTGCAGATGTCTGACTTCAGCTCAGGCATGTGCTCCTGCCGCTTTCAATCTGTGATCGTCCCGCACGCTTTCTCAAATACCTTCATTTGTGCAAGAAATCATTTGTTGAACTGAAAATACTCAAAGTTTGAAGTCTGAAAGAGCAATGTGTGTTTTTTTACAGGCTCTGCTGCTCACCAAGGTTGCATTGATGTGATAAAAATCCAGTTAAACTGTGAAATATTGTTACAATTAAGTTTTTGTTTCTATTCGAATATATTTTAAAATATAATTTATTCCTGTGATGTGAAACTGAATACCCAGCATCATTACACCAGTCTTCAGTGTCACATGATCCTTCAGAAATCACTTTAATATGCTGATTTGTTCCATGTTTTAATATGTCTGTAAAGGCTGTTTTAAGTGCAGAGAAGAAATTGTCTATCTAACTTTGGCTACTTTCATATATTTTTAAAATATTCATAAGACCAATAAAAAAATCAAACAAAACCTGAAAGTATGTTCATTTACTTTTTACATACTCTATTCTTGGTAGGGGCTGTTTTTGCTTTAACTCCTGCCTCAGTTCGGCGTGACATGGATGTGATCAGTTCGTGGCACCGCTGAGGTGGTCTCTTGTTTCTCATTTGTCTCTTGACAGTACCCCATAGATTCTGGGGTTCAGCTCTGGTGAGTTTGCTGGCCATTTAACCAAGCTTTGGTGCTTTTGTCAGTGTGTGCAGGTGCCAAATCCTGCTGGAAAATTAAATCAGCATCTTTAAAAAGCTGTTCAGCAAACGCAAGCATGAAGTGCTCCGAAATGTCGTGGTAAACAGGTGCAGTGACAGTGGTTTTCAAAAACACAATAGACCAACACCGGCAGATGACATTACACCCCAGATCATCACAGACTGTGGAAACTTAACACTGGACTTCTCCGCCCGTCCTCCAGACTCTAGGACCTTGGTTTCCAAATGAAATACAAAACTTGCTCTCATCTGAAGAGGACCCCTCTGTGACAGTTCTTCTCCTTAGCCCAGGTAAGACGCCTCTGATGTTGTCTGCGGGGCTTAACAAGAATATGACACCAACTGTAGCCAAATTCCTCTCACGTGTGTGTGTGTGTGTGTGTGGTGTCTCTTGATGCCCTGACCCCAGCCTGACTTCCCTCCTTGTGAAGTTCACCCAAATCCTTCAATCCATTTTGCTTGACAATCCTCGTAAGTCTGTGGTTGTGCATCTTTTCCCTTCCACTCAACTCTCTGTTAACATGCTTTGATACAGCACTCTGTGAACAGACAGCTTCTTCTGTAATGAATGTTTGTGTCTTACCCTGCTTGTGAAGGGTGTCAGTGATCGTCTTCTGGACACTGTCAGATCAGCAGTCTTCTCCATGATTGTGTAGACCAGTGAACCAAACAGAGACCATTTTGAAGGCTCGGGAAACCTCTCTATGAGTTTATTAGCATGCCACATATTCTAATTTGTTGAGATGTGAATTGGTGGGTCTAAGTTAAATGTGAGCCTAAATCATCACAATTAAAAAAACAAAGACTTAAACTTTACTTCAGTCTGTGTGCACTGAGTTTCACAGTTTGAGTTGAATTACTGAAATAAATTAACTTTGCTGATGCATATTTATACATACATATATCTTTGCGATTACTGTCTTACTGTCACTTTTGATCAATTTAATGCACCCCTGCCGAATAAAAGTGTTGATTTCTTCTGGACATGAGTGCATGTATGTAGTAGATCCCGTGAACAGCAGTGATGACTCACAATCTCCAGCCAGTCTGAACACATCAGCTCCGGGTTAATGACGCCACCCGCTGGAATCAATGAGCCAAGTCTGCGTCCCGCGGCTTTATGTAACCCAGGGGCTGAGGGAACACATGAAACGTACTACCAAACACTCCAGTTAAAACCATTTTTATTAAACCTTCCTTCATGGTTTATTTAAACATTGTGTGACGTAAAAGAAAACGAACACATGGAGAAATTTTCTCCACGAAATCAAAAAAAGTTACATAAGCAATGTAGCTTTATCTATTGTGATGTCATTTCCTGTTTAACTGTGGGATTTATATAGATACATTTACACATAGATCTGCTATAGCTCTTGTTACAGTGACGCTGCTCGAGCTGTCGGTTAACAAACAACACACAGGAAATTACGGAAGCTCGTTTCCAAAAAATGTGACTTTTTAAAATCACAATTCAGACTTTAATAATTGCAGCTAAAAAAAAATTAAAAAAAAAAAAAATTCTGAATTTGCATCTCGAAATACTATTTCTTTATTTGTTTCTGCCACAGAATTAAAAGTTATTAAAAAGCCAATTATGACAATTATATCTGTGAGTTTATATATTGCAGTTCTGACATCAGATTTTTTGCATTTTCTCAAAAAAAGGTCATTGTTAAGGAAAATCTGAATTGTGAGGTAAAAAGTTGCACTTACCGTTTGATTTTTTTTCTGAACCCATGGATACAAAAACAAGCTTCCGCTAAATATACATGATGTATAAGCATCAAAACGAATTAAGAGCAATAATAACTAATTAATAATATTGACATTTAACGGCATAGTTCTTCATTTCCTCCCCCTCTTGCTGTACGAAACCTGTCTGAGCTTCTTTCTTCTGTGGAACACAAAATAACATTTTGAATATGGTTGCCGGTACCCATCGACTTCCACTGTTTTTTCCCCACACTATGGAAGTGAATGGCTACCGGCAACTAAATGTCCAAAATAACCAAGGCTTTCGTGATCAACAGAAGAAACAAGCTCGTACAGCTTAGGGAACGATGACAGGATGCTGATTTTTGGCGGCCCAGGATTTGCTTCTCGGTTTCCAAATTATACCACAAAAAAATTGCACAGGATGATAATGCTGCTAGAAAAGTGGCAAACAACTAGCACAGGTCCGAAACATGACCAGCTCACTGGAAGTGTGGCGTCGCTCACGCTCAGAGGACCACTGAAATGCTGCAGAGCACAAATAAAAAAGAACAAAACAGAAGAAACGAGCGAACGGTCCACCAAACGAGAGAGAAGGCAGCGGTTGAAGGAGAGGTTGCTGTAGCAACCCCACTGGGAGCCATAGTAACGGAACCCGCTGTTCCGAGGTCAGTTATGACATCACAGTCCACCGCTTCCTTCAAAGTTCCGAAGAGGAAGTTCAAAGCCAAACCTGGTCGCGCTCCTCTAAAAACGCCGGCGTCCGGAAGTGCTTTTGGATGCTTGTCTAATGAGCGTACGAAATTTGAGCCGTGAAGCCGGCGGCAGACGATTGGACACGTGTATGTCTGCTCATGCATCCATGTGCATGCATGATTCAATATCAGGCAATGTTTAATTTGATCCTCTCTTAATCTGTAATATTCTCAGTCTTTATTGCACACACACACACACACACACACACACTCTCACTCACTCACTCACACACTTCCTGCTAACTCAGCTGTGGCGTATAGTTGGTAAGGTTACTGTTGCTGGTCGGTCGCTGGGTCTCAGCAGCATCCTCCGGAGGACGTCTTGACCGGCGTGCTCTGAATCTTGACGTTGGATTTCTCTTGGCCTCCCGCAGTGGCCCCGGGGCCCATTCTCCTCTTGATCTCTGCTGCCATGGTCATGAAGGCCTGTTCCACATTAGTGGAGCTCTTCGCGCTCGTCTCCAGGAACGGGATGCTCAGAGAGTCCGCAAACTCCTGGAACACAGAAAACAACAGACTGATCTCAAACAGAGGACTACATGGAAAAACGATATTATATATTTAAACAGTCTAACCTATATAGTGTAATTATTTGACAAATAATAAAGTAATGCTTTTGGTTTGCAAGGAGAGTTTTCTAAATTATTTAGACTATTAATCAGCCAGTCCTTCCAATTAAAACAAGAAACATTGTTAAAGATTACAGATACATCGTTATTTATAAAATATTAATAAGCTACTCTAACAGGCCTTAATCAGGAAAGCTTGTTACATAATAAAAACATGAATACATTATTAACTGTTTTAAACGTATTATTTAATCATTAAAATTAATTAATAACTCATTATTCTTCAAAACTTTACTTGAAAAATAAACATTTAAAAATATTATTTACAGATTATTTGTATTGAATCAGCCAGTCTTTATTATTCATTTAAAAATAAAACTAAAGTACATTTACATAATTAACTAGAAAAGGATTTGCAAAACCGAATAACTTATAAATGATTAATTCAATTCATTTAAAATTCAACAAATAATAACAAAAGCATAATTTAATTAATTCTGAGTTTATATAAAATATTAATCAGCCAGTCTCTTGTGTTGCAAACAGAGAAAGCTATGGAGAGGCATCATCCGGTGAATGGTGTGGAGTTTACCTTCGCTGTGGTGTAATCCACAACTTTCTTAGTGGTCAGATCACACTTGTTCCCCACCAGGAGCTTGTTGACGTTTTCACTAGCGTAGCGATCGATCTCCTGAAGCCACTGCTTGACGTTGTTGAAGGACTCCTGAAGAAACACTCACATTAAACCTGCACTGAAACGCTTGGCTCTCAGCGCTGTGTGTGAAAGGTCACGCCAAAGGAATGTTTGGTCACCTGATCCGTGACATCGTAAACAACGATGATCCCGTGAGCTCCTCTGTAGTAGCTGGACGTGATGGTGCGAAAGCGCTCCTGACCGGCCGTGTCCCACTGACCACAAAACACAAAATGAGCTAAGAATGCTATAAATCAAGATGTTTACAGAAGATTCATATGCAAATATTTCAAACCCTGATATATAAAATGTATTATATAAAATTTTTATTTTTAAACATTTAAAATGTTCAATTGTTAATTCAGAAATATCTATTTATTCATTATTTGACAGTTAATTCAGACAAAAAAATACTTTTGGTTTGCAAGAAGAGTTTTTTTAATATAATTTATTCATAAATTATATGGCTTTTAATACAAAACTTATTCACGAAGGATGCATTAAATTAATCAAAAGTGAAAGTAAAGGTGCTTACAGAACTTTTTTTAATAACTGCTACTCTTCTAAACTTAAACGTTTTAAAAAATTGCATCAAAGTTCACAAAAAAAATAAAACCCGTTTAATAATCAAAGAAATGTTTCTTCAAAAGCAAATCAGAATATTAGAAACATTTCTGAAGGATCATATAACTGCAGCAAAATCCAGCTTTGATCACAGAAATAAATTACATTTTACGATATATTCAGACAGAAAACATCTTTTTAAACAGTAATAATATTTCACAATTTTTAAATAATAATAAATGACTTTCAATCGTATTTGAAACCATCACCGAAGCTTTTTTTAGTTGTTTTATGTAATGTAAAGAATTTTTCTGTGCGCTGAAAGGCATCAACTTACGATCTGCAGTTTGATGGTCTTTCCGTCGAGCTCTATCGTCCTGATTTTGAAGTCCACTCCGATCGTGCTGATGTAGCTCTCTGTATACGTGTCGTCCTGAGAAAACACACACACACACAATCACAGATGAGGCGTTCAGGTTTTCATACACATGCTCTAAAACCAGAGTGTTCGGTCCGCGTGCAGCTGCGACACCCTTCACCTTCAGCATGGAGCTCTTTGACAGTCAAAGCACCTGCACAATAAGAGCCACTATCTGTAAACAGCATCTTAGCGGCACGCCAACAACTTACAGCGAAACGCAGCAGAAGACAGGACTTCCCCACGCCAGAGTCTCCGATGAGCAGGAGCTTGAACAGGTAATCACTGAAACACAAAGCACAGGAAGGTCAATGTGATGTTGCGTGTGACGTGGAAGTGGGAATTACATTACGCAACACGTGTGTGTGCGTCATTATGTCTCAATAATCACGTGACAGCCATGAAATAATGGAGGAATAATCACATTTCAGGCTCGTATTTCACCACAAAACAAGACACGGATAGTGCATAGTACAAACAAAGATGCCATGATGCAAAAACAATTGTCTTCTGATTCTGGTGTGAATTATGATTATGCATGTGTTTGGCAGGTGCATATGATATAGCACTCTTTCAAAAGCACGGTATTGGCATCCTCGTACCATGGTAAAACCACAGCTTTCGAAAGAGTGGTGTGGCAACAGGTGACTTAATTACCCAACAGCCCCTGAACTAAACTCATAAACATAAACTTGTCAGTAAGTTCAGGTCTAAGATCACCAAAGGAGTCACAAGCAGATCCCTCACAGCAGATTAACACAACTTTATGTCCTTATAAACGAGTCATTCTCAGGTTATCAGTCCCTTCTTACGACGTGGCACTCAGAGAGCTGCAGAAACGGACTGACAGCTATCGTACACAACATTATTTGAAACAGTACCACACACACATATATGCAAACGACAATACTTATACAAATAATTACTTTAAAACCGAAACGACTCCTGGTTGGTTGATCTCGGACACACAATAGTTGTGTAAAGTATTGATAAATTAATCCTAATACACCAAATTAATTTAGTCTGCTTTAGCTGACGCAGTAATGATTTGTGTGAATAATAATGAAGCAGGTGATGTGTCATCGGTGCTTTTCTACACAAACTTACTATTCAGGATTCATGATGACGAAGACTACCAAATTAACTGTCGTTATCTTCTCTGCGATAAAGGCGATTAAAATACGAGGCTCGCCTGACGGTGATATTCGTTATTAATCGGTGTAAAATGCTGTTTTTAGGAGAGAAACGAGCGGAACCGGGATCCGGACGCACATAAAAATGGCCACTCGTTGGTGAAGCTTGAAAATCAAGAGACGCGTCACTTTGGCTGCACGACCCGCCAAAATAAAAGTAACCGAAGACACGCGATTGTTTTTATTTCTTCTCTCATAAACTAAAAAATGTATACTAATCTATTTCTTGTATAAAAATATTTTGTTATGTATAGAATATAATGGCGTTTTTTTAGAAGAACGATTTTGGAACGTTTCCAACGTTTTATTTTGCCGGAAATCGAAAAAAACTGTTTTCACGTCTGTTTAGATTTTAAATAACTTTTAGTCGATCGGCACTGGATCTAATTGCCTACTAAAACAAGACTACGCTTCTTAACGCAACACTTTCCGTCAAAAATGTACTTTTTAAACTTTAAATCGACTACATATGTAGGCGCTCCACAAAATGAAGCACGTCAGCAGTTTGTTCTCTAGATGGCGCTAAAATGATGTAAAAAACAATACTCTGAGACTGACTCGGATCACTGAGAGCATCTGTCTATATTACTATTACTAAAGGTCAGCGAGCTGACACAGACTGATGATGACATTTTCTCTCTTTTTTTCTCTCTCTCTTAGTGGCTGATGCACAACTGTTTAACTATTTTTATCATCTGGAAAGCTTTTGAAGTTCAAACATGGTACCAATGTATTTAGCTTCTCTCATTTCTGCCAGGTGATCTTGACCCGTCTTTGAACCGGTCCGAATGGAGGGGAATGGCTTTTCCCTTATCCAAACACACACACGTTCCTCAACCCTACAAATGCTATTAATACACCTATCTGGTGACTGCTGAAGACAGACAATGAGTGCTAGGACAGATATGGCCAAACACAGGGCTGCGCTGCTTTTATTGCTTTATTGTTCATATTTGATATATAAAAAGCATGGGGATTGAGGTTAAGTGGCGTGTTCCTGTGTTTGTTTGCACACGTGCCGGTCATTGTTTTGTTTTCCTGAGCCAAACTCTGCTTTAAAACGTTCTTCCATTCAGCCCAAATCTAACTCAGAGATGTAACTCATCTGCTTTTTTTTACTTCATGAACTTGCAGAAGACCGAGCAGGATAAAGAGGAAATGAAAGTGAAAAAACTAAAATACAAACATCCTAGAATGAGTTTTAAAGTGAATATTGTCCACTATGCAGACAAGTTGTGTGTTGTGCAACAATGCAACTGCTGTGGAATAATACAGAGCATCTCAAATGGATTGTGTCGCAGATCTGTGTTTGTGTGTGTGTGTGTGTGTGTGTGTGTGTGTGTGCTGGTGGGGCAAACATTGTGGGTGGGGTTAACATTTCAAGACATTGAGAGGGACAGTGTGATTGACAGTTGAGGGGCAGTGACATCACAAGGATGCTGTATAAAAGGTGAAAGTGGGGAAAAAGATGATCAGAGCTCATTTGGGGAGTTTTTCAAACTCATATTCAGTCACACACTCTTCAGAGAGGACGCCGATCTCGGTAAGGAGCTTGACTGGACTTTTTAATGCTTTGTGCAAAAGTTAAGGTGCAAATTACTGTTATTCCTATAGGTCTTTTTTAAACTGTTTGTTTTTTTATGTATTAATTTTATCTGTATTGTTTTGATATTTTTAAATAAAAATAACAGTACTTGTAAAAATGTAAGACAGGTAAACTAGTGCATTTAATTTTTTTAAACAAACCATAAAAGTTTAAAAGTGTAGTTTATAAAGATATAATTTTCAGCAAAATGTATTTAAATAAAAAACTATTAAATTTAACTCAAAAGTAATTTGTTTGTTGCAGAATATGAGGAGAATGAGTTTAATTTTTCAAGTTAAAATAAACTATTTTTAAAAATGTATTGAGACATTGTAAAAAAGTAAAATACGTTAAAATAAAAAAATAGTTCAAGGCAAAATTTGATAAACTGAAAACTAGTAAAAATTATATTTCAATGTAAGTTTTTCTTAGTGAAGTGTATTTCTTCAGAACGAAAAAATACTACTAATAAAAAATTAGTAATGGTATAATAAAAAAACAACAATAAAAAAACAACAACCAAAAACAAATAAAAATAAACAGGTAAAACAGACTTGAGTTAAATGCTGATTTATTGGGCTGTAAATCAGTGGAGAGTGGACTAGACGGGATCTACGGAGCGTTTTCAGTGAAACTGGAAGTCCTGAAGGTCACTGAAGCGCTCCAGACCACTGGAGCCACAAACTGCCTCATTCAACACACGGCACCCTAATGCACCTCACTGCAGGGCTATTAATAATGCAGGGAATGGTGATATATACAAAAGACATTAATGCAACTAATCAGCCAAGCAAGACGCAAACAAACATGAACCTTTACTGAAAGTTTTGCATTTAAAGTCTATTTATTGGACAAATGGTACTAATTTGTTTAATTTATGACGTCGAGGTCAACTCACAGCGCTTATTTATTGTTTAATGTGTGCAAGAGCACAATATATAATGCAAGTCCCTACCGCCTGACATGGGTTCAAGAGGTCATATGAGCTGCATTTGTTCAATGCATGTAGTTTTAAAGTAGCTTTACAGCTGAAAGTGGCTTAATACCTGTCATGAGTGAAGGGCAGGACATGTGATGCTAATGTGATAGAAACACATCTCCCATAAACGCCTTGCTTAACCATGCAAATGCTATTCCAAATGGCTGAAATGTGTGCAGAACAACTTTGGCTGGTTATTAACAGGTGTTTCTCTTCTGGTTTGTTTTCGCACACAGACGATGTCTGATTTCGACCAGGTTCTGAAATGCTGGGGGGCCATCGAGGCCGACTTCGCGGGTCACGGAGGAGAAGTCCTGACCCGGTCAGTTCCAGAAGCTAGCCTGATTAAAGCCAGTGTGCTCTGCTGAGGCCTGCCTGATGTTCTCTGTGTCTTCAGTTTGTTTAAGGAGCATCCGGAGACTCAGAAGTTGTTCCCGAAGTTTGTAGGCATCTCTCAGTCTGACCTGGCGGGAAACGCGGCGGTGGCGTCCCATGGAGCAACCGTGCTGAAGAAGCTGGGCGAGCTGCTGAAGGCCAAAGGAGATCACGCTGCCATCCTCAAACCCCTGGCCAACACTCACGCCAACATACACAAGATCACCCTCAACAACTTCAGGGTAACACGGGACTCCTTCAGTCTGACTCCTGGTTAACACCTAGTGAACTGACTCCTAACTGAACGAGCACATGTACATAATCGTATCACTTATGAGTGATATGTACTGAGATATCATAAAATACATTATTGCCATTGTTTGGTCTTAAAATGTTCACAGATAATGCATTTTTGTAAGACATGTTTCCTAAAATTCTTAAATGTCCTAAATTAGCAAAGGTCTAGTCCTGGCTTAATCTAATTCCTAACCGGGGAAACCAGCCCTAAGAAATATACAAATACAAATAAAATTAAACTTTACAAAAGTTTAGGTATTGTTCAACTATAACATAAGCGACTGATTTTTGAATGCTGTATATACATAATTATAGTGCATTTAGTATAGTTTAGCATAATTAAATAAGGTATTTTGTAATGAGGTAGCATAGTAAAAAAATATTTTTTTAAAATCTTCCATACCCATGTATCTAGGTAAACATTTAAATTTTACTTCAAATGTAAGTTATATTTCATAAAAGTAATGATATATGTAAAATGTTATATAAAAGTAAGCGGGACACAGGTTAATGTGTGTGTGTGTTCAGCTGATCACGGAGGTGCTGGTGAAGGTGATGGCGGAGAAGGCAGGTCTGGACGGGGCCGGACAAAGCGCGTTCAGGAGAGTCATGGAGGCCGTGATCGGAGACATCGACGCTTACTACAAGGAGATCGGATTCGCTGGCTGAAGCACACACTGAGCACACCACAGAAAGAAATGCTTGTTTTGTTAATGCATTAGTCAGTAGAAGTTACTGTGCAGCTAATACGATTAAAATCTACCCGCAGAGAACAAATCATATCCAAAACCCAAATGAACACGCAACTGTGTTTATAGGAGTTAGACAGGAATGAAAACGAGGCTCACTGGATTGTACTGTTAACATACTGATTGTTCATCTGACCAAAAATGTTTGGAAAGTTGTTGAAAATCACGATCTCGTCTGTCCCGCGCACCCTCGTTTCCATCTGCATTAGATCCAAGATGGCGCCTGACCTGATTAGGGTCACTGTGCCTAGGAACGACCAGAGCCAATCACGTCAGCTGATCTGATGAGGTCATGACCGTGACCACAGGCGCGTTAGGGTCTCAGGAGGAGCCTCGGATTAGGACTACACTTCATCTGTGATTGCACATTAAATTATATCCTTTTAAATTTGGGAGAAATGACCAGTGAAATTGTTTAATTCTCTATTACTTTGAAAGGCCATAGATATTGGTTTCTCTACACTTGCTTCGTCTTACTGTCATTAACCTGTGCTACAAATCATTTGCTTCGCTTTTGTAAAGCAACACTTATTAATAAACAGCGCTTTTATCTGCTGAAAAACTGAATCGTGTCTTTGTCACTCAAGTAGTTAAAACTTTTGTCATTCACTTTGGTGAACAAATAAACGAATACAAAATTCCACATGTGTGTGTGTATGTATAAATAAACACACATATACACATTTACAGCTGAGGTCAAAAGATTACATACACCTTGCAAATAAGGGATTATACAAAAGATATTTCACATAAAAGACATTTAAACATATAAGAGAAAATATAAAAATGACCCTGTTTGCATACTGTACACTTGATTCTTGTCACCTCGTTTGTCCTGAACAGTTCAACTGTCTGGTGCTCTTCAGAAAAATCCTTCGGTTCCTACGAACTCTGGACCCCTTTCAGTGATTTTGAGATCCATCTTTTCACACCAAGGGACCACTGAGGGACACATATGCAACTATTAGAGAAGGTTCAAACACTCACTGACGCTCCAGAAGGAAACACAATGCGTTAAGAGCTGGGGGGTAAAAACATTTAGAGTTTGAATATCATGGTAAATTTAACTTATTTTGTCTTTTGGGAAACATGTAGTATCTTCTGTAGCTTCTGAAGAGCAGTAAATGGAAAAAATATTATATTTAAGGCAAAATAAAAAGAACATCTCCATTCTGTTCAAAAGTTTTCACCCCCCCAGCTTAATGCATTGCTTTTCTTCGTTGTGAAAAGATCAAGGAACTCATGAACAACTATCTCTAAGCCAAAAATAAAACACAGCTGTGGATCATTCAGGTAACTACAGAGTAATCAGAGTCATTGTGTATGTGGAATAACTTGGATCAGTACTAGAACAATAACACACAATTCTTCTTGTTTGTGGTAACATGATTAATATGTTGCAGGTTCTGCAAGGTGTATGTAACCACACACACACATTCAAAACATTAGCATCAAAGAACTAGAGGTTTTGGCTGTGGTTGGGCTGTTTTGCCGCTTGTAATCCTCTGAAGGAAAACCCCTGCATGTGTTATGCTCCGTTTGAGAAGTGCTTTATTCTAAGCTGCTGCGTAAATCACATGCTAAAGTCATTTGTCCTGATCTGGGTCTGGAATGAGCTTTATTTATGACATTGTGACCCTCACTCTTTGCTAAACCTCGACCTCTTGTTTATATTCTTCTGTTGGCCGCTATTTCTCAGTAATCTTTATCCTCAGAAAACTGTGGGCTGATCTGCAGCCGTGCACAAACGCACAAACTCGCGGTCACGGTCACTCGTGCTTTTCCATCCCTCACAAATCTCATTCCTGGACGTCTGTGGACGTGACTGAGGCCACAGAGGTTTCCTGCTCGGCAGCTGCTGCTTGCTTTTACTTTACAGCTGTGTTAAGAGCTGTAGTGAGCATGTGTTAAGTTCTCCCGGGGGAGGGTTGTCTTTTTGTCACAACAGACAAGACAACAGTTTCTCTCTCTCTCTCTTTGTCTGATTAGGTCTCTCTCTACCTCCGTTTCATTGTCACGTAGTCGAGTGTTTGGAGACCTGACCTCATATCCGAAAGCTCCACATGATATCACACTCACACGAGATAGCTGACATATGAAGCATACCCGCCTGAACTCTTACATCCCAGTCAGTCCTAGAAAGCGACAAGGAGAATGCATGGAAACGTGCATGGACGTGCAAAACAAGGAGTGTTTTGCTTTTCAGACGCTTAGACACTGGTTCTTTAAACTAGGACTCGGGGACTCGCAGTGGGAGCAATGGGCGTCTGTGGAAAAAAAAAGGAAATTTTGTTTTTAAAAAATAATATATTAATTATAAACATAAACAAGAAAAATATATCAAAACAAATATGACTTATAAAATAAAAATACACAATATATTAAACAAAAAAAACCTATTCAAATTATGAAATAAAAATATAACATATATAGATTAAAATAAATAATATATATTATTGTACTTAAAAATATGAGCATTTAAATAACGTTTAAAATAAAAGATAAAAACAGATGAAAAATCATTTAGAAAAAATAAATTTTATATATATATTTTTAAAATAATTTTAAACTTATTTGTCATCGGTTTTCATAATACTACTAAATAATATTTTATTCATATTCCCTTTGTCAACACGAAAACACATAGCAGGCTTTAAATTGTAGGATGATATTTGGAGTTCTGTGGTATCTTAAGTTTTTCTATTAATAGAAAAAACAAGTTAATAGTCAAACAAAGTTTCCTGAGCAATAAAAAGCGGCTTCTGAGCATGGAGAACTTTCTTCTGAGCTCTAGAGTCAAGCGGCAGCTCGGTGAGTTTCTGCTCTCAATGCCAGCTTTGTTCTGCTGAAAGAGAGCATCTGGTTTCTGAGCACTTTCTGACCATCTCCTGACTGAATGTGTGTGTTTGTAAGGAAGCTCAGTGTCATTCTGTATTATCTACTGTGAGAGGAAGAGGCAGGGCAGGAAAGCTGAGATATCTGGAGTCCTCCAGAGAGTCCGTCTAAGACACACAAACACACTCAATTCAGGCTAACAATCAGCTCGAATGAGGCTTGCATCATTATAACAGAGGCATATGATGACAATCAGTCAAAACGTGATGGTGATCACGTAGTCTCAAAACACGCAGAAACACAGAAATAACAAATAATCATGTAAATATCACGGCCCCAACACTAGAGCGCTGCCAGGTGGTTGCCAGGTTGGTTTTCAGCACATTGTATACATTTCGTTTTTTATAATAGGTTGTTGCTGTGGCTTTGATAAGATCTTGTCGTTTTTAACATGTTGCTAGAGTTTGCCGGTTGCTAGGGTATTCCTCTGCAGTTGCCAGGCGTTCTAAGTGGTTTAAGCATGTTTCTACATGGCTGCTAGGGTTTTCTTGTTGCTAGGGTGTTGCTATGCAGTTGTCGGGTGTTCTAAATGGTTTAAGCATGTTTCTGCATGGCTGCTAGGGTTTTCTTGTTGCTATGCAGTTGTCAGGTGTTGT